>CM038344.1:160000-512500 GCA_021464625.1 Proterorhinus semilunaris | reverse complement strand
TCGGATTCATATGAACGTTTCCTGGAGCGTGAAAGACGTGTGTGACGCGTGTTTACGGACGCCGTGATGAGCGCAATCACCGCCGAAACACGACTCGCAAATGGACGGGACGCCAGCCCGCGGTCAATAAAGCGGAGGATTGTGGGGAATGGAGGAGAAATCATATGGAAACGGCGAGAGAGAGGCTCATGGGAAATGTGGGCGGAGCAGAAGTGTTGGATTGGATTTGTTATTTGAGACGCTGTAAAAAAACTCTTTATGATGTTTATTCTCTGAGATCTAACCAGGAAGTGACTCCAACATGGCCGTGTGGCTCCTGCTCTTTCCCACGCTCAGTCATTCACAAATACTGACAGTTTGGTATCCACGTGTAGCAGGAAAGGCTGTAATCCAGATATGGTCATTTCCTGTGTGGGAGACGTGTGCAGACAAAGGGACTCAACTTTAGGGCCGTTTTCATTCCACTCTTTAACCAGCTCAGTTTTACCTGAATCTAAAAGCTTCTGGACCGGAGCTTACAGTGATGCCTCATTTGAAAGCTAAGACCTACAGAACCGATCTTGCCTTTTTTGTCACATTTTGGAAGTGTTTTTGTTTTGTTCTCGTCTTTTTTAATCACTGTTCTGAGGTCCGTTCTGAGGTCCGTTCTGAGGTCCGCTCTGAGGTCCGCTCTGAGGTCCGTTCTGAGGTCCGCTCTGAGGTCCGCTCTGAGGTCCGTTCTGAGGTCCGCTCTGAGGTCCGCTCTGAGGTCCGTTCTGAGGTCCGTTCTGAGGTCCGCTCTGAGGTCCGCTCTGAGGTCCGTTCTGAGGTCCGTTCTGAGGTCCGCTCTGAGGTCCGCTCTGAGGTCCGTTCTGAGGTCCGCTCTGAGGTCCGCTCTGAGGTCCGTTCTGAGGTCCGTTCTGAGGTCCGCTCTGAGGTCCGCTCTGAGGTCCGCTCTGAGGTCCGCTCTGAGGTCCGCTCTGAGGTCCGCTCTGAGGTCCGTTCTGAGGTCCGCTCTGAGGTCCGTTCTGAGGTCTGCTCTGAGGTCCGCTCTGAGGTCCGTTCTGAGGTCTGCTCTGAGGTCCGCTCTGAGGTCCGTTCTGAGGTCCGCTCTGAGGTCCGCTCTGAGGTCCGCTCTGAGGTCCGTTCTGAGGTCTGCTCTGAGGTCCGCTCTGAGGTCCGCTCTGAGGTCCGCTCTGAGGTCCGCTCTGAGGTCCGCTCTGAGGTCCGTTCTGAGGTCCGCTCTGAGGTCCGTTCTGAGGTCTGCTCTGAGGTCTGTTCTGAGGTCTGCTCTGAGGTCTGTTCTGAGGTCTATTCTGAGGTCTGCTCTGAGGTCCGCTCTGAGGTCCGCTCTGAGGTCTGCTCTGAGGTCTGTTCTGAGGTCTGCTCTGAGGTCTGTTCTGAGGTCTATTCTGAGGTCTGCTCTGAGGTCCGCTCTGAGGTCCGCTCTGAGGTCTGCTCTGAGGTCCGTTCTGAGGTCTGCTCTGAGGTCCGCTCTGAGGTCCGCTCTGAGGTCCGCTCTGAGGTCCGCTCTGAGGTCCGTTCTGAGGTCTGTTCTGAGGTCCGCTCTGAGGTCCGTTCTGAGGTCCGTTCTGAGGTCCGCTCTGAGGTCCGCTCTGAGGTCCGCTCTGAGGTCCGCTCTGAGGTCCGTTCTGAGGTCCGCTCTGAGGTCCGCTCTGAGGTCCGTTCTGAGGTCCGTTCTGAGGTCCGCTCTGAGGTCCGCTCTGAGGTCCGTTCTGAGGTCCGCTCTGAGGTCCGCTCTGAGGTCCGCTCTGAGGTCCGCTCTGAGGTCCGCTCTGAGGTCCGCTCTGAGGTCCGCTCTGAGGTCCGTTCTGAGGTCCGCTCTGAGGTCCGTTCTGAGGTCTGCTCTGAGGTCCGCTCTGAGGTCCGTTCTGAGGTCCGCTCTGAGGTCCGTTCTGAGGTCCGCTCTGAGGTCCGTTCTGAGGTCCGCTCTGAGGTCCGCTCTGAGGTCCGTTCTGAGGTCTGCTCTGAGGTCCGCTCTGAGGTCCGCTCTGAGGTCCGCTCTGAGGTCCGCTCTGAGGTCTGCTCTGAGGTCCGCTCTGAGGTCCGCTCTGAGGTCCGCTCTGAGGTCTGCTCTGAGGTCCGCTCTGAGGTCTGTTCTGAGGTCTATTCTGAGGTCTGCTCTGAGGTCCGCTCTGAGGTCCGCTCTGAGGTCTGCTCTGAGGTCTGTTCTGAGGTCTGCTCTGAGGTCCGCTCTGAGGTCCGTTCTGAGGTCTGCTCTGAGGTCTGAAATGGAGCAGACCTCAGAGCAGACCTCAGGAACTAAAGGTGAGAAAATCCCAGCGCTGTCGAGTCTCGCTCCGCCTCACGGCTGGATGAAAGTGGAATGAACACAATACAGGAGAGAAAAGGGGAGACTGGGGGGGGGGGGGGTTAAGAGGAACACAGAGGGGGGGGGGGGGTTAAGAGGAACACAGAGGGGGGGGGGGGGGTTAAGAGGAACACAGAGGGGGGGGGGGGGGGTTAAGAGGAACACAGAGGGGGGGGGGGGGGGTCATCTGTCTTCATCTGAGAGACAACAATAACACAATAGACCTTTAAAAAACCTACTGCACCGTGAGAGACCTTTACCTTTATGTAAACTGAGCAGCTCGACTCATTCACACATTCATGTAAAACCCTGTGGAACATCTGTCCACATCTGTGCTCATTATGACAGCACAGTTTAACCTCTTAACCCCCGCCTGAACCCGGCACATTGTCCCCAGTTTGGGTTTACCCAAATCTAAAAGCCAAAATAGCGACGACAATGTGATAAAAACAACGTGAGGAAAAAGATCCGTTAACATCAGTCTTTCTAGGTCTTAGCTTTCAAATGAGGCGTGAGCTCCTGCACTCCAGAAGCTTTTAGATTTGGGTAAAGCTGAACTGGAGAAAATGCGCTCGGTTACGATGGGGGGTAAGAGGTTAATTTAGTTTAATTTAGTCTTTTGACGAAAATGTTTAGTCAAGATTTAGTGAAATAACTCTTAATGATATTCGAGTCGACTTTACATGAATCATATTTAGTATAATCGTATTTAAAGCCTCTGCTTTTTGTTCTCCACGTGAACCTGTTGAAGGTGAACTTTATTGTCCGTTTATTGTTTGAATTTCTATATGAAACATAATGAATTCAGTTTAAGTAACTGTAAAGCATGTTGATGATTTAAAGGGACTATACAGGGTATTTCCTCCTCCACATGTTCCAGCCATGTCCTGATCTCAGACCTGTTCACCACAACGGCCTCTAAAACCCTGCAGGTCCAAAGTGCCGTCACGCACGAGCTTCATATAGAGACTGCAGTTACGCGTTAGACCTGAGGTGGCAGTAATGAGCATACTATGACCAACTCGCATCTAGTCCCTTTAAAAAGGAACAGGCCAGTGTTTTTTCCAGACTGAGATCTGTTCTTACCTGAGCTTATAGTTGACGCGTCTGGTCTTTGTGCATGCATTCAGTCACACAAAACGACCAAAGATGTTGTTAGCATTTGGCCTCTCCAGTATATTCCTATGGCTCCAAACGGGGTGAAGTTAGAAGCGACTAAGCTCTTCCACAAAGACCAGACAGGTGCGTAAGAACTGGTCTAAGCTCAGGTAAGAACAGATCTCAGTCTGGAAAACACCGGCCTGTTCCTTTAAGAAACAACAGTATGTTTTAGAACGTTTGAGAATGTAATATACTAATGTTAGATTTATTTAATGCTCCCATGGGTGTCTTTAATATTTATGAGTGAGTTCACAGATGAGAAACTGTTACTTGTAGCTTGGGCTGGATTTGTTTATTTACAAAGTGCTGAAGGGATTTGATGTTACCTTTATTTTCATCTAATGGCTGTCGTTAAACTTTCTCCGATGTTTTCTGGAGCATGACCGCATGGCCTGGATCTGCCCAAAAAACACGGACTGGATCTGTAAAAAACACGGACTGGATCTGTAAAAAAACACGGACTGGATCTGTAAAAAACACGGACTGGGTCTGTAAAAAAACACGGACTGGATCTGTAAAAAACACGGACTCGGACTGGAGCAGGCGTAGCTCTAATGTTTACGCATTTTTTCACTATTAACTACTTTATTCAAAACCTAACCCAGATCGAAAATCCCTCTGAGCAAATCTTTGGATCTAATATGTCACAGAATAGAACCACACATTTAAACCTGACTGTCTGTTATTTAGAGCTGTTTTTCCTCATATTTACATCAGTAACGTTCAGCAGAAGTTTCAAATTGATTCCACTACATTATTATTTTTCTCCATTGATCGCTTTAGTAAATCTAGACCAAGTGGTTAATATGTGTGTGTGGTTCATATCTGTGTGTGGTTAATATGTGTGTGTTGTTAGTATCTGTGTGTGGTTCATATGTGTGTGTTGTTAGTATCTGTGTGTGGTTAATATGTGTGTGTGGTTAATATGTGTGTGTGGTTCATATCTGTGTGTTGTTAGTATCTGTGTGTGGTTAATATGTGTGTGTGGTTCATATCTGTGTGTGGTTCATATCTGTGTGTGGTTAATATGTGTGTGTGGTTCATATCTGTGTGTGGTTAATATGTGTGTGTGGTTAATATGTGTGTGTGGTTAATATGTGTGTGTGATTAATATGTGTGTGTGGTTAATATATGTGTGTGATTAATATGTGTGTGTGGTTAATATCTGTGTGTGTTAATGTGGTCTGTGTGTTAATGTGGTCTGTGTGTTAATGTGGTCTGTGTGTTAATGTGGCCCTGGCGTGTTAATGTGGTCTGTGTGAGGTTAATATCTGTGTGTGGTTCATATGTGTGTGTGGTTCATATGTGTGTGAGGTTAATATCTGTGTGTTAATGTGGTCTGTGTGTTAATGTGGTCTGTGTGTTAATGTGGTCTGTGTGTTAATGTGGTCTGTGTGTTAATGTGGTCTATGTGTTAATGTGGTCTGTGTGTTAGTGTGGTCTGTGTGTTAATGTGGTCTGTGTGTTAATGTGGTCTGTGTGTTAATGTGGTCTGTGTGTTAATGTGGTCTGTGTGTTAATGTGGTCTGTGTGTTAATGTGGTCTATGTGTTAATGTGGTCTGTGTGTTAATGTGGTCTGTGTGTTAATGTGGTCTGTGTGTTAATGTGGTCTGTGTGTTAGTGTGGTCTGTGTGTTAATGTGGCCCTGGCGTGTGAGCTCCAGGTCTGCAGTCCTTTGATCCGCCGGTATGGAGTATTTACCCGCTCATATGCCCTTGTCTCGCTCCCATTGTCAGCTCTAACTCCATTTCTCCCATTGCCCCTCATTATACTCCGCCCTCTCTGTTCCCCATAATCCGGGGCGTGGTCTCTCGCCTTCCCTCCTGGACAAATTGGATTCCGCGTCTCGCCTCGCGCTCCCCTCCACGCCGCGCGCCGCAAACAAATGTCATTATGGCGTAATGAAAACCCGCCGTCCGCATTCATTCTTATTCATGTGGGCCGCGCCGGAATACTTAGCCGCCGCCGCGCGATTGTCACTCTTCCTTTCGCAGAGACGCGGCGCTGAGGGATTGTCCCCGGAGCGGCGAAGGACAGACGGCGTGATAGATGCGATTTATTACAGACAGAGGTTTTCCTGATGTCTGAGGAGAGAAAGAAGCGCAAAGATATCATTGAAACAAGTCTATAGAGGCCGAAGGAAACGGGCAAACACCGCGCCGGGAAACCAACTCCAGATTTAGAGCTAAACCGGGACTAAACCAGGACTAAACCAGGACTAAACCAGCGGCCATGTTGTTATTATTCCACTTTTATAACTAAGCAGCGACCATATTGTTATTATTCTTTTATAACTAACCAGCGGCCATATTATTATTATTCTACTTTTATAACTAACCAGCGGCCATATTATTATTATTATTATTCTTTTATAACTAACCAGCGGCCATATTATTATTATTCTACTTTTATAACTAAACCGGGACTAAACCAGCGGCCATATTGTTATTATTCTACTTTTATAACTAAACCGGGACTAAACCAGCGGCCATATTGTTATTATTCTACTTTTATAACTAAACAGGGACTAAACCAGCGGCCATGTTGTTATTATTCCACTTTTATAACTAACCAGCGACCATATTGTTATTATTCTTTTATAACTAAACCAGCGGCCATATTATTATTATTCTACTTTTATAACTAACCAGCGGCCATATTATTATTATTCTACTTTTATAACTAACCAGCGACCATATTGTTATTATTCTTTTATAACTAAACCAGCGGCCATATTATTATTATTCTACTTTTATAACTAACCAGCGGCCATATTATTATTATTATTCTTTTATAACTAAACCGGGACTAAACCAGCGGCCATATTGTTATTATTATTCTTTTATAACTAAACCGGGACTAAACCAGCGGCCATATTGTTATTATTCGTATGAAGTTTGTAAGATCTGTCCGTCGTGTGAACCATCGCCGTGCCTTTGCTCAGAGATCACCTGGTTATGGTAACTATGGAAACGTCTAGATTTGGTCTTTGGACACGGAGAAGGTGTTTGGGAAGAAGGACACACTTTCCCAAGAGCTGGAGAGAGGAAGCCCTGAGTCCGTCCTGTCTGCCTCCCTTTACTCTCTCCTCCTTTTCTCTCCTCTCTCTCCTCCCTCTCTCCCCTCTCTCCTCTCTCTCCTCCCTCTCTCTCCTCCCTCTCTCTCCTCCTTTTCTCTCCTCTCTCTCCTCCCTCTCTCTCCTCTCTCTCCTCCTTTTCTCTCCTCTCTCTCCTCCCTCTCTCCCCTCTCTCCTCTCTCTCCTCCCTCTCTCTCCTCCCTCTCTCTCCTCCTTTTCTCTCCTCTCTCTCCTCCCTCTCTCTCCTCCCTCCCTCTCTCTCCTCCCTCTCTCTCCTCCTTTTCTCTCCTCTCTCTCCTCCCTCTATCTCCTCTCTCTCCTCCTTTTCTCTCCTCTCTCTCCTCCCTCTCTCTCCTCTCTCTCTCCTCTCTCTCCTCTCTCTCCTCCCTCTCTCTCCTCCCTCTCTCTCCTCTCTCTCTCTCCTCCCTCCCTCTCTCTCCTCCCTCTCTCTCCTCTCTCTCTCCTCCGTCGGCCGCACTAATGGTGCTCGTGGTGCGACACAGATACGAAGTCCTCAAGTGCGGCAAATGGAAAACGTTTAATATAAAACGTATGAAAGACGTACAGGCTCTTGCAAACTAAACGTAAACGCGGTAGAGTTTGACCTGATACAGAACATCTGCAGCTGCGTCTGCGTCTGCGTCTGCGTCTGCGTCTGCGTCTCCAAAAGGCTCTGTGCGATTCCTGTGTTTGTTGCACGACAGTAAGAGCCGTGTGACCGGTTGTGACCTATAGGTTTAAGAAAACAGAATCCTGATGCCTTTTGCTTGATTTGTCTCAAGTCTTTAACCGTCCATCCATTTTCTCCCACTTGTCCGTTGCCGGGTCGTGGGGGCAGCTGTTGGAGCTGCCCAAGTCACATTGCACCAGTCCCTATGGCTCCTCCTGCAGGTATAACGGTCTTTAACCGTTATATATATATTTTTTTTTCTGTAAACCTCCAGTTGGCCGTTGGTCACAAGACATTTGATGGCCGTGTCTGTCTTCATATTTTTGACATTTCAGAGAAAGAAACTGCAGATAAAATACTAAATAGAAACACATTTGAACAGATTTGTCTGAGTTGAAGCCGGTCTCACATATTCTGTTCTCTGAGACCTGAGCACTGGACTAATATGGTCCTGTCTGACAGTGAGCAGCCGTTACAGTCGAACATTTAAGTTCTGGTTTTTGTAGCTTTGATTTGACCTGCCCTCCTTCCTCTCTCTGTGTCCAGCTCTGAACGAACCCACCATCGACTACGGCTTCCAGAGGCTACAGAAGGTCATCCCTCGCCATCCAGGAGACCCCGAGAGGTTACCCAAGGTCAGTCTGTCACCTGTCCACACCCAAATATGGTCATTTCCTTTGTGGGAGACAGCGAGGAATATACACAGGGCACATGTGCAGACAAAGGGACTAAACTCTAGGGCCATTCCACAAATCTGAGGCTTTTATTTAGAAAAACTCACACATTTAAGGCTTTTATTTTGAAAAACTCACACATTTAAGGCTTTTATTTTGGAAAAACTCACACATTTAAGGCTTTTATTTTGAAAAACTCACACATTTAAGGCTTTTATTTTGGAAAAACTCACACATTTAAGGCTTTTATTTTGAAAAACTCACACATTTAAGGCTTTTATTTTGGAAAAACTCACATTTAAGGCTTTGATTTTGAAAAACTCACAGATGTAAGGCTTTTATTTTGAAAAACTCACAAATGTAGGGCTTTTATTTTGAAAAACTCACACATTTAAGGCTTTTATTTTGGAAAAACTCACATTTAAGGCTTTGATTTTGAAAAACACAAGACTTTTCATTCCTCTCTCTAACATCTGCACTTTAGTCGCTCCATGAGGCTCCACTCAACCACATTTGGAACGTTTTTGCAGATCTTATTCATGACAGATTTAATGATCTTTGAACCCAAAAATCAAGACATTTTTATCTAATAACTAATTTATTCAAAAACTAAACCAGAACCAAAATCCCTCTGAGCAAATCTTCGTAAGCTAATACAAAACAAAACCACACGTTTAAACCTGGCCTGTGTATGTTTTAGATGTTTTCCTCATGTTTCGTCCGTGATCCTCTCGCCTTAAACACGGATCTGTTGAATTCGTGTTAAAAACGCTCGACATGAACTCGTTGTCGGCGGGAACGGGAAAAAGTGGAAACGGTGATGTGAATAAAAGCGGGCGGAGCTAAAGTGGCCTCTGACAACGGCGACGAATCAATTTGTGGAACACGCGGCGCCGCTAACCCGGGTCCCGCTCCCCTTTGAATAAATCCATATTAACGGGCGGCGGCGTGAGCGGGAACGAGCCGTGATCCGGCGCCTCAGCGGAGGAGACAGCCCCATAAACGGCAGAATAAACGCCGGCACGCGGGCCACGTCTGCCGGTAATGCGCTTCACCAAATCAAGATGAATGAGAGCTTCGTGAGGAGGAGGAGGGTCTGGCGTCTTCATCACGGGCGGGGGACGGCATACTGATGGAACAGGTGACCCCGCCTCCACACAGGGCAGGGGAACTTTTCAGGTCGCTATTTTGACATTTTTCTCCAGAAGCTTTTAGATTTGGGTAAAGCCAAACTGGAGAAAATGTGCTCAGTTCAGGCTTTTAAATCCTCTACAACCATTACAGTTCCTCACGAGGATAAACATTAACCAGACGATTCTGTAATAACGTAAATGCACCTGTCAGCTGTTCCTCCGTCTGCAGGAGTGGCAGGTGCGTGACAGGTGCGTGACAGGTGCGTGACAGGTGCGTGACAGGTGCGTGACAGGTGCGTGGCAGGGGCTGCAGGTGTAAATTGGTTCATCAGGTGAAGCGCTTTAATTAAAAGCGCTCTTATCACACGTCGTTGAAATGAGGCGAACAGATCGTCTGTAAGTGCGGCCGAGTCAGCGCCAGATGTTCAATATGGCGTCAGATGAATATCTTTAAGTCGAATACAACATATACAACATCAACACGCGCGGTGCACCGGCATCCAGGGGATCCCGGGCATCCAGGGGATCCAGGGCATCCAGGGGATCCAGGGGGATCCAGGGGATCCTGGGCATCCAGGGCATCCAGGGGATCCAGGGCATCCAGGGGATCCAGGGGGATCCAGGGGATCCTGGGCATCCAGGGCATCCAGGGGATCCCGGGATCCAGGGGATCCAGGGGGATCCAGGGCATCCTGGGCATCCAGGGGGATCCAGGGGATCCAGGGGATCCTGGGCATCCAGGGCATCCAGGGGATCCCGGGGATCCAGGGGATCCAGGGGGATCCAGGGCATCCAGGGCATCCAGGGCATCCAGGGGATCCAGGGGATCCAGGGGGATCCTGGGCATCCAGGGGGATCCTGGGCATCCAGGGGGATCCAGGGCATCCAGGGGGATCCAGGGGGATCCTGGGCATCCAGGGCGAAGCACTAAAACTGAGCGTAAAAACTATGACAGAGGTTCATGTCCTGGTGTTTCATTACAGATGTTTCATTACAGATGTTTCATTACAGATGTTCCCGCCCACAGTGACCTCCACAGTTTGATCTGCTCAGGTTCCTTCATCAGAACCAGGCTGACCGGTGGATCACAGATCTACTGAAACTGAAACCGTTATTAAACTGCTCTTTCATAAAAGGACTGAAAAAGACATAAATATATTTGACCCAAGTCTGTCATATCAAGCTCATAGTAGCTGTTATTATATATTATATATATGTTATAGTTCAAGAAGAACATGCCTAAAAAGTAATACATACATAGGCAACTATAGGGATGATGATGATGATGATGATGATGATGATGATGATGATGATGATGATGATGATGATAATAATAGGAAGAAGGAAGGTTCATGTTTTGCAGTCTGATTGGATAGTTTGGTCAAACACCGCAGGAGGTGCTATAGTAACATATCTACTCAAGTAAGAGTAACATTACTTTGAAATAATTTTACTCAAGTACAAGTAACAAGTAGTGACCCAAACAATTACTCAAGTGAAAGTAAAAAAGGTATTTGAATACTGTGAGTAACTGAGTGTAAAAGTGTGAAGTATTTACTACGATGGTGTGAAACAAAACATAAAGAAAACAAACTCATTCTTAAGAACAAGGAGCTTCAAGATTTACTCAAAGTGGAAAAAGTAACAGATACTTTTACTCAAGGAAGAAACAGATACTTCATTAGAATTTGACTCAAGTAGAGATAAAAAGTATCGTATGATAAAAGATAAAAAATAGAATATTCTTCACTAATTATGGGATATACGTAGTTCTTGTATGTTGGTTCACGGTCAGGTCTTCAGTAGATCTGTGATCCACCGGTCAGCCTGGTTCTGATGAAGGAACCTGAGCAGATCAAACTGTGGAGGTCACTGTGGGCGGGAACATCTGTAATGAAACATCTGTAATGAAACAGCGGGACATAGGCCTGGATCTTTGAACGCGCCGCTCTTCACTCGCCGGGTCCGGGCCGGGTCCGGGCCGGGTCCGGGCCGGGATGGAGTCCCACCTGGACGAGGCCTTGCATGTTCTCCCCGTGTCTACACACACAGCAGGTTCTCCTCTGGGACGTTCCTTTTTGGTTAAGATCTGAAATACAGAATACTTTTATAGCACAATACGGTGGAAATATTTATATTTATTTACTCCAGGGCGTGTTTAGTTCTGACCTCTGGCCAACATGAACTCTTTATGTTCTGGGTCTAAAACTATGTGCCATAAACGGAGAGACATTCCAATATGTTTGTGTCCATTTTCAATAAGGAACTGCAATAACAAACTAAAGAGATAATTATTAAACTTAGTAAACGTCAAAACTGCATCTACAATGAAAGACGCAGCTGCAGGAAACACGTGAGCAGGTTTGGGCTCTGGTGAGATCCTCCTGTGATTGTGGGCAGTTGTAATTCCCCAAGGAGAGCAGCAGAGGTCCTCGCAGCCTGCTCCTCTGGGACTCATCCTCTCTCTCTCCTCTCCTCTCTCTCTCTCTCCCCTCTCTCTCCCCTCCCCTCTCTCTCTCCCTCCCCTCTCTCTCTCCTCTCCTTTCTCTCCTCTCTCTCTCCCCTCTCTCTCCTCTCTCTCTCCCCTCTCTCTCCCCTCCCCTCTATCTCCCCTCTCTCTCCCCTCCCCTCTATCTCCCCTCTCTCTCTCCCCTCCCTCCCCTCTCTCTCCTCTATCTCTCCTCCCTCTCTCTCCTCTTCTTTCTCTCCTCTATCTCTCTCCCCTCTCTCTCTGCCCCCTCTCCTCTCTCTCTCCTCTCTCTCTCCCCCCCCCCCTCTCCTGTTCCACATCTGCACGTGCCCCCCCCCCCTCTCTCTCTGACACTGATATTATTCCGTCTGTCAAACTGATTTATTCGCTGTTGTTTGTGTTTTGTGTTTTTCTTCACGATTTCAAATATCCACTGACTTTGTTCTTTATTTATTAAAGGTGCAGATTCAGGTCTTTCTTTACTTTACTTACTTTACATAAAGCAGCAGCTGTTCTTTACCTCATGTTTATTATATTGAATTTGTTTTTATTATATTTAAAGCAAGAGGAAGAAAGTGAAAAGAGGAAAATAATCATATTTTCTAAATTGCCGATTTAAAAACTTAAAAGTCTCTTTGTTTTTGGTTCAAAGCTCAATAATCAGGAATAGGTTGCGTTCACGATTTAGAATTCCATTTCAGTTGGAGGGCAGGTGTCAATACAACTCTATGGGAGAGAAACAGTTTTTGAAAGAAATTTCCAAAAAGAAAATGTCCAAATGTTTTCTCTGATCATGTGACAGGGATTGGATTCACAAACCTGACATGTGCAATGTTATGGCTGAACGTCCTTTCTACCGGCCAATATCAAGCACATTTATTGAATATTGTCTCCACTTCTGGACGCCTTTGTGAAGAAATAATTAGACATATGTTCATATGTGCTGAAATATATGACTTTGAACTTTGTGTCAGTTTTTGTTTCATGTGAATTGGCCTCAGGAATTACAGAGAAATTAGCAATGATTTAAGACTATAAATCTGCATTTTGAGCGTTACTATGGTTACGGCCGTGGAATTTTCAGTTGCTCCGCCTCAATGTTAAACTATGGGCTCTTTAGAATGTTGTGATGTCACGTGAACGCAGCCTATTAGACTTTCATTTGTTGAAGCAAAGCAATATTAAAACACATTATTATACATCTTAAGTTAACAGCCCATTAATAACAATGCTAACGTTAGTTTCATGCTACATGCTAACTTTAGCTTCATGCTACATGCTAACGTTAGCTTCATGCTACATGCTAACTGCTAGCTTCTACTTTAATCTGCTTCATAACCTGTATGTTCTGCAGGAGGTGCTGCTGAAGCGAGCCGCCGACCTGGTGGAGGCGCTGTACGGGATGCCCCACAACAACCAGGTACGAGCCTATTGTGCATGTTTTGGGTTACTGCTTTTTCTCCAGGGAGACAGTGCAAAACACACTCATGGGACACTTAAGCTGATCCTGAAGCGTGTTTTATTTTGTAGGAGCTGATGTTTTATTTTGTAGGAGCTGATGTTTTATTTTGTAGGAGCTGATGTTTTATTTTGTAGGAGCTGATGTTTTATTTTGTAGGAGCTGATCCTGAAGCGCGTTTTATTTTGTAGGAGCTGATCCTGAAGCGAGTTTTATTTTGTAGGAGCTGATCCTGAAGCGTGTTTTATTTTGTAGGAGCCGATCCTGAAGCGTGTTTTATTTTGTAGGAGCCGATCCTGAAGCGTGTTTTATTTTGTAGGAGCTGATCCTGAAGCGTGTTTTATTTTGTAGGAGCTGATCCTGAAGCGTGTTTTATTTTGTAGGAGCTGATCCTGAAGCGTGTTTTATTTTGTAGGAGCCGATCCTGAAGCGTGTTTTATTTTGTAGGAGCCGATCCTGAAGCGTGTTTTATTTTGTAGGAGCTGATCCTGAAGCGTGTTTTATTTTGTAGGAGCTGATCCTGAAGCGTGTTTTATTTTGTAGGAGCCGATCCTGAAGCGTGTTTTATTTTGTAGGAGCCGATCCTGAAGCGTGTTTTATTTTGTAGGAGCTGATCCTGAAGCGTGTTTTATTTTGTAGGAGCTGATCCTGAAGCGTGTTTTATTTTGTAGGAGCCGATCCTGAAGCGTGTTTTATTTTGTAGGAGCCGATCCTGAAGCGTGTTTTATTTTGTAGGAGCCGATCCTGAAGCGTGTTTTATTTTGTAGGAGCTGATCCTGAAGCGTGTTTTATTTTGTAGGAGCTGATCCTGAAGCGTGTTTTATTTTGTAGGAGCTGATCCTGAAGCGTGTTTTATTTTGTAGGAGCCGATCCTGAAGCGTGTTTTATTTTGTAGGAGCTGATCCTGAAGCGTGTTTTATTTTGTAGGAGCTGATCCTGAAGCGAGTTTTATTTTGTAGGAGCCGATCCTGAAGCGTGTTTTATTTTGTAGGAGCCGATCCTGAAGCGTGTTTTATTTTGTAGGAGCCGATCCTGAAGCGTGTTTTATTTTGTAGGAGCCGATCCTGAAGCGTGTTTTATTTTGTAGGAGCTGATCCTGAAGCGTGTTTTATTTTGTAGGAGCCGATCCTGAAGCGTGTTTTATTTTGTAGGAGCCGATCCTGAAGCGTGTTTTATTTTGTAGGAGCCGATCCTGAAGCGTGTTTTATTTTGTAGGAGCTGATCCTGAAGCGTGTTTTATTTTGTAGGAGCTGATCCTGAAGCGTGTTTTATTTTGTAGGAGCTGATCCTGAAGCGTGTTTTATTTTGTAGGAGCCGATCCTGAAGCGTGTTTTATTTTGTAGGAGCCGATCCTGAAGCGTGTTTTATTTTGTAGGAGCTGATCCTGAAGCGTGTTTTATTTTGTAGGAGCTGATCCTGAAGCGTGTTTTATTTTGTAGGAGCTGATCCTGAAGCGTGTTTTATTTTGTAGGAGCCGATCCTGAAGCGTGTTTTATTTTGTAGGAGCTGATCCTGAAGCGTGTTTTATTTTGTAGGAGCTGATCCTGAAGCGAGTTTTATTTTGTAGGAGCTGATCCTGAAGCGTGTTTTATTTTGTAGGAGCTGATCCTGAAGCGTGTTTTATTTTGTAGGAGCCGATCCTGAAGCGTGTTTTATTTTGTAGGAGCCGATCCTGAAGCGTGTTTTATTTTGTAGGAGCTGATCCTGAAGCGTGTTTTATTTTGTAGGAGCCGATCCTGAAGCGTGTTTTATTTTGTAGGAGCCGATCCTGAAGCGTGTTTTATTTTGTAGGAGCCGATCCTGAAGCGTGTTTTATTTTGTAGGAGCTGATCCTGAAGCGTGCCGCTGACCTCACGGAGGCGCTGTACTCCGTTCCTCGTGGTCATAACCAGCTGCCGTCGCTCGGCTCGCAGCCCCACGGCATGATGGGAGTGAACTCCTTCAGCTCGCAGCTCGCCGTCAACATCTCCGAGGCGTCGCAAGAGCAGGGTACTACACTACCCACAATGCACCTCGGCTCACATCTACTGCTCTAGTCCTCCGGGTATTGTGTCACAACTGAATCGTAAAGTAGACTCAGTGTTTCTCCAGGTACTTTTTACTTCTTCTTTAGTAAAAGTATTTCAAAGTAAAGTTACTAGCTGAGTGCGTTTTTAGCTACTCTACCGACCTCTGGTCTCCATGGAAACAAAAAAGTACCAGTTAACTGTGAAGTTAACTGGTACTTCCTCCTCCTCTCCTCTCCTCCTCATCTCCTCCTCGTCTCCTCATTTCCTCATCTCCTCCTCTCCTCCTCTCCTCATCTCCTCGTCTCCTCTCCTCCTCTCCTCGTCTCCTCTCCTCCTCTCCTCCTCCTCTCCTCCTCCTCTCCTCCTCCTCTCCTCCTCTCCTCTCCTCATCTCCTCCTCTCCTCGTCTCCTCTCCTCCTCTCCTCGTCTCCTCTCCTCCTCTCCTCCTCCTCTCCTCCTCCTCTCCTCCTCTCCTCTCCTCCTCATCTCCTCTCCTCCTCTCCTCCTCCTCTTCTCCTCTCCTCCTCCTCTCCTCCTCCTCTCCTCCTCCTCTTCTCCTCTCCTCCTCATCTCCTCCTCTCCTCATCTCCTCCTCCTCTCCTCATTTCCTCCTCCTCTCCTCCTCTCCTCCTCTCCTCCTCCTCCTCTCCTCCTCTCTGTTGTTGTAGCACTTTAGCCTGGCCCCGTGCTGCGTTCACGGCCCCTCCGTCGTCCCTGTGCCGCGGTGTGTTTACTGGCCCTGGTTCCTCCCACTGTTCTGCTCCGCTCCGGCGCTTTATTAAAAGTCTCTCTCATTAAAGTCGTTATTAAAGATCATAATTGCAGCTTTATTACTCGGGTCCCAGAGCCGCGGCCCGACGATTTACCGACGCAATTATCTCTGACCACTTTTACTCAGACCGGTTTATTCCTGATCCAGGCCGGGTTTAGATCCAGGCCGGGTTTATTCCTGATCCAGGCCGGGGTTTAGATCCAAGCCGGGGTTTAGATCCAGGCCGGGTTTAGATCCAGGCCGGGTTTAGATCCAGGCCGGGTTTAGATCCAGGCCGGGTTTAGATCCAGGCCGGGTTTAGATCCAGGCCGGGTTTATTCCTGATCCAGGCCGGGGTTTAGATCCAGGCCGGGTTTAGATCCAGGCCGGGTTTATTCCTGATCCAGGTTGGGGTTTAGATCCAGGCCGGGGTTTAGATCCAGGCCGGGGTTTAGATCCAGGCCGGGGTTTAGATCCAGGCCGGGTTTATTCCTGATCCAGGTTGGGGTTTAGATCCAGGCCGGGTTTAGATCCAGGCCGGGTTTATTCCTGATCCAGGTTGGGGTTTAGATCCAGGCCGGGGTTTAGATCCAGGCCGGGGTTTAGATCCAGGCCGGGGTTTAGATCCAGGCCGGGGTTTAGATCCAGGCCGGGTTTAGATCCAGGCCGGGTTTAGATCCATTTGTATCTTCACGTTTTCACGATTTTACATTTCGTGTTTTTACATCTGCCACATTAGACACAATTATATTTAACACTTTGCTTGTTTTCTTTATTTTAACCATGTTTTGTGATGTTTCTAGTTTCACTTCCTTATTGGACACGGACAGGAAGTGACATAGACAGAGGTAAACAATTTTAAACTGTTGCCGTGCCGACCATGTTAAGTCAGTGGGAAATGAGGCTGTGTCCGAATGTCCACCCTAGTCCCTACCCCCTCATTCCCTACGTAGGCCCGCACTATAGTAGACTATATAGTAGACTCTATAGACTATATACTAGACTATATAGACTATATAGTAGACTATATAGACTATATAGTAGACTCTATAGACTATATAGTAGACTCTATTGACTATATAGTAGACTCTATTGACTATATAGTAGACTCTATAGACTATATAGTAGACTATATAGACTATATAGTAGACTCTATAGACTATATAGTAGACTCTATTGACTATATAGTAGACTCTATAGACTATATAGTAGACTCTATAGACTATATAGTAGACTCTATTGACTATATAGTAGACTCTATTGACTATATAGTAGACTCTATAGACTATATAGTAGACTCTATACTAGACTATATAGTCACTGGTTCTGTGGCGATTCGGACAGAAGCCACTACTTTCTCCGAGCTGCGTGACGTCACGTGTGCAGATTTTTTTTTTTCTTCTTTTTTTTTTCTGAATTTATTTATTGTTACAAACGTTTATTTTATGAAACAGAACGACAGTTTTGGCACTTTTACAGGCGTTTTATTTGACATTTAAATAAAAATTAAAACTATCATCAGCGTTAGCTCAAAGACGTGCAGAAAGTCGGTCAGAGCCCGGTGTCCGAAGCTCCGGCAGAATGAGCGACTACATCGGCTAAAAGTCGCTAAACTCCGGAAATAATGTATTTCTGCGATAAAGACCAAACTCATGAAACAGTGGAGTATTTATGGATAAATACGAGTCAGATATATTTAACATGGATTTTACATGAATGGCTTGGATTATTTCAGAGGAAGCTATCGGTCATTTAACAGCTCGAGCTAAAGGTTAGCAGCTAACGCTAGCATCTTTCACTGTGACCGTTTAAATTCAAGTCGTTTATTCATGATAAATAAAAACACACGATTGAAACGGCTGATTTCATTCCGTCGTGTTGTTTAGTTCAAAGACCTGTTGCTGTCAGGCATTCTTCTCCGACTCTCGCAATGCATTGTGGGCTATATTGACCCGTTTAGTGATGCTCACTACTACGCTGCTCACTACTTTTCAGAATGCATTGTGGGAAATTTTGAGTGCACTACTTTTTTCTCTCTGGACATTCGGACACAGCCTGAGTCAAACTGTTAATGGAGCTTTACCTGAGTCACTTCCTGTCAGCAGCTTAGACGTTCAAATAAAATAACTTTTATTCATTCATTTGCTGCTTCTAGGGCTGCACGTTTTCAAGCTTTTCTTTAACCGTTAACCGAGGCCCTTAGCGGCTAATACTCGGTTAGCCATTAGCGTGGTTAACCCCCCCCCTCGGTTACGTTATACTGACAGACGCGAAAGGGGTTTTTCATTGTTAACACCTTTATTAAATGGCTTGAACTCATTTAAAAATTAATTAATTAATCGAAATAACACAGTGGTAAAGATATTTATTTTACCTTCCTTTGTGAAAAGAAACATTCATTCATTCGTATGACTGTTTTTTTTATTTATTTGAACAGGGACACAGTACACAATCTACATTAGCCTCAGAAAGGAGAGATGCATTGTGCCAGGTTATAGCACTTGTGCTAATTTCCACCTGCAGTCCCTGGGCCTATTGTACATGTTTTAGTGGTAGGGGAAACCGGAGTACCCGGAGGAAACCTACGCAGACACGGGGAGAACATGCAGCACAACGACACTTCTCTCTCCACCACGTTTTACCAATAACGAGAAAGGCGAGTTCTGTGCCTTTAGCTTTGCCTAGCTGCCTGCTAACTGAGGCCCGGGTGTCGCTGTGGAGGTGAAGTTGAAGTATATCCGAGTACTGATAAAATACTTGCATTTTGAGCCGTCATTCTCAGTTATGAAGCTGTGCTGTTTATGGCCCGCTTCATATTGAAAAGTTAAACTAGCTAGCCTGGCGGTCTCTGGTGGTGCAAAAATGTATTACAAGTATTTTCAATGGCACTGCAAATTATACACGGCCAGTTAACCGAGCAAAATGTCCGTCACTCACCCCGGCCTTGGTTTCCAGGGTACTCCCGCACCTCCAGCTCGGTGTCTCCACGCGGCTACGCTCCCAGCTCCACGCCACAGCAGTCCAACTACAACACCATCACGTCCTCCATGAACGGCTACGGCTCCGGCATGACCAACCTCTCCGTGCCCGCCTCGCCCTCCTTCCTCAACGGCGCCGCCGGGAACTCCGCCTACGCCAGTGAGTGCTCGCCAAAACTAACGCATTCTTCACGGTCGGACATCGCCATCTCCATCTGCATCTGCTCCCAGTTCAGACCTGGTTTAGACCCGTGTTAGACCTGGTTTAGTCCCACGTTAGACCTGGTTTAGACCTGTGTTAGACCTGCTTTAGACCCGTGTTAGACCTGGTTTAGACCCGTGTTAGACCTGGTTTAGTCCCACGTTAGACCTGGTTTAGACCCGTGTTAGACCTGGTTTAGTCCTGTGTTAGACCTGCTTTAGTCCCGTGTTAGACCTGGTTTAGTCCCACGTTAGACCTGGTTTAGACCTGTGTTAGACCTGGTTTAGACCTGTGTTGGACCTGGTTTAGACCTGTGTTAGACCTGGTTTAGACCTGTGTTAGACCTGGTTTAGACCCGTGTTAGACCTGGTTTAGACCCGTGTTAGACCTGGTTTAGACCCGTGTTAGACCTGGTTTAGATCCGTGTTAGACCTGGTTTAGTCCTGTGTTAGACCTGGTTTAGACCTGTGTTAGACCTGGTTTAGACCTGTGTTAGACCTGGTTTAGACCTGTGTTAGACCTGGTTTAGACCCGTGTTAGACCTGGTTTAGACCCGTGTTAGACCTGGTTTAGTCCTGTGTTAGACCTGCTTTAGTCCCGTGTTAGACCTGGTTTAGTCCCACGTTAGACCTGGTTTAGACCCGTGTTAGACCTGGTTTAGACCTGTGTTGGACCTGGTTTAGACCTGTGTTGGACCTGGTTTAGACCTGTGTTAGACCTGGTTTAGACCTGTGTTAGACCTGGTTTAGACCTGTGTTAGACCTGGTTTAGACCTGTGTTAGACCTGGTTTAGACCCGTGTTAGACCTGGTTTAGACCCGTGTTAGACCTGGTTTAGACCCGTGTTAGACCTGGTTTAGTCCCACGTTAGACCTGGTTTAGACCCGTGTTAGACCTGGTTTAGTCCTGTGTTAGACCTGCTTTAGTCCCGTGTTAGACCTGGTTTAGTCCCACGTTAGACCTGGTTTAGACCTGTGTTAGACCTGGTTTAGACCTGTGTTAGACCTGGTTTAGTCCTGTGTTAGACCTGGTTTAGTCCCACGTTAGACCTGGTTTAGACCCGTGTTAGACCTGGTTTAGACCTGTGTTAGACCTGGTTTAGACCCGTGTTAGACCTGGTTTAGACCCGTGTTAGACCTGGTTTAGACCCGTGTTAGACCTGGTTTAGTCCCACGTTAGACCTGGTTTAGACCTGGTTTAGACCCGTGTTAGACCTGGTTTAGACCCGTGTTAGACCTGGTTTAGTCCTGTGTTAGACCTGCTTTAGTCCCGTGTTAGACCTGGTTTAGTCCTGTGTTAGACCTGGTTTAGTCCCACGTTAGACCTGGTTTAGACCCGTGTTAGACCTGGTTTAGACCCGTGTTAGACCTGGTTTAGACCCGTGTTAGACCTGGTTTAGTCCCACGTTAGACCTGGTTTAGACCTGTGTTAGACCTGGTTTAGACCCGTGTTAGACCTGGTTTAGACCTGTGTTAGACCTGGTTTAGACCTGTGTTGGACCTGGTTTAGACCTGTGTTAGACCTGGTTTAGACCTGTGTTAGACCTGGTTTAGACCTGTGTTAGACCTGGTTTAGACCCGTGTTAGACCTGGTTTAGACCCGTGTTAGACCTGGTTTAGTCCCACGTTAGACCTGCTTTAGTCCCGTGTTAGACCTGGTTTAGTCCCACGTTAGACCTGGTTTAGACCTGTGTTAGACCTGGTTTAGACCTGTGTTGGACCTGGTTTAGACCTGTGTTAGACCTGGTTTAGACCTGTGTTAGACCTGGTTTAGACCTGTGTTAGACCTGGTTTAGACCTGTGTTAGACCTGGTTTAGTCCTGTGTTAGACCTGGTTTAGTCCCACGTTAGACCTGGTTTAGACCCGTGTTAGACCTGGTTTAGACCTGTGTTAGACCTGGTTTAGACCCGTGTTAGACCTGGTTTAGTCCTGTGTTAGACCTGGTTTAGTCCCACGTTAGACCTGGTTTAGACCCGTGTTAGACCTGGTTTAGACCCGTGTTAGACCTGGTTTAGACCCGTGTTAGACCTGGTTTAGACCCGTGTTAGACCTGGTTTAGTCCTGTGTTAGACCTGGTTTAGACCCGTGTTAGACCTGGTTTAGACCCGTGTTAGACCTGGTTTAGTCCTGTGTTAGACCTGGTTTAGACCCGTGTTAGACCTGGTTTAGACCTGTGTTAGACCTGGTTTAGACCCGTGTTAGACCTGGTTTAGTCCCGTGTTAGACCTGGTTTAGTCCCAGTTCAGACCTGGTTTAGTCCCGTGTTAGACCTGGTTTAGTCCTGTGTTAGACCTGGTTTAGTCCCAGTTCAGACCTGGTTTAGACCCGTGTTAGACCTGGTTTAGACCTGTGTTAGACCTGGTTTAGACCCATGTTAGACCTGGTTTAGACCTGTGTTAGACCTGGTTTAGACCCGTGTTAGACCTGGTTTAGTCCCACGTTAGACCTGGTTTAGTCCCGTGTTAGACCTGGTTTAGTCCTGTGTTAGACCTGGTTTAGACCCGTGTTAGACCTGGTTTAGTCCTGTGTTAGACCTGGTTTAGACCCGTGTTAGACCTGGTTTAGTCCTGTGTTAGACCTGGTTTAGTCCTGTGTTAGACCTGGTTTAGTCCCACGTTAGACCTGGTTTAGACCCGTGTTAGACCTGGTTTAGACCCGTGTTAGACCTGGTTTAGTCCTGTGTTAGACCTGGTTTAGACCCGTGTTAGACCTGGTTTAGTCCTGTGTTAGACCTGGTTTAGTCCCACGTTAGACCTGGTTTAGACCCGTGTTAGACCTGGTTTAGACCCGTGTTAGACCTGGTTTAGACCCGTGTTAGACCTGGTTTAGTCCTGTGTTAGACCTGGTTTAGACCCGTGTTAGACCTGGTTTAGACCCGTGTTAGACCTGGTTTAGTCCTGTGTTAGACCTGGTTTAGACCCGTGTTAGACCTGGTTTAGACCTGTGTTAGACCTGGTTTAGTCCCACGTTAGACCTGGTTTAGACCCGTGTTAGACCTGGTTTAGACCCGTGTTAGACCTGGTTTAGACCCGTGTTAGACCTGGTTTAGTCCTGTGTTAGACCTGGTTTAGACCCGTGTTAGACCTGGTTTAGTCCCGTGTTAGACCTGGTTTAGTCCCAGTTCAGACCTGGTTTAGACCCGTGTTAGACCTGGTTTAGTCCTGTGTTAGACCTGGTTTAGTCCTGTGTTAGAGAAGGTTCTCGCTCTGAGATACAGAACATCTTTGTCCAACCTGAGATCATCTGAAGTTTGAAACTGAACTTCAGGCTCTTAGTTCCGCAGGAGGGGCTGGCTCTGTTAAACCAAACCAGTCTGTGTCGGAAAAAGGTTTAGGTTCTAATGGTATAGAAAAAATCAATGTATCGAAAGCAGGAACCGAGAGAAATATAAAATGTTTATATTCAAGTTTTGATGCTGTTCATGATTTAAAAAAAAATATTTAAAAAAAACACATAAACGTAAACGTGAAACAATTAGTTAAAAATTGTGGGAAAAACAAACTTGGAAAGGGTTTTTTCTGCCTAAATGATACAAATGTAAAATAAATGAAATGGAAGGAAAAGGAATAAATTAATATTATTTTTCTGTTTTCTGGTTAGACGACAAATAATTTAGAGCCGACTACGCTAAAGATTTGACCCCGATGTAAAACCTGTCCACCCCGTCTTGTCCCAGTCACATGACACCGATCTGTATGTCCTTTGGAGCAGCAGAGACTCCCAGCCACCAGGGGCCAAATCCACCTAAAACTCTTAAACAGATGCTGATTAGCATCTGTGTTAGCTAAAGGCTAACGTAATACGATACTATGCTACAGCCCTTAATTGATGAGAATTGTGTATTAAACTAACACTTACATTCAATAAGTGCAGCACAACTTTAAAGCAGTGCTCAGCAACTTGTTTTCCTTAATAAATCCTTCCCGTCGTCCCTCTGGGGGTAATACAAGTGTTAATGGGATGATTGGGGGGTCTTTCTTTCATCGCCCCCTGGTGTCTCTGGCCAGAAAACCACACTTGCAACTTTGCAAAGCAGAAGCTAACAGGCTAACGGGTAAAGCTAACTGTGGGCTAGCGCCACTTAAACAGTATTTACAGCCAAGTTTGAGTGAAAACAATGATCTCCATTGTGTAACTGGATGAACAACATCCCTCTGTCCCTTTGTCTTTTCTGTCAGCGTAGGATTTACTCTCACGGACGATTAATGAGTAAAAACACAACATGCTACGACCCCTGCAGTGGCGCTTATGGCCTCTAGGGGCATGAGGTACTTAGTTCTGCTTTAAACGTCGATTTAAATGTAGCTGATGGTGTTAGTGATTTTATTGGTGCTTTATTGTTTTTTCAGCCCTGGTTTAGACCTTGTTTAGCCCTGGTTTAGCCCTGGTTTAGCCCT
The DNA here is from genome assembly GCA_021464625.1 of Proterorhinus semilunaris. Classification (NCBI taxonomy): domain Eukaryota; kingdom Metazoa; phylum Chordata; class Actinopteri; order Gobiiformes; family Gobiidae; genus Proterorhinus; species Proterorhinus semilunaris. Next base: position 489,209 of record CM038344.1, on the reverse strand, counting down.
TGTTTAGCCCTTGTTTAGCCCTTGTTTCGCCTTTGTTTAGCCCTGGTTTAGCCCCGGTTTAGCCCTGGTTTAGCCCTTGTTTAGCCCCGGTTTAGCCCCGGTTTAGCCCTGGTTTAGCCCTTGTTTAGCCCTGGTTTAGCCCTTGTTTAGCCCCGGTTTAGCCCCGGTTTAGCCCTGGTTTAGCCCTTGTTTAGCCCCGGTTTAGCCCTGGTTTAGCCCTTGTTTAGCCCTTGTTTAGCCCTTGTTTAGCCCTTGTTTAGCCCTTGTTTAGCCCTTGTTTAGCCCCGGTTTAGCCCCGGTTTAGCCCCGGTTTAGCCCTGGTTAACCCCGCGTTGTTCCTCCTCTGTTTACCCCCCCTCCTCCACCGCCTGCAGCTAACGCAGACTCAGGTGTGTTCGTTAGCGCTTCCTTTCGCGCGCTCTTCCTCCGGCGGGGGAGCCTTGTTTTGGCCGGGTTTTAAAAGCCGCGGTGTTGGTGCGCGATTCGCCTCGGAGACTCATTTGGCGCGGCTCAGCCCGGGCTGGAGCTGGCAGCGGGAGCTCGTCTACTCCCTGGACCAAACACAAACGCAGTTAAGATTCGCCGAGTTATCGGGAGAGGATTAGACGGAGCGCGGCCGGCGAATTTAGAGCAGCAGCAGCTACTCGCCCGGAACCTCCGCGGATAAAGGAGAATAATAAGGACTTAGACAGAAATGTGATGTTTTTAGAGGGAATGATTTTGCCCAGGAACTTGTTAAAACCTGGTCAACACAAGCACTGAACCTTCGGGCCGACATTGACTCAGAAACAGAGGTTATAAATGAATTACAACCAGAAACGTCAATAAAAAGCCTCACATTTATTCAAACTGGCATTAAACCTAAATTCCCCTGGAAATGAAAGACATTTCTCAACTATTTTTCCTGCACAGTTTGGTCAAAAGTCCCGGGTCTGGGAGCCTTTTCGTGTGTGTCCTCTTCATTCTTTAAATCCACCTTCCTCTCGTCTTTATCTGTGAGACTTCAGTGCAGTACTACAGGAAGAAAACAGCGTGTGGTTAACAGTGTAATAATGGGACAAGTGTGTGTGTTTTATTTGTCTTACCATAAAATATATTTCCAAGTAATACGGATTAATGTCTTCTATTCTCAGGGATTCTTCTAAAGCCAACAAAAGCTCTACATAAACTTCTTAAACACTGTTTGCTCCTCGTTTCAGCTTTAGGGTGTGTTTGGTTTAGAACAATGAACTCAGAAAGGCACTATGTAAATGTGCAGATAATTAGCGAGTAATTAGATTCATTTATGTGGGTGAGAAAGTCCGTTAATGACCTGTTTCCAGATACTTCCAGGTAGACAACATAAAACGTCCACAACAGAAACATCGTTAGCTTCACTGACTCACCAGGCGTACAGTCTTCATCAGAGATGCACCGAGCCAGCGTTTGTGCTCACGATACCGATACTTGGGGTTTGAGTATCGGCCGATATCCGATATTAACCGACGCCCAGAGACTCCTTTAAAAGTGTCTTTCTCTGAGCGACAAAGTGAATGTTCTTTTCTCCATTGTGAGAAGTCTGATCTTTTCTTGTCATGATGTTACAGATCAATTATCAGTTATATCTATTAATAAACTAATAGAAAACATATTTAACAAGGATCACTGGGTTTTCTTGGACAGGTTAGTTTATATAAATATAAACAACTCACATAAAGTGATTATTATAACGTGTGCATTACAAATATCTTATATCCGTCTTTCTCTAAACGACACAAACACTTGGCCGCTCCAGCAGTGGCCGATTTGATTTGATTTGGCTAATTCTATCATAGTTTCTGTCTCAGCCTTGATTAGTTGCAGCTAGCAGTAGCATGCTCCCGCTAGCGTTAGCATGTTGTTGCTCAAGAATACATTTGCAGAGGTTAAAACGAACTCCCCCATTGGATGCTCCTGGTTAGCTTAGCTTCAAAAGCACGCCCATATTCACTTAGATTTAGTCGGTGAAAGTTTTGTTTTTAAAACTGTAAGAGCCAAAATTGATATCGGTTCAGTATCGTATATTTGTAGCCAATATCAGTATTGGCTCCAATAGCCGATACCACTATTGGATCGGTGCTTCCCTAGTCTTCATGAGGCATTGAACTCCAAACAACACGAAAAGTCTGACTTCACTTCATCCCTTTGATATGTCCATGTTTTCAGTCACAGCGTATTTCCCAATAAGACAGGCTTCCTCGGGTTGTTAGCTGCGTACTCTTGTGCTTTAGTAACTTTTAAGTAACTTTTAGTCCAACTTGTAGAGATCATTTGAACTGTTGCAGCGTGTGCTTCTTCAGGGCGCACACACAGGCAAAGATGATTTAAGCTGAAAATCAATACAAATGTAATTGTTTGATTGCGTAATTGACTATACACAATACAACCCGCCCTCTTAGTACACTCTTAAATGCATAAAAAATGTAGGCCCCCTGGTGGCCTCGGTGCCCTAAGCAGCTGCTTAATCTGCTTAGAGGCTGGGCAGAAGCTACGGGTTTTGCTAACGATAGAAAGGGAACTAACCCAGGTCTGAACTGGAGCTGACTGTGACTCCCGTCGGAACACAGTCTGTTTTCATTTTCCTTTCACCCTCTGTCCCTCCTCACACGTCTGCACGCTGTGTCCTCTCTGTTTGGGTAAAGTTCTGCAGTTATGGATCAACTTCAGGCCGTGGGTCTTGTTTGGGTTGGTCTCAGAGACGAGTCAGAGTCAGGGGGCTTCACTCATCTTCACCTTCATCCCGTTTCCTGCATGACTCCATCCACCGCTCTCACTCCCGGATCTGTGCTGCCTGATCTGTGTCGCCCGAGCGGCTGGATATTTTGCCCAGAACCTGGTATTTAGGAAAGGTTAGCTGTCCGGAAAATCAGTTTGGGTGTCACTTTAAAGACTATGGGTGTCACTTTAAAGACTATACTATGTTCCCAATCCAAGTCTGTGTTGAGAACTTTCACCTCAGCCTCGTTTGGGACCTGCTTCATTTGATTTTGAGTTGGTGAAATTTGGCAACAAATATCCTTGGAAGATGTGGATGATAGTCTTTAATAGATCTGGTGTTTTTAAGTTTTCAAACATTGGACGTTAGTCAGCCTCAGTGTTACACATCCGGCAGCCTGTTAGCCAGCCTCAGTGTTACACATCCGGCAGCCTGTTAGCCAGCCTCAGTGTTACACATCCGGCAGCCTGTTAGCCAGCCTCAGTGTTACACATCCGGCAGCCTGTTAGCCAGCCTCAGTGTTACACATGCGGCAGCCTGTTAGCCAGCCTCAGTGTTACACATCCGGCAGCCTGTTAGCCAGCCTCAGTGTTACATATCTGGCAGCCTGTTAGTCAGCCTCAGTGTTACACATGCGGCAGCCTGTTAGCCAGCCTCAGTGTTACACCTGAGGCAGCCTGTTAGCCAGCCTCAGTGTTACACATGCGGCAGCCTGTTAGCCAGCCTCAGTGTTACACATCTGGCAGCCTGTTAGTCAGCCTCAGTGTTACACATCTGGCAGCCTGTTAGCCAGCCTCAGTGTTACACATGCGGCAGCCTGTTAGTCAGCCTCAGTGTTACACATGCGGCAGCCTGTTAGCCAGCCTCAGTGTTACGCATGCGGCAGCCTGTTAGCCAGCCTCAGTGTTACACATCTGGCAGCCTGTTAGCCAGCCTCAGTGTTACACATCTGGCAGCCTGTTAGTCAGCCTCAGTGTTACACATGCGGCAGCCTGTTAGCCAGTCTCAGTGTTACAGATCCGGCAGCCTGTTAGTCAGCCTCAGTGTTACACATGCGGCAGCCTGTTAGCCAGCCTCAGTGTTACGCATGCGGCAGCCTGTTAGCCAGCCTCAGTGTTACGCATGCGGCAGCCTGTTAGCCAGCCTCAGTGTTACACATGCGGCAGCCTGTTAGCCAGCCTCAGTGTTACGCATCTGGCAGCCTGTTAGCCAGCCTCAGTGTTACAGATCCGGCAGCCTGTTAGCCAGCCTCAGTGTTACAGATCCGGCAGCCTGTTAGCCAGCCTCAGTGTTACATATCCGGCAGCCTGTTAGCTAGCCTCAGTGTTACATATCCGGCAGCCTGTTAGTCAGCCTCAGTGTTACACATGCGGCAGCCTGTTAGTCAGCCTCAGTGTTACACATGCGGCAGCCTGTTAGTCAGCCTCAGTGTTACACATGCGGCAGCCTGTTAGTCAGCCTCAGTGTTACGCATGCGGCAGCCTGTTAGCCAGCCTCAGTGTTACACATGCGGCAGCCTGTTAGCCAGCCTCAGTGTTACACATCCGGCAGCCTGTTAGCCAGCCTCAGTGTTACATATCCTGCAGCCTGTTAGCCAGCCTCAGTGTTACACATGCAGCAGCCTGTTAGCTAGCCTCAGTGTTAGCCTGTAAGTTCACTAAAGATACCATCGAAGTTTAAGTCGTTAGACTGTAACAAAGGTAAACAGTAAAGTGTCAGGTACGATTAGATCCCGACTTGTTCGTCAGGGAAATGGCAGGAGGAACAAAGTTTTGCTTAAAACGGTTCCTATGGAGTATAGGCAAGCAAACGAAACTGCAAATGCAAAGGGAGCTCAGTGTTTTTTAGAACGCTTCGTGTTTCCTCTATTGTACATAGAGTCCATACTGTTCTGAAGCTCATGATTTAACTTTCATCCAAAGAGAAAGTTAGGGCCACTTCTATGAAAAGTGTTATCATGGTTTTATCACATGAAAAAGGGACAGTTTCCTTAGACAGTACAGGCCTTGATGACCCTTTTTACAACAGCACAGTTTTCATCAAATTTCAGTCTAGAATCAATAATTGTTGCCCTATACGTTGTTAAGTGATGATGTCATCGCTCCACTTCTAGGTGCAATGAAACTTTACCCCATTCACTCTAATGGGATATCTGATTGTAACCTGCTGTAGAACCGACTATAGGCTCTTTTTCACACAGAAATATCACATTTACTCTGGATTTTCTTTAGCCTTTTCTGACATTAATTATCAAATTATTTTTTCCACACACATCCATAATGACGGCTTATTTTAAATATAAAAATATATTCATTTTTCCTGGCGAAATGGTGAGATATATTTTAGTTTTGGAGCTTTTATCCGTTATTTCAGCAGGAGATTCAGATAAAGTTTTGGACACGGAAGTAGCTGCTTATTGTGTGCGATGTCACACTTAACAAACGTATGGCAAACAACATGTGGGAGAGCAGCGTCACAGATCCTTCAGCCTGTTAGCATCACAGATCCTTCAGCCTGTTAGCGTCACAGATCCTTCAGCCTGTTAGCATCACAGATCCTTCAGCCTGTCAGCGTCACAGATCCTTCAGCCTGTTAGCGTCACAGATCCTTCAGCCTGTTAGCATCACAGATCCTTCAGCCTGTTAGCGTCACAGATCCTTCAGCCTGTTAGCATCACAGATCCTTCAGCCTGTTAGCGTCACAGATCCTTCAGCCTGTTAGCATCACAGATCCTGCAGCCTGTTAGCGTCACAGATCCTTCAGCCTGTTAGCGTCACAGATCCTTCAGCCTGTTAGCGTGTTAGCGTCACAGATCCTTCAGCCTGTTAGCGTCACAGATCCTTCAGCCTGTTAGCATCACAGATCCTTCAGCCTGTTAGCATCACAGATCCTTCAGCCTGTTAGCGTCACAGATCCTTCAGCCTGTTAGCATCACAGATCCTTCAGCCTGTTAGCGTCACAGATCCTTCAGCCTGTTAGCATCACAGATCCTTCAGCCTGTTAGCGTCACAGATCCTTCAGCCTGTTAGCATCACAGATCCTTCAGCCTGTTAGCGTCACAGATCCTTCAGCCTGTTAGCATCACAGATCCTGCAGCCTGTTAGCGTCACAGATCCTTCAGCCTGTTAGCGTCACAGATCCTTCAGCCTGTTAGCGTGTTAGCGTCACAGATCCTTCAGCCTGTTAGCGTCACAGATCCTTCAGCCTGTTAGCATCACAGATCCTTCAGCCTGTTAGCATCACAGATCCTTCAGCCTGTTAGCGTCACAGATCCTTCAGCCTGTTAGCATCACAGATCCTTCAGCCTGTTAGCATCACAGATCCTTCAGCCTGTTAGCATCACAGATCCTTCAGCCTGTTAGCATCACAGATCCTTCAGCCTGTTAGCGTCACAGATCCTTCAGCCTGTTAGCATCACAGATCCTTCAGCCTGTTAGCATCACAGATCCTTCAGCCTGTTAGCGTCACAGATCCTTCAGCCTGTTAGCGTCACAGATCCTTCAGCCTGTTAGCGTCACAGATCCTTCAGCCTGTTAGCATCACAGATCCTTCAGCCTGTTAGCGTCTCAGATCGTTCAGCCTGTTAGCGTCACAGATCCAGCAGCCTGTTAGCGTCTCAGATCGTTCAGCCTGTTAGCGTCACAGATCCTTCAGCCTGTTAGCATCACAGATCGTTCAGCCTGTTAGCGTCACAGAGCAGGCAGCCTATTCGCATCACAGATCCTGCAGCATTACAGATCGTTCAGCCTGTTAGCGTCTCAGATACTTCAGCCTGATAGCATCACAGATCCAGCAGCCTGTTAATTTCACAGATCCTTCAGCCTGTTAGCCTAGTTCAGCATCACAGATCCAGCAGCCTGTTAGCCTAGCTTAGCATCACAGATCCAGCAGCCTGTTAGCATCACAGATCCAGCAGCCTGTTAGCGTCACAGATCCAGCAGCCTGGTAGCCTAGCTCAGCATCACAGATTCAGCAGCCTGTTAGCATAGCTCAGCATCACAGATCTTTTAGCCTGTTAGCATCACAGATCCAGCAGCCTGTTAGCCTAGCTCAGCATCACAGATCTTTCAGCCTGTTAGCATCACAGATCCGGCAGCCTGTTAGCGTCACAGGTCCGGCAGCCTCATGCTCATGTCCTGTGTACTCCACAGTCAAACAGAAGAGCGCCTTCGCCCCCGTCGTGAGGCCTCAGAACTCCCCGCCCCCAAACTGCACCTCCTCCAATGGCAGCAGCCTGCAGGGTGAGCACACGCCCCCCCACGCCCGGACCCACCCCCGTCTCCGCCCCATCGTCCTCCGTCCATCACATTGTCCATTAACTCCTCATTTTATTCACCTGAAAGTTGATCCATGACTGAGAAAAACTTTGTCAGAGTTTACGCAGGAATGAAAGCCTTATTTATTATGCTTTAACTTCCGCCTGAACCGAGTGCATTTTCTTTACCCAAATCTAAAAGCTTCTGGACTGGAGAGCAACACATCATTTGAAAGCCAAGACCTACAAAAGTGATCATAACTTTTTTGTCAAGTTTATGTCACTTTTTTGATGCTTTTTTTGTTTTTAGATTTGGGTAAGTCCAAACTGCTCTGTTCAGGTGGGGGTTAAGGTATTAAATTCATCCAAAAAATTGCCTTAAAAGTCACCTGTTTTATCCAACTTCCTTCCTTTATACCCACATTTCTCCTCATCACTCGGTTTCAGGGAGTCAGGGAACCAAGCAAAGCACTAAATGTTAAAATGAGCTTCGTTTGTGGCATTAAAAGTATTCTTCCTGCATAAACTCTGATCCTGATCATCTCTCCACTAACACTCTGCTTCTGAAATATCAATACTGTGGCTCAAACTCCTCTCTTCTGTTCGACATCAGTTTGTGCATGTGCTGAAAGAGGAAACTTTGGGCCGCGTTTCGTTTCATGTCGATGGGCGTTTGGTTTAAGGGCATTTTTCACTCGTTTTCTGGCGAACTATGACACGGATAAACTGAAACCAATATCTGGCCCTGGTGAATGTGTTGACTGTGATAAACAGGCGCTCAGAGACAGCCTAGCGTTCTCTGTTATTTATCTTTAATTATGTTTTGTTGAACCACTTTGTTCGTCTCCAAATGTCTGTGTATTTTTCTATGATTTCTGTGGTTTGAACTCGAGAACATTCCCAATACATTTCACAATTCATTCACACTTTCAAAAGAAAAACAACAAAAGAAAACGAACAGCTTGAATGAGCATTTTAAAATTTTATTATGTTTTGAACCCAAAACACACTTTAACTTAAGTGTGAGACATAACACAACTTCCTAAACTTAATTATTCTTAATGGTTCTCCTCGTGGGTGCGTAGGTTTCCTCCGGGTACTTTCCCCCACCACTAACAACAGGTGGTCTCCCCTGAAAGAGCGATTCCTAATCTCACTGGGTGGAAACAAACATAAAACTCTGCCCTCTTCAAACCCCGTGTCAGACGCGGTTCCTCGGTGGGGAATACTTCAGGGCTGAACTAGTTTAGTTTAGTTTAGTTTAGTTTCGAGCACTGGTTGAACAGACACATCAGCGCTGCTTGAAAAGGAGTGGGAGGAAGTTTAACACGTATTCATCCCCACCGCCTCTTTCAAAGTCTTAATAGATTCACTTCCCTTGGTTTTATCCACTTTCATACAAAACACAAGCACTTATATCTTCATGCAATAAACAAAAATAATATCATTACCGTCGAAACAAAGTCACTTTTCTACATTTCTTTAAATCTTTTCCTAAATAGTTTTATATTTGGACGTTATATGGAGTTTGTACGGAGCGAATATAACACAACCATCAAAGCAGATTCTTCCACTGCAGTTTATATCTGTCGGTAAAGTTCCATTTATTCCCATAAATTCCCAAGGACAGTTTCCGCCGCAGAAATATTCTGAAATGTTGCAGCGCTAGATTCTGTAAACATGAGACACTCGAGTATGAGAATAAAACAGGAACAAAACAAGCACGGAGGCAAAAAGGAACTCCCCATCACTGGTCTGTGTTTCCCTCAACACATTCTCAGTGTAACGCGTTCCATCTTCCCCTGTTTGAGCTCATTTAATAAAGCTCTGTGTGAGTCTGTGTTTACGGTGAGTCTGTGTTTACGGTGAGTCCGTGTTTACGGTGAGTCCGTGTTTACGGTGAGTCTGTGTTTACGGTGAGTCTGTGTTTACGGTGAGTCCGTGTTTACGGTGAGTCTGTGTTTACGGTGAGTCCGTGTTTACGGTGAGTCTGTGTTTACGGTGAGTCTGTGTTTACGGTGAGTCCGTGTTTACGGTGAGTCTGTGTTTACGGTGAGTCCGTGTTTACGGTGAGTCTGTGTTTACGGTGAGTCTGTGTTTACGGTGAGTCCGTGTTTACGGTGAGTCTGTGTTTACGGTGAGTCTGTGTTTACGGTGAGTCCGTGTTTACGGTGAGTCTGTGTTTACGGTGAGTCCGTGTTTACGGTGAGTCTGTGTTTACGGTGAGTTAAATAACGGTGAGTCTGTGTTTACGGTGAGTCTGTGTTTACGGTGAGTCTGTGTTTACGGTGAGTCCGTGTTTACGGTGAGTCCGTGTTTACGGTGAGTTAAATAACGGTGAGTCTGTGTTTACGGTGAGTCTGTGTTTACGGTGAGTCTGTGTTTACGGTGAGTCCGTGTTTACGGTGAGTCTGTGTTTACGGTGAGTCCGTGTTTACGGTGAGTCCGTGTTTACGGTGAGTCCGTGTTTACGGTGAGTCTGTGTTTACGGTGAGTTAAATAACGGTGAGTCTGTTTCTGGTGTTGCAGCGATGGCCGGTCTGATCGTCCCCCCGATGTGAAGAGGAGGAACCGGCCCCTGAAACGCCCGGAGCTCAAACCACCATATGCATCAGACATTCCCACAATGCAACAGGACCGACCAAAACGCCGCCTGGTCCGGGGGGTCTGGGGCCCCCGGGCCGCAGAGATGCATTCTGGGAGTGTGTGTACCACTGTGAGTCCGACGGAAGACCAGGCTCCACTGAGAGCTTTGGACGAGAACCTTTGAGTTTTGTTTTAGTCGGGTTTTCAGCAGAACTTTGAAAGTCCTGATTCCACATCTGCGTGTTCGCTCCACTCGCTCCACATCTGGAACTAAATACTCACTTCCTGTTTCCACTCGCTCCACATCTGGAACTAAATACTCACTTCCTGTTTCCACTCGCTCCACATCTGGAACTAAACACTCACTTCCTGTTTCCACTCGCTCCACATCTGGAACTAAATACTCACTTCCTGTTTCCACTCGCTCCACATCTGGAACCAAATACTCACTTCCTGTTTCCACTCGCTCCACATCTGGAACTACATACTCACTTCCTGTTTCCACTCGCTCCACATCTGGAACCAAATACTCACTTCCTGTTTCCACTCGCTCCACATCTGGAACTACATACTCACTTCCTGTTTCCACTCGCTCCACATCTGGAACCAAATACTCACTTCCTGTTTCTCCCGTGTGGCTGTAGTGAAGCTACGACGAGTGTTTTTACTCTGAGATGAGAGGATGAAGCTTCGCCAGTGACGGAGGTTACGTAGGACTCAGGACGAGCGTTCTCCGTCATAGGGAGGACTCAGAGATTACTCAAAGATGCGTAAAACACAGCTCCAGGTCAGTTTGTAAACTCGAGCTGCTCTTTTCTTAAGTAAACAATCGAGAAACAGAGGAACTATTAGCACTTAATGTATGTGCATATTATTCAGATAATCTTCTACGTTTTAACACATTAGCGAGCCGCATTTCAAGGCAAGTTTATTTGTAGAGCACAATTCATACACAAGGCAATTCAAAGCTTCACAGTTGCAGAAAATAAATAAAAACAGATCAAATCAATAAAACATCAACATAAAGTTAATCAATGACAGTAAAAGGCCAGAGTGCAGATAAAATACTTTCAGTTTTCATCTGCTCGGGTAAAAAGAGCTGTTTTCAGCCTGGATTTGAACATTGTCAGAGTTGAGGCCTGTCTCACATCCTCATGAAGACTGTTCCAGATTTTAGCTTTAGCCTCAGCGTGTTTAGTCCTGACTCTGGAACCACCAGGAGACCCCTCCCTGAAGTTCTCAGGGCCCGAGATGGTTCATACGGCTCTAACATGTCAGAGATGGACTTTGGTGCTAAACCATGAAAAGACTTGTACACAAGCAGAGCCGTTTTAAATTCTATTCTCTGAGTGACAGGAAGCCAGTGCAGAGACCGGAGCACTGGACTAATATGGTGGTATTTCCTGGTTCTTGTCAGGACTCGAGCAGCAGCGTTCTGGATGTTCTGCAGCTCTAACAGCTCGTGTAGAAAGGCCAGTGAGCAGCCGTTACAGTAGTCTAACCTGCTGGAGACAAACGCATGGATGAGTGTCTCCAAGTCTGGTTTTGACACTATTCCTCTGATCTTAGCTTTCATTTAATCTGAGCTCTGCTTCAGAAAGAAACTGAAAGACCAGCCACTATTCCGTGACCTCAGCATAAGAGTTTATTATGTTATAAACTCATCTTGCTCACTTCTTGGAGCTCCTCGATCTGCAGCGACAGGAAGTCCTTCAGACGAGTTCAGGGCGAACACGCAGTGGAATCAGGGGTTTGGATCTTCTGAAGACCTGCGTGAACCTGGATGAGTCCTGGTTCATGTTCAGTCGTCGTTTGTCAGACCCGGTTTGTAACATGTGTGTTATATTTCTGAAGACGTAGTGTGTATTTTCTCCAGGGTCTGCCTCGAACAAAATGGCCGACGTCCCGTTTTGGCGGGAAACCGGAGCTCTCAGTGGAAGCAGCAGGAATCAACAATCCCACAGAAGTTTATAAATGAACTTTTCACCACAGAACGAGCATCACACGTTAGAGATTTAAGAGGAATGTTCTGAATGTTTTGATCCTGTGTGCGTTAGAGCGAATATTTAACGGGAGTTCGTCGAACGCTCGTTTCCGCTCAGAGGTCGAACTCAAAGTGTCCCGCGGGAAAAAAGTGGATCGGGAGCCAAGATGATCAGCAGCAGAAGAAGAAACAACCAAAGTGTGAAGATTTTTTTGACGAGGGAACTTGGTTTAAATGCAAAAATTCAACCTTTTACATGAATTGTGCCAAAAGTAAGGCCTTAAAATGGAATAATAATAATAAAGTTAATCAAAAACACTTTTAACTGCAATTTTGTCTGGAATTAAATGATTTTTTTTATCTCCAAATCTTCCCGTCTCCTGTTTCGCTGATTATTCTCCGTCTGATTATCGTGAACGAACCCGAACGGCCTCGACCTCTGGGCGGAAACGAGGAACGGCGCCTGAGCTCTGTCTCCATAACGATATTTATGAATGTGTTCTGTTGTCGTCTCCGATATGTTTTCAGAGTCTTGTAAAAACAAAAAACGAAAAAAACAAAAATAATAATAATAACGAGTGACGTTCGGGAGGAGTTTTGTAGAAACGAGACGGCCCGGTTTTCCAAAATAAAACTCACTGAAGTCTTTTTGTACAAAACGCTTTTACGATATTTAACTTTTGTAAACTCTGTTCTGTGTGAGGTTGTGAAGCGTATACTCCAAAGTCATGCACTACGTTCTGTTCTGGCACTTAAATATTATTATTATTATTATTATGACTATTATTATTAACGACAGCTATAAGCGGAAATGAAAAAAGCTCAAAGCCGTTTCTTTAAATGATATGCACCGATGTCTTTCTTTTGGAAAATGGCCGCCGCGTCATGTGACCGTCTTTGTGTTCTCATGTTTTCGATATTATCGCCTTTGCACTTTTACTTTTCTGAACGTTGAATGTCGCCGACACATGGGTTATGTTCCTGTGGTTCTGTTTCTTATCGTGGTGTCGCCTGAAGCTATGGACGTACAGGTACGAAGAGCCGAACCTGCGCTTTCCGTTTACATTCATCGCAATAATCGGCCCCGGCTCAGACTTTCATGGAAGTTTCTAAACATGTGAGATTTTATTAAGACGAGACGCTGCAGGGAAACGAACGCTCATGGTTATTCTGATGTTTTTATCCAGGAAGTGACTCCAACATGGCTCCCTGGTCTTTCCCACGCTTATTCATTCAATAATACTGACACGTTTGGTATCCACGTGTAGCAGGAAACACGCCGCGATCCAAATATGGTAATTTCCTTTGTGGGAGACAGCAGCGGCTAAAGACGGGAGGAATAAACACATGTGCAGACAAAGGGACTAAACTATAGGGCCATTCCACACATTTAAGGCTTTTATTTTGAAAAACTCACACATTTAAGGCTTTTATTTTGAAAAACTCACAAATTTATGGCTTTTATTTTGAAAAACTCACACATTTAAGGCTTTTATTTTGAAAAACTCACAAATTTAAGGCTTTTATTTTGAAAAACTCACAAATTTATGGCTTTTATTTTGAAAAACTCACACATTTAAGGCTTTTATTTTGAAAAACTCACAAATTTATGGCTTTTATTTTGAAAAACTCACACATTTAAGGCTTTTATTTTGAAAAACTCACAAATTTAAGGCTTTTATTTTGAAAAACTCACAAGTTTAAGGCTTTTATTTTGAAAAACCCACAAGTTTAAGGCTTTTATTTTGAAAAAACTCACATTTAAGGCTTTTATTTTGAAAAAACTCACATTTAAGGATTTTATTTTTAAAAACTAGTCGCTCCATAAGACTCCACACTTCACAGACTCCTCTCAACTACATTTGGAAAATTTTTTACACATAAGTATTTAAATTGATCTGATTCCTGACAGATATAATAATCATTGAACCAAAAAAAATCCTCACAAAAAAATAGTTTATTCAAATTCTAAACCAAATCCAAAAGCCCTCTGGACAAATCTTTGTAACTAATAAATCAATAAAGTTACATTTAAACCTGAATCCAGGTTTATTCCTATTGCACATGTAAAATAAACTAGAGCTTCCAAAGTGCTGTTCGATGGGTGAGGGACACGTTTGGTCCTGACCTTTCATAACGTGATGCTTAGAGTCTGGTCTCCAGTCTAATCCCAGCGTTAAAGTTCTGCTCAGGAAGTGGCAGAAACACCGAGCAGCTGCACAAGCAAATAATAAACCAGAAGCAATAAAACATGAAAGCAATACACACAGGAAAAGAAACTTTGAATAAAACAATCAAATTCAATCAAGAGAAGAGACTTAAACCCTTCATATGAAAACGTTTAACACATTCCTCATATTCAGCACCAGTTTGAAACGGAACCCTCTGCGTTTAAACGGTTCCTCTGCAGCGTCTGGTCTTCACGGTTCATCATCTCCAGTCTCTGTTCTCCACTCGACCTGAAGCCAAGCACAAAGTCGGGCTCAGCTGTAAATACTGCATGTTTCTGTGGTCCGTGCTTTTTGTACAGAAATAACAATAAAGTTACATTTGGCTTGAACTCGTCTCTGTTTCCTCCATGAAGCTTCTGACCGATCAAAGAGAGCGATGTTGACCTCAGTGTTTCTGCAACATCTGCAACATCTGCACCGACACAACCCAGGCCTGATGTTTGGAGTTTCCAGACGGGATGGGTGTCCCCGTCCTTCCCCAAAACCTAATGGGACAAAAAAGAACCAAACACTTCAGGACTCACATTTCAGATGAGTTCATTTGGTTTAGTTTAGTTTATTTGAGCAGTTAAAATTCTGCTCAAAAGGAGTGGGCTGAAGCAAAGCTTATGAGCGCCACCCCCGACATCATTGAAATAAAAACAATTATTCAAATCACAATAATACAGGGAACATGTTACAACGTACAAAGCCTCACCGGCAAAAGAGAACCTACAGCACACCAGAGCGGCCGTTTCAAAACGGACCACACCCACAAAGCACCTCTAGAAATGTACAGAGTTTAACGGAATGGAAAAAAATAAATAAACACATAAATAAATAAAAAACACAAACGAAAGGAAAACACAACTACAACAACAGTCTCATTCCATGTACGATCTCCAATACAAAGCAAGTGACAATTATTATTTATTTATTTATTTATTTATTTATCTTCCTCACTTCCCTCGCTCTCTTTTATCCATTTATTTATTTATTTAAAAGTGCAATTTCTAAAAACACATGAACAAACAAAAACAACAATAAGTGACGTTAAAATAAAGGCACAGAGTTTATCCCACAATTGTTTAAGTTTCAATATAATGTGATGTTCATTCTGTTACTGAGCGGGGTCTGTGTGAGGCGCTCGTTCAGGAGCTTCACATCCAGGTCTTAAATCAAATAAAACAAAACAATAAAACAGTAACTACAGACGAGAGTTTAACCTCTTAGCCTTAACCGAGCGCATTTTCTCCAGTTCAGCTTTACCCAAATCTGAAGCTTCTCGACTGGAGTTTTAAGTGGTGACGTCACAGCTCTACTTCCGGGTCCACAGACGAGAAACTACAACGAACTCTTTAAAACCACCATAATATTTCTGAAACTCAGACTTACTGTGTCATGTATCAGAACCATTAGCCAAACATGCTAACCCTACGGCTATAAGAGTCATATTTACCTAAATCGCTACATCCGGGTTAGCCGAGAAAAATGCTAACGGCGCAGCAGCTATGCTAACCAGGAAGTAGCGAGTTTAGAAAATATGACTTTTAGCCGTAGGTGCAGTTTGGCTAATGGTTCTGATACATGAGTCTGTTCAGTAACTCTGAGGTTCAGGAATATTGATCAGAATCAGAATAGATTTTATTGCCAGTGTCTGAGAACAAGTTCACGAGCTGGACGTGCAACATAAAACATATAACACAGAGTTTAGATAAAATTAAGCTATAAAACTTTAAACTATAAGGCTTTAGGGGCATGCATAAGGAATATTAAAATAAATAAGATACAAAATATAAAGTGATATTAAGTGATGAGTGAAGCAGCGGGTCTGAGTGTGGACTCACCAACAGCAGCAGAAACATCCATGAGTCTGTGACTGAGCTACAGAGACTTGTTATTGTTCATGAGTCTGATGGAGGTGTGGGTCTGGATAGACCGTAGCCTCCTGCCTGAGGGGAGGGGGGTGAATAGTCCGTGTCCAGGGTGAGAAGGGTCAACTGTGATAGTTTTTTACTGTGAGGAAAATAAGTATTTGAACACCCTGCTATTTTGCAAGTTCTCCCACTTAGAAATCATGGAGGGTCTGAGATGGTCATCGTAGGTGCATGTCCACTGTGAGGGACATCATCTAAAAAAAACAATCCATTTATGATCCTAAATGTAGATGCACCCGTTTGAGGTCGTTAGCTGTTGGAAATGGCCAAAAAAAGGTCCACTGTTGGAGCCATCATTAGAAAAGAGTAAAAGTATGAACTCGATCCTCAACCTGTGAAGAGGACGGGGGGGGGGGGGGGCTCCTCCTCCTCCCCCCCCCCCCCCCCCCCCTCTGGTTCAGGGACATTAACTCCGTGAGCGTCAGCAGCAGAGGCAGAGAGTGAAGCGACGGCGTCTGTGAGAGCAGATGCTTCAACAGACCGAGACCCGGGAATAAACACTGTGTTAGTCTGTGACAAAACATGTACAATAGGGGACCGTGGTTATTGTGTAAAAACAGTAGAATATGAAGACGACATTTTACTATTTACACTAACACCTGGAGATGTTTATTTGTGAACCACTCTATTGTAGATGTTGCTTTATGTTTTGGATCATTGTCTTGTTGGAAGACACATCTCCGTCCCAGTCTCAGGTCTTCTGCAGACTCCATCAGGTTTTCTTCAAGAATGGTCCTGTATTTGGCTCCATCCATCTTCCCATCAGTTTGAACCATCTTCCCTGTCCCTGCTGAAGAAAAGCCCAAACCATGATGCTGCCACCACCATGTTTGACAGTGGGGATGGTGTGTTCAGGGTGATGAGCTGTGTTGCTTTTGGTTTCATCTGACCAGAGCACCTTCTTCCACATGTTTGGTGTGTCTCCCAGGTGGCTTGTGGCAAACTTTAAACCACACTTTTTATGGATATCTTTAAGAAATGTCTTTCTTCTTGCCACTCTTCCATAAAGGCCAGAGTTGTGCAGTATACGACTGATTGTTGTCCTATGGACAGAGTCTCCACCTCAGCTGGACATTTCTGCAGTTCCTCCAGAGTGATCATGGGCCTCTTGGCAGCATCTCTGATCAGTTTTCTCCTTGTATGAGCTGAAGGTTTAGAGGGAAGGCCGGGTCTTTGTAGATTTGCAGTGGTCTGATACTCCTTCCATTTCAATATTATCGCTTGCACAGGGCTCCTTGGGATGTTTAAAGCTTGGGAAATCTTTTTGTATCCAAATCCGGCTTTAAACTTCTCCACAACAGTATCTGGGACCTGCCTGGTGTGTTCCTTGTTCTTCATGATGCTCTCTGCGCTTTAAACTGACCTCTGAGACGATCACAGAGCAGGTGCATTTATACGGAGACTTGTTCACACACAGGTGGATTCTATTTATCATCATTAGTCATTTAGGTCAACATTGGATCATTCAGAGATCCTCACTGAACTTCTGGAGAGAGTTTGCTGCACTGAAAGTAAAGGGGCTGAATAATTTTGCACGCCCAATTTTTCTGTTTTTTATTTGTTAAAAATGTTTGAAATATCCAATAAATTTCGTTTCACTTCATGATCGTGTCCCACTTGTTGTTGGTTCTTCACAAAAAACTACAGTTTTATATCTTTATGTTTGAGCCTGAAATGTGGCAAAAGGTCAAAGTTCAAGGGGCCAAATACTTTCGCAAGGCACTGTGTAAATAAACGAAAGCAGCATTAAGTGAAACGCTTAAATCCTAAAAACTAAACCTCTGGGCGTGAAGTCGATCAGAGTTCATGAACCTCCTGTGCGTTTGTTTTGTGTCTTTCTCTCTTTTTGGTAAATGTTAAATATTTTTGTAGAAATCCTGAGGTGAGAACGAGAGTCGACAGTTTGAAAATGAGGCGTCAGATCCGCCTCCGACCTGTGAACGCCGCCTGTCAGAGAGAAACACCTGGAAACACCTGCAGGGACGCTTAAAGCAGAGGTTTAAAGCAGAGGTTTACGACTTAAAGCAGAGCCAGGACTTAAATTAAACAACAAATAAGTAAAATAAACTTCAGCTGCAGGAGTTTCAGCTTTTAATGAACGTGAGACAAACTGTTCCATTTAAATGAGCCCAAACTCTTTATGTTTATTCTCTGATTTATCCCGGAAGTTTAACCTTTGACCTCCTGCCTGAACCGAGCACTTTTTCTCCAGTTCAGCTTTACCCAAATCTAAAGCTTCTGGACTGGAGAACAACAGAGTCTCATTTGAAAGCTAAGACCCACAAAAGTGATCATGACTTTTTGTTGTGTTTTCGTCTCTTTTTGACACTTTTTCCCAGAAACGTTTATATTTGGATAAAACCGACCTGGACTAAATGCACTCGGTTAAATCTGCTCCGTCCATGATTTAAAACGAGTTTTTTTATTTCTTTATTTATTTTTCAGTGCTCGTGTCCGTGGTCCGTGGTTTTTTATTGTGGTTTTTGTGTGTGTCATGTCTGGAAAATAAACATAAATAAAAAAATAAAATAAGCACTGAGTTGAAACTGACTTGTGCTCTGTGGTTCATGAGAGAAAATAGAAATGATCTGAAGACGAAGCTGAAACGTAATCTTCCTCTTCTCTAAAGACCAGAAACATGTGTTTCGGATCCGAGGAAACAGGAAGCGGCTCGAGCCAAACGCGACACGGGGTTTCCCTCAGGGGCCGCAAGAACAAAGAAACACGACGGACCAGAACCGTAAAGTCACAACGTTTCTCTGAGAGCCTTTGTCCCGCCTCTTCAGATCATGTCCCGCCTCTTCAGAACATGTCCCGCCTCTTCAGATCATGTCCCGCCTTTGTCCCGCCTCTTCAGAACATGTCCCGCCTCTTCAGAACATGTCCCGCCTCTTCAGATCATGTCCCGCCTTTGTCCCGCCTCTTCAGAACATGTCCCGCCTCTTCAGAACATGTCCCGCCTCTTCAGATCATGTCCCGCCTCTTCAGATCATGTCCCGCCTTTGTCCCGCCTCTTCAGAACATGTCCCGCCTTTGTCCTGCCTCTTCAGATCATGTCCCGCCTCTTCAGATCATGTCCCGCCTTTGTCCCGCCTCTTCAGAACATGTCCCGCCTTTGTCCTGCCTCTTCAGATCATGTCCCACCTTTGTCCCGCCTCTTCAGATCATGTCCCGCCTCTTCAGAACATGTCCCGCCTCTTCAGAACATGTCCCACCTTTGTCCCCGCCTCTTCAGATCATGTCCCACCTTTGTCCCCGCCTCTTCAGATCATGTCCCGCCTTTGTCCCGCCTCTTCAGAACATGTCCCGCCTTTGTCCCGCCTCTTTAGAACATGTCCCGCCTTTGTCCCGCCTCTTCAGATCATGTCCCGCCTTTGTCCCGCCTCTTCAGATCATGTCCCGCCTTTGTCCCGCCTCTTCAGATCATGTCCCACCTTTGTCCCGCCTCTTCAGATCATGACCCGCCTTTGTCCCGCCTCTTCAGATCATGTCCCGCCTCTTCAGATCATGTCCCACCTTTGTCCCGCCTCTTCAGAACATGTCCCACCTTTGTCCCGCCTCTTCAGATCATGACCCGCCTTTGTCCCGCCTCTTCAGAACATGTCCCACCTTTGTCCCGCCTCTTCAGATCATGACCCGCCTTTGTCCCGCCTCTTCAGAACATGTCCCACCTTTGTCCCGCCTCTTCAGATCATGACCCGCCTTTGTCCCGCCTCTTCAGAACATGTCCCACCTTTGTCCCGCCTCTTCAGATCATGACCCGCCTCTTCCACTAAATTAACGAGAACGACAAATGATCCTCCAGAGTCTCACAGGTTGAAGTCTCATTAAAGGAATCCTGGAAAATGACCCTAACCTCTTAACCCCCACCTGAACCTGAACATCTGCACAGCGCCACCTGCTGTTCATAGACTGAGCTTTATTTGGCCTTTGAGCCTTTATACAAATGTAACAGTTTCTCCTGTAGAGACGAGAACGATCCACTCTGG
Organism: Proterorhinus semilunaris; assembly: GCA_021464625.1. Taxonomy (NCBI): domain Eukaryota; kingdom Metazoa; phylum Chordata; class Actinopteri; order Gobiiformes; family Gobiidae; genus Proterorhinus; species Proterorhinus semilunaris. Next base: position 469,514 of record CM038344.1, on the reverse strand, counting down.
ACCTTTAGACAAACAAACTTCCGTTTTCCATTAGGTTTGTTTCCCATCACTAATGGGGTGTTTGGTGTCTATAGCACTGCCCCCCCCCCCAAAAAAAAGAAAATAAAATAAACATTAAAGGTAAATGATGTCAAACTTTATTTTTAAGTAAAGAATTCGACAAAAATATATTTTTTCGGGTTGCCCATCGTTGCTATGCAGATGATGTTCAGGTCCACCTGCACCGGGATCCCAGAGCTCAGTGTAAACATTACTGGACGTCCTAGAACCTTCTGAGCTTAAACTAAACTCGGACGGTCAGACCTCCTGACGACGTGGCCCTGGATCTTGTTTCAAAAGTCTGCGTTATTGTAGATCATGATTTTAAACTCGACAAACAAATAAATGATGTTCTTTAATCTAGTTTTTATCATTTTAAGGTTTTAAGTAAAACCAAACCCTACATTCCACGAGTGCCCTTTAAGTCTTTACTAAAGCCACGCCTCCTCGTTAATGACGTGTCTTTGTATCGTTGTGTAAACTCTGGTTTCCTGTTTGCTCTTCATTGTCCAGCTTTGCTTTGGCTGTTTTAAATGTGCTTTATAGATAAAGTTTATTATTACTCTTTACTCTTACTGGAGTAAATTCTCCGCTTGTCCTAGTTCTCTGTGAACAGCAGGTGGCGCTGTGCAGATGCTCTGGCTCTGACCTGTGGTGTTTCTGAACAGACTTAGACCTTTATTCAAACGCTCTCATAAACCATTTATCTCAGGTCAGGCTCTCGTCATACGGAGCAGTGATGAAAACACTTCAGCCTCGGCCTCGGGACCTCCTCGGGACCCGCCTCCATCATCGCGTCCAGAGGCTAAACAATCATGTTCATCATCAACACTTGAGAACAATTATCTCCTGGACGAGCGGCTCCAGAGGACACGACGCTCAGGATTAATATTACTGTAACGTTAATGGACTTTTATTCTGTGACGTCAGTGACAAAGATCTGCCCTGAGGGACTGTGGGTCTGGTCCATAAATGCTCAGATGTTTCCTCAGTTCCTCCTGTTTGATCAGTGGAACAGAAGCTGAGCGCAGTGCGTTTTCTGCCATAACGTCTAAAAACATCTGCAGAGCGTCCTGGAGTTTCATTCTGGAGCCAGAGCAGGATTAACCCCTTAGATTCGTTACAGATTAACTTTATAAAAAAAACGAACCCAGATCCAAAATCCTTCTGAGCAAATCTTTGTTATTAATATGTCCCAAAATAAAGCAAATATTTAAACCTCTTTCCTGAACCGAGCGCATTTCCTCCAGTCCAGTTTTACCCAAATCTAAAGCTTCTGGACTGGAGTTCACAGCCTCTACAACAAACGTCTCATTTGAAAGCTAAGACCAACAAACCTGATCTAAACTGGTCTCTTTCCTCGCTTTGTTGTCGTCACTTTCATCGGTTCATTTTCACGCTTTTTTTTTCAAGACGCTTTTAGATTTGGGTAAAGCCAAACTGCTCGGTTCAGGTGGGGGTTAAGAGGTTAAAGGGACATTTCAGGATTTTTAACATCGGGCCTCATTTTCTAGTTATCCAGAGTGTTGTTGATGTCTGGAGATATGTTTTTCTTAAATTCATGCAGTTCTTATTTGAAGAGTCTAGTGGCGCTAGGCTAATGCTAGGCTAATGCTAGGCTAGTGCATGTCTATGGTATCAGTTAGCCTGCATTAAAAACAGTCCGACTCCACACTGCACCTGAGGCAAATCACTTAGAACACCAGACTAACCATATACATGTCGATAGAATCATTTGAAATATAACTGACCATGTATCACATGAATTACCGCATTTTGAGGGACTATTTTCTTGCAGATCACTCCGCCGCTGCGTTAGCTTACAGCCACGAAGCAGATGCTGCTCAAATATAAGTTATTTTAATGCAAAATGTTTATAATGATTCTATCCACAGACATGTATATGGTTAGTCTGGTGTTATAAGTGATTTTTCTCAGGTGCCCTGTGGAGTCAGACTGTTTTTAATGCAGGCTAACTGATACCATAGACATGCACTAGCCTAGCATTAGCCTAGCATCAGTAGACTCTTTAAATATAAGAACTGCATGAATTTAAGAAAAAAATATCTCCAGACATCAACAACACTCTGGATAACGAGGACATGAGGCTCTATGTCAAACATCCTGAAACATCCCTTTAAACTTGAAACTAAATGACATCTCTCTCTCATATTTCAGCCAGTATCTGAAGTGTCTCTAAATCTTTCCATCGTCCATAAAGACGAGTTTGTCCATAAAGACGAGTTTGTCCATAAAGACGGGTTTGTCCATAAAGACGGGTCTGCTAATCGGCTTGTGTCCGGCTCCTCTTATAGTTGTTTACGGAGGATAATCTCCGGCGGAGGCGCTGAGTGCCTCTGAAACGCGCCTCAGGTTAAACCTCCTGCCATTACGCGCTTATGTTCCTGCGCCTCCTAATGCACTGAATCCATTTGCGCCCGGGGCCCGTCCTCAGAGACGAGCCCGAGCCTGACGGGACCCGCCGGATCCAGCGCCAAAACAAACAGCCGGTCCCCGGGCGAGGACGGGGCCACGCTGAATATGGATGGGCCGTATTAGCATTTATATACGAGCTGTGGAGACGTATGGAGGAACATTTATGCTTCTGACGGTTTAGAGACGACTTTAACCTCTTAGCTTTAGCACAGTTTCTCCAGTTTGATCAAAGGAGCGACAAAACACACAACAGGTCTGGTAAATTTGGTTGCATTGCCTTCAAACTGTAACTCGGGTCAAACGTTTTGGGTTTATGGGTCAGCAGTGATGCGGTCGCTGTATCGGACTGAGGCATCGAGTCTGAGGCAAAGCTCTCGATTTACCGATCGATCTACGTTCCCACCCTCACCTATGGTCACCCCACCCTCACCTATGGCCATCCCACCCTCACCTATGGTCACCCCACTCTCACCTATGGTCATCCCACCCTCACCTATGGTCACCCCACCCTCACCTATTGTCATCCCACCCTCACCTATGGTCATCCCACTCTCACCTATGGCCATCCCACCCTCACCTATGGCCATCCCACCCTCACCTATGGCCATCCCACCCTCACCTATGGTCATCCCACCCTCACCTATGGCCACCCCACTCTCACCTATGGTCATCCCACCCTCACCTATGGTCATCCCACCCTCACCTATGGTCATCCCACCCTCACCTATGGTCACCCCACCCTCACCTATGGTCACCCCACCCTCACCTAGGGTCATCCCACTCTCACCTATGGTCATCCCACCCTCACCTATGGTCATCCCACCCTCACCTATGGTCATCCCACCCTCACCTATGGTCATCCCACCCTCACCTATGGTCATCCCACCCTCACCTATGGTCATGAGATCTGGGTAATGACCGAGAGGACAAGATCACGAATACAAGCGGCCGAGATGAGTTTCCTTCACAGGGCGGCTGGGGGTGAGGAGCTCAGTTACCCGGGAGGAGCTCGGAGTAGAGTCGCTGCTCCTCCACGTCGAAAGGAGCAGCTGAGGTGGCTAGGGCATCTGTTCCGGATGCCTCCTGGTCGCCTCCCTCGGGAGGTGCTCCAGGCATGTCCCACTGGGAAGAGGCCTCGTGGAAGGCCCAGGACACGCTGGTGGGACTATGTCTCCGAGCTGGCCTGGTGTGGCCTCGGGGTCCCCCCAGAACATCTGGAGGAGGTGTTTCTGCTGAGACTGAGCCCCCGCGACCCGGCCCCAGATAAAGAGGAACAAAATGGATGGATGGATTGAAATGATATGAACTTTAAACCGTGCGGCTGTAGCCCAATGTAGGAGTTGATTCATGTGTATCTGCTCTTTAAACCCAGAGCCGCAGGTTTTGCTTTTGTAACGAGTCGTAAAAGGAGCTCCTGTTGCTGTGGGACGGGTCAGTTCCTCTCGCCTCCACATGCAGAACATCAGCGCTCCTCAGAGTCCATCTGACCTCCACCTTCCCCCGAGAAACCCTATGCACCGTGAAGGCAGCGCGGTGTGTTCGAGGGCGCGGGGAACGCAGAGCGAAGGACGGGCTGCAGCGCATTAAATAAAGAAGAGGAGGAGGGGGAGGAGGGGGAGGAGGAGGAGGAGGAGGGGGAGGAGGGGGAGGAGGAGGAGGAGGAGGAGGGGGAGGAGGAGGAGGAGGAGGAGGAGGAGGAGGGGGGGGGGAGGAGGAGGAGGGGGAGGAGGAGGAGGAGGGGGGTCCTGGGGGTCCGTGAGCACGAGCACCGACATATGTTCTGGAGGTGAAAGAGACGAGAGAAGAGAGAGAGGAGGGAATTAATGAGAGAAACAGAGAAGGTGTGTTTCCAACATGATGATCAGTGGTTTTGTTCAGCCCAACATCTCCTGGAGTTTCCTCTCAGGAGTTTCCTCAGGTCTGCACAAACAATAAAGCAACAGAACAATGAACGAGACAAACATAATGTCCAAATAAACATCAGCAGTAAACGGAAACCCGTCCTTACGAGGAACCTCAGGGAGAACCTCAGAAGGAGAGATCCACTCCCATGGACGGACAGATGGACCCGGGGCTGATGGGAGTTCCTCAGCAGAAGAACGTCCAGTCCTGTGATGTTCCTCAGAAGCGCCCCCTGGTGGTGAAAGTGACGTGTCGCCGGCAGCACACAAGGATTTACCAGTCAGTACGGAGAGCGCCCCCTACTGACTGACGCCGTCTCCAGGACGGCATCTCACCGTTTGGCCCATTTGTTATACATGTTTTCCTTTTTTTGTCCCATTTTCCCACATTTCTTGACATTGGACCTGATGCAGATGTTCCTCACATTGTTCTGTTTATGGTCGTGTTTAGTGCTGATGATGTTCTTCACCTGCCCCGCCCTGATGTTCTTCACCTGTCCCGCCCTGATGTGCTTCACCTGTCCTGCCCTGATGTTCTTCACCTGCCCCGCCCTGATGTTCTTCACCTGCCCCGCCCTGATGTTCTTCACCTGCCCCGCCCTGATGTTCTTCACCTGTCCTGCCCTGATGTTCTTCACCTGCCCGCCCTGATGTTCTTCACTTGCCCCGCCCTGATGTGCTTCACCTTAAACCTCTTAACCTCCGCCTTCACAGCACAGTTTCTCCAGTTCAGCTTTACCCAAATCTAAAGCTTCTCGACCGGAGCTCACAGCCTATAGGCCAGAGTAACGCCTCATTTGAAAGCTAAGACCCACAACACAAATCATAACATTTTTGTTGCTCTTTTTTTTTTGGCTTTACCCAAATCTAAAGCTTGTTGGAAAAAAAAGTTTCAAAGAATAACCTAAAACATGACAAAACGCTTAAAGTGACTTTGTGGGCCTTAGCTTTCAAATGAGGCGTAACTCTGGCCTATAGGCTGTGAGCTCCGGTCGAGAAGCTTTAGATTTGGGTAAAGCCGAGCTTGATTAAGGCGGGGGTTATGAGGCTGATGGTCAGACACGCCTGCTGGAGGGTGTACCTGTTGTACATGTTTTTAGTGGTCGGGGAGTGGAACCCGGGCCCGTGTTTACGAGTCGGCCATGTTCTTTATTCTCGCTGGAACCCTGGAGGGAAGTCTGTTGTTTTATCGCCGCTCTCGCCTTTATGAGTTTGACGACTTACCGCTGTTCCCGCCGCCGCCGCCCGGCGTCGGGGATAAACCGGCCGCTGATGATTGGCGCCATAACTCTGCCGTGGACTAATTAACGCGGCCGTAAAATAACGGTCGGATCTAACGAGGACTCTGGAGGCCCATCGAGGCCCGATATTAAAAAGAGCGATTCTTCTTTGGAAACGGCGCCGGAGTAAATCCAAACAAACGGAAAGGTCACGCGGCGGCGAGCGGCGAGCGGGCGGGGCTTAACGGCCGCGGGGACGGCGCTAAACCTGTCCCCGGGAAAAGTTTATTCAGAATGAAAAACAGGATTCGGCTCAAGTTTAACTTAAAGAGGTTTACAGTGTAGAGTTCAGACAGATGTGGGAGAGTTCAGACAGATGTGGAAGAGTTTACAGTGTAGAGTTCAGACAGATGTGGGAGAGTTCAGACAGATGTGGCACAGGTTTACAGTGTAGAGTTCAGACAGATGTGGAAGAGGTTTACAGTGTAGAGTTCAGACAGATGTGGAAGAGTTTACAGTGTAGAGTTCAGACAGATGTGGAAGAGTTTACAGTGTAGAGTTCAGACAGATGTGGGAGAGTTCAGACAGATGTGGCAGAGTTTAGACAGATGTGGCAGAGTTTACAATGTAGAGTTCAGACAGATGTGGCAGAGGTTTACAGTGTAGAGTTCAGACAGATGTGGAAGAGGTTTACAGTGTAGAGTTCAGACAGATGTGGGAGAGTTTACAGTGTAGAGTTCAGACAGATGTGGGAGAGTTCAGACAGATGTGGCAGAGTTTAGACAGATGTGGCAGAGTTTACAATGTAGAGTTCAGACAGATGTGGAAGAGTTTACAGTGTAGAGTTCAGACAGATGTGGAAGAGGTTTACAGTGTAGAGTTCAGACAGATGTGGAAGAGTTTACAGTGTAGAGTTCAGACAGATGTGGAAGAGTTTACAGTGTAGAGTTCAGACAGATGTGGGAGAGTTCAGACAGATGTGGCAGAGTTTAGACAGATGTGGCAGAGTTTACAATGTAGAGTTCAGACAGATGTGGAAGAGTTTACAGTGTAGAGTTCAGACAGATGTGGAAGAGTTTACAGTGTAGAGTTCAGACAGATGTGGAAGAGTTTACAGTGTAGAGTTCAGACAGATGTGGAAGAGTTTACAGTGTAGAGTTCAGACAGATGTGGAAGAGTTTACAGTGTAGAGTTCAGACAGATGTGGAAGAGTTTACAGTGTAGAGTTCAGACAGATGTGGCACAGGTTTACAGTGTACAACGAATACAACACCCCCCGTACAGAATACAACACCCCTACAACGAATACAACACCCGCTTGAGAGAATACAACACCCCCTACAATGAATACAACACCCCTACAACGAATACAACACCCGCTGGAGAGAATACAACACCCCCTACAATGAATACAACACCCCTGAAACGGATAAAACACCCCTACAACGAATACAACACCCCCTGGACAGAATACAACACCCCCGTACAGAATACAACACCCCTACAACGAATACAACACCCCCTGGACAGAATACAACACCCCCTACAACGAATACAACACCCCTGAAACGGATAAAACACCCCTACAACGAATACAACACCCCCTGGACAGAATACAACACCCCCTACAATGAATACAACACCCCTACAACGAATACAACACCCGCTGGAGAGAATACAACACCCCCTACAATGAATACAACACCCCTACAACGAATACAACACCCCCTGGACAGAATACAACACACCCCTACAATGAATACAACACCCCTACAACGAATACAACACCCCCTGGACAGAATACAACACCCCTACAACGAATACAACACCCCTGAAACGAATACAACACCCCTGAAACGAATACAACACCCCCTACAACAAATACAACACCCCCTACAACAAATACAACACCCCCTACAACGAATACAACACCCCTACCACGAATACAACACCCCCTACAACGAATACAACACCCCCTACAACAAATACAACACCCCTTACAATGAATACAACACCCCTGAAACGAATACAACACCCCTACAACGAATACAACACCCCCTACAACAAATACAACACCCCCTACAACGAATACAACACCCCCTACAACGAATACAACACCCCCTACAACGAATACAACACCCCCTACAACAAATACAACACCCCCTACAACGAATACAACACCCCCTACAACAAATACAACACCCCCTACAACGAATACAACACCCCCTACAACAAATACAACACCCCCTACAACGAATACAACACCCCCTACAACAAATACAACACCCCCTACAACGAATACAACACCCCTACAACGAATACAACACCCCCTACAACGAATACAACACCCCCTACAACAAATACAACACCCCTTACAATGAATACAACACCCCTACAACGAATACATCACCCCTACAACGAATACAACACCCCTACAACGAATACAACACCCCCTACAACGAATACAACACCCCTACAACAAATACAACACGCCTTACAACGAATACAACACCCCTTACAATGAATACAACACCCCTGAAACGAATACAACACCCCCTACAACGAATACAACACGCCTTACAACGAATACAACACCCCCTACAACAAATACAACACCCCTGAAACGAATACAACACCCCCTACAACGAATACAACACCCCCTACAACGAATATAACACGCCTTACAACGAATACAACACCCCCAACAACGAATACAACACGCCTTACAACGAATACAACACCCCCGGTACAGAATACAACACCCCTACAACGAATACAACACCCCCTACAACAAATACAACACCCCCTACAACGAATACAACACCCTTACAACGAATACAACACCCCTGAAACGAATACAACACCCCTACAACGAATACAACACCCCCTACAACAAATACAACACCCCCTACAACGATTAAAATACCCTTACAACGAATACAACACCCCTGAAACGAATACAACACCCCTACAACAAATACAACACCCCCTACAACAATACCAACACCCCCTACAACGAATACAACACCCCCTACAACATATACAACACCCCCTACAACAAATACAACACCCCCTACAACGAATACAACACCCCCTACAACGAATACAACACCCTCTGGACAGAATACAACACCCCTACAACGAATACAACACTCCTTACAATGAATACAACACCCCCTACAACGAATACAACACCCCCTACAACGAATACAACACCCCTTACAATGAATACAACACCCCCTACAACGAATACAACACCCCCTACAACGAATACAACACCCCCCATACAGAATACAACACTCCTACAACGAATACAACACCCGCTGGAGAGAATACAACACCCCCTACAACGAATACAACACCCCCCGTACAGAATACAACACCCCTACAACGAATACAACACCCGCTGGAGAGAATACAACACCCCCTACAACGAATACAACACCCCCCGTACAGAATACAACCCCCCTACAACGAATACAACACCCGCTGGAGAGAATACAACACCCCTACAACGAATACAACACCCCCTACAACGAATACAACACCCCCCGTACAGAATACAACACCCCTACAACGAATACAACACCCGCTGGAGAGAATACAACACCCCCTACAATGAATTCAACACCCCTACAACGAATACAACACCCCCTGGACAGAATACAACACCCCCTACAATGAATACAACACCCCTACAACGAATACAACACCCCCTGGACAGAATACAACACCCCTACAACGAATACAACACCCCTGAAACGGATAAAACACCCCTACAACGAATACAACACGCCTTACAACGAATACAACACCCCTGAAACGAATACAACACCCCCTACAACAAATACAATACCGCCTGGACAGAATACAACACCCCTTACAATGAACAAAACACCCCTACAACGAATAAAACACCCCCTACAACGAATACAACACCCCTGAAACGAATACAACACCCCTACAACGAATACAACACCCCCTACAACGAATACAACACCCCCTACAACGAATACAACACCCCTTACAATGAATACAACACCCCTACAACAAATAAAACACCCCCTACAACAAATACAATACCGCCTGGACAGAATACAACACCCCTTACAATGAACAAAACACCCCTACAACAAATAAAACACCCCCTACAACAAATACAACACCCCCTACAACGAATACAACACCCCTACAACGAATACAACACCCCCTACAACGAATACAACACCCCCTACAACGAATACAACACCCCTTACAATGAATACAACACCCCTGAAACGAATACAACACCCCTACAACGAATACAACACCCCCTACAACAAATACAACACCCCCTACAACGAATACAACACCCCCTACAACGAATACAACACCCCCTACAACGAATACAACACCCCCTACAACGAATACAACACCCCCTACAACGAATACAACACCCCTACAACGAATACAACACCCCCTACAACGAATACAACACCCCCTACAACAAATACAACACCCCTACAACGAATACAACACCCCCTACAACAAATACAACACCCCCTACAACGAATACAACACCCCTACAACGAATACAACACCCCCTACAACGAATACAACACCCCCTACAACAAATACAACACCCCTTACAATGAATACAACACCCCTACAACGAATACATCACCCCTACAACGAATACAACACCCCTACAACGAATACAACACCCCCTACAACGAATACAACACCCCTACAACAAATACAACACGCCTTACAACGAATACAACACCCCTTACAATGAATACAACACCCCTGAAACGAATACAACACCCCCTACAACGAATACAACACCCCTTACAATGAATACAACACCCCCTACAACGAATACAACACCCCTGAAACGAATACAACACCCCCTACAACGAATACAACACCCCCTACAACGAATATAACACGCCTTACAACGAATACAACACCCCCAACAACGAATACAACACGCCTTACAACGAATACAACACCCCCGGTACAGAATACAACAACCCTACAACGAATACAACACCCCCTACAACGAATACAACACCCCCTACAACGAATACAACACCCCCTACAACGAATACAACACCCCCTACAACAAATACAACAACCCTACAACGAATACAACACCCCCTGAAACGAATACAACACCCCTACAACGAATACAACACCCCCTACAACAAATACAACACCCCCTACAACGATTACAACACCCTTACAACGAATACAACACCCCTGAAACGAATACAACACCCCTACAACAAATACAACACCCCCTACAACAATAACAACACCCCCTACAACGAATACAACACTCCTTACAATGAATACAACACCCCCTACAACGAATACAACACCCCCTACAACGAATACAACACCCCTTACAATGAATACAACACCCCCTACAACGAATACAACACCCCTTACAACGAATACAACACCCCCTACAACGAATACAACACCCCTTACAATGAATACAACACCCCCTACAACGAATACAACACCCCCTACAACGAATACAACACCCCTTACAACAAATACAACACCCCCTACAACAATAACAACACCCCCTACAACGAATACAACACCCCCTACAACATATACAACACCCCCTACAACGAATACAACACCCCCTACAACGAATACAACACCCCCTACAACGAATACAACACCCCTTACAACGAATACAACACCCCTACAACAAATACAACACCCCCTACAACGAATACAACACCCCTTACAATGAATACAACACCCCCTACAACGAATACAACACCCCTTACAATGAATACAACACCCCCTACAACGAATACAACACCCCCTACAACGAATACAACACCCCTGAAACGAATACAACACCCCCTACAACGAATACAACACGCCTTACAACGAATACAACACCCCTACAACAAATACAACACCCCCTACAACGAATACAACACGCCTTACAATGAATACAACACCCCCTACAACGAATACAACACCCCTTACAATGAATACAACACCCCTTACAATGAATACAACACCCCCTACAACGAATACAACACCCCTACAACAAATACAACACCCCCTACAACGAATACAACACCCCCTACAACAAATACAACACCCCCTACAACGAATACAACACCCCCTACAACAAATACAACACCCCCTACAACGAATACAACACCCCCTACAACAAATACAACACCCCCTACAACGAATACAACACCCCTACAACGAATACAACACCCCCTACAACGAATACAACACCCCCTACAACAAATACAACACCCCCTACAACGAATACAACACGCCTTAAAATGAATACAACACCCCCTACAACGAATACAACACCCCTTACAATGAATACAACACCCCTTACAATGAATACAACACCCCCTACAACGAATACAACACCCCTACAACAAATACAACACCCCCTACAACGAATACAACACCCCTTACAATGAATACAACACCCCCTACAACGAATACAACACCCCTACAACAAATACAACACCCCCTACAACGAATACAACACCCCTTACAATGAATACAACACCCCTACAACAAATACAACACCCCCTACAACGAATACAACACCCCTTACAATGAATACAACACCCCCTACAACGAATACAACACCCCTTACAATGAATACAACACCCCCTACAACGAATACAACACCCCCTACAACGAATACAACACCCCTGAAACGAATACAACACCCCCTACAACGAATACAACACCCCCTACAACGAATACAACACCCCTACAACAAATACAACACCCCCTACAACGAATACAACACGCCTTACAACGAATACAACGAATACAACACCTCCTACAACGAATACAACGAATACAACACCCCTTACAACGAATACAACAAATATAATGAATACTACACCCTTACAACGAATACAACACCCCTACAACAAATACAACACCCCCTACAACGAATACAACACGCCTTACAATGAATACAACACCCCCTACAACGAATACAACACCCCTTACAATGAATACAACACCCCTTACAATGAATACAACACCCCCTACAACGAATACAACACCCCTACAACAAATACAACACCCCCTACAACGAATACAACACCCCCTACAACAAATACAACACCCCCTACAACGAATACAACACCCCCTACAACAAATACAACACCCCCTACAACGAATACAACACCCCCTACAACAAATACAACACCCCCTACAACGAATACAACACCCCCTACAACAAATACAACACCCCCTACAACGAATACAACACCCCTACAACGAATACAACACCCCCTACAACGAATACAACACCCCCTACAACAAATACAACACCCCCTACAACGAATACAACACGCCTTAAAATGAATACAACACCCCCTACAACGAATACAACACCCCTTACAATGAATACAACACCCCTTACAATGAATACAACACCCCCTACAACGAATACAACACCCCTACAACAAATACAACACCCCCTACAACGAATACAACACCCCTTACAATGAATACAACACCCCCTACAACGAATACAACACCCCTACAACAAATACAACACCCCCTACAACGAATACAACACCCCTTACAATGAATACAACACCCCTACAACAAATACAACACCCCCTACAACGAATACAACACCCCTTACAATGAATACAACACCCCCTACAACGAATACAACACCCCTTACAATGAATACAACACCCCCTACAACGAATACAACACCCCCTACAACGAATACAACACCCCTGAAACGAATACAACACCCCCTACAACGAATACAACACCCCCTACAACGAATACAACACCCCTACAACAAATACAACACCCCCTACAACGAATACAACACGCCTTACAACGAATACAACGAATACAACACCTCCTACAACGAATACAACGAATACAACACCCCTTACAACGAATACAACAAATATAATGAATACTACACCCTTACAACGAATACAACACCGCCCTCTACAAGGATTTGCACGGTTTATCAGACACAGTAGGATCTGGAGGTGAAGCCGATACGTTTGTTTTAAATCATTTGGAAAAAATTAAATCGCTAAAACCAAAGCAGGAAACTGAGTTCCTCAGTAGGACGTTTAATAAATGTCAAATAAATAAAATAAAAAGCAGCTGTTTGGAACTTTGCCTTTTTAACCCCCACATTTTCTCCATTTTGGCTTTAACCAAATCTAAAAGGTTCTAAAAAAAAAGCGTAAAAATAGCGATGAGGACGAGGATTAAAACGCAGTGGAGGAGTTCAAGTATCTCGGGGTCGTGTTCTCAGTGAGGGACGGATGGAGCGTGAGATCGATAGACGGATCGGTGCGGCGTCAGCAGTGATGCGGTCGCTGTATCGGACTGTTGTGGTGAAGAGGGGCGGAGTCTGAGGCAAAGCTCTCGATTTACCGATCGATCTACGTTCCCACCCTCACCTGTGGTCACCCCACCCTCACCTATGGTCACCCCACCCTCACCTATGGTCACCCCACCCTCACCTATGGTCATCCCACCCTCACCTAAGGTCATCCCACCCTCACCTATGGTCATCCCACCCTCACCTATGGTCACCCCACCCTCACCTATGGTCATCCCACCCTCACCTATGGTCATCCCACCCTCACCTATGGTCACCCCACCCTCACCTATGGTCATCCCACCCTCACCTATGGTCATCCCACCCTCACCTATGGTCACCCCACCCTCACCTATGGTCATCCCACCCTCACCTATGGTCACCCCACCCTCACCTATGGTCATCCCACCCTCACCTATGGTCATGAGATCTGGGTAACGACCGAAAGGACAAGATCACCAATACAAGCGGCCGAAATGAGTTTCCTTCAGGGTGGCTGGGGGTGAGGAGCTCAGTTACCCGGGAGGAGCTCGGAGTAGAGCCGCTGCTCCTCCACGTTGAAAGGAGCAGCTGAGGTGGCTAGGGCATCTGTTCCGGATACCTCCTGGTCGCCTCCCTCGGGAGGTGCTCCAGGCATGTTATTAGGGAGGAGGCCTCGTGGAAGTAAAGTGGCTTTACTTTATTCTTTATTGACGGGACAGTGTACAGAGACGTCCTGCACCAGATTAAAGCTAAACAGCTCGATTCCATCCTTTAGATTTAGGTAAAGCCGAACTAGAGAAAATGCATTTACCAAATTCACCCAGATGACTGAGGAACATCCCAAACCCAGGCTCTGGGCCGGGACACGTCCTCTCATTAGTCCCGTGTCCGAGCGTTTGTTTTACGGCCTCTGGTTTATGTGTTTTTACGCTGTAGTAATGTCTTATTTACGAGGCCCGTCCGTTACGAGGTCCAGGGAGGCCTCATTACAACGAGAGGCCCCGTAATGATCTGCTCATTGTTTTAATAAGAGCGCCTCCCACAGGTACACGGGTTATACTGCGAGTACACGGGGCGAGTACACAGGCATGTACTGCGAGTACACGGGGCGAGTACACGGGGCGAGTACACGGGTTATACTGCGAGTACACGGGGCGAGTACACAGGCATGTACTGCGAGTACACGGGGCGAGTACACGGGGCGAGTACACGGGTTATACTGCGAGTACACGGGGCGAGTACACAGGCATGTACTGCGAGTACACGGGGCGAGTACACGGGGCGAGTACACGGGGCGAGTACACGGGGCGAGTACACAAGCATGTACTGCGAGTACACGGGGCGAGTACACGGGGCGAGTACACGGGTTATACTGCGAGTACATGGGGTTATACTGCGAGTACACAGGCATGTACTGCGAGTACACGGGTTATACTGCGAGTACACGGGGCGAGTACACGGGGCGAGTACACGGGGCGAGTACACGGGTTATACTGTGAGTACACGGGTTATACTGCGAGTACACGGGTTATACTGCGAGTACACGGGGTTATACTGCGAGTACACGGGTTATACTGCGAGTACACAGGCATGTACTGCGAGTACACAGGGTTATACTGTGAGTACACGGGTTATACTGCGAGTACACGGGTTATACTGCGAGTACACAGGCATGTACTGCAAGTACACGGGTTATACTGTGAGTACACGGGTTATACTGCGAGTACACAGGCATGTACTGCGAGTACACAGGCATGTACTGCGAGTACACGGGGTTATACTGCGAGTACACGGGTTATACTGCGAGTACACAGGCATGTACTGCAAGTACACGGGTTATACTGTGAGTACACGGGTTATACTGCGAGTACACAGGCATGTACTGCGAGTACACAGGCATGTACTGTGAGTACACGGGGTTATACTGTGAGTACACGGGTTATACTGCGAGTACACAGGCATGTACTGCGAGTACACAGGCATGTACTGCGAGTACACAGGCATGTACTGCGAGTACACGGGCATGTACTGCGAGTACACAGGCATGTACTGCGAGTACACAGGCATGTACTGTGAGTACACGGGTTATACTGTGAATACACGGGCATGTACTGCGAGTACACGGGTTATACTGCGAGTACACGGGTTATACTGTGAGTACACAGGCATGTACTGCGAGTACACGGGTTATACTGCGAGTACACGGGTTATACTGCGAGTACACGGGTTATACTGCGAGTACACGGGTTATACTGCGAGTACACGGGTTATACTGCGAGTACACGAGGTTATACTGCGAGTACACGGGTTATACTGCGAGTACACGAGGTTATACTGCGAGTACACGGGGTTATACTGCGAGTACACGGGTTATACTGCGAGTACACGGGGTTATACTGCGAGTACACGGGTTATACTGCGAGTACACGGGTTATACTGCGAGTACACAGGCATGTACTGCGAGTACACGGGTTATACTGCGAGTACACGGGTTATACTGCGAGTACACGGGGTTATACTGCGAGTACACGGGTTATACTGCGAGTACACAGGCATGTACTGCAAGTACACGGGTTATACTGTGAGTACACGGGTTATACTGCGAGTACACAGGCATGTACTGCGAGTACACAGGCATGTACTGTGAGTACACGGGGTTATACTGTGAGTACACGGGTTATACTGCGAGTACACAGGCATGTACTGCGAGTACACAGGCATGTACTGCGAGTACACAGGCATGTACTGCGAGTACACGGGCATGTACTGCGAGTACACAGGCATGTACTGCGAGTACACAGGCATGTACTGTGAGTACACGGGTTATACTGTGAATACACGGGCATGTACTGCGAGTACACGGGTTATACTGCGAGTACACGGGTTATACTGTGAGTACACAGGCATGTACTGCGAGTACACGGGTTATACTGCGAGTACACGGGTTATACTGCGAGTACACGGGTTATACTGCGAGTACACGGGTTATACTGCGAGTACACGGGTTATACTGCGAGTACACGGGGTTATACTGCGAGTACACGGGTTATACTGCGAGTACACGGGGTTATACTGCGAGTACACGGGTTATACTGCGAGTACACGGGGTTATACTGCGAGTACACGGGGTTATACTGCGAGTACACAGAAGGCCAGGACGAGTAGTTAGTCATTTGGACTTGACGAGTGAAAAACATTTTAAATACAATATCGGTCTTTACAGTTTTGAAATCATCTGCAACACAAACATCAGCCCAGATGTTTCCAGATGTTCCCGCGTTTCTCTGAACTGAATCTGTTCTGACAAACGGAACTCGGGCTGAGACGAGAAACAGAAAAACAACGTCTGACGCAACGAAAGTCCAGGATGGAAAAAGTTCTTAAATCAAACTGAATCTACACGAGGTCTACACGAGGTCTAAACGAGGTCTACACGAGGTCTACACGAGGTCTACACGAGGTCTACACGAGGTCTAAACGAGGTCTAAACGAGGTCTAAGCGAGGTCTACACGAGGTCTAAGCGAGGTCTACACGAGGTCTACACGAGGTCTACACGAGGTCTACACGAGGTCTACACGAGGTCTACACGAGGTCTAAGCGAGGTCTACACGAGGTCTACACGAGGTCTAAACGAGGTCTACACGAGGTCTAAGCGAGGTCTACACGAGGTCTAAACGAGGTCTACACGAGGTCTACACGAGGTCTAAACGAGGTCTACACGAGGTCTACACGAGGTCTAAACGAGGTCTAAGCGAGGTCTACACGAGGTCTACACGAGGTCTAAACGAGGTCTACACGAGGTCTAAACGAGGTCTACACGAGGTCTACACGAGGTCTACACGAGGTCTACACGAGGTCTAAACGAGGTCTACACGAGGTCTACACGAGGTCTACACGAGGTCTAAACGAGGTCTACACGAGGTCTACACGAGGTCTACACGAGGTCTAAGCGAGGTCTAAACGAGGTCTACACGAGGTCTACACGAGGTCTACACGAGGTCTACACGAGGTCTAAGCGAGGTCTAAACGAGGTCTACACGAGGTCTACACGAGGTCTACACGAGGTCTACACGAGGTCTAAACGAGGTCTACACGAGGTCTAAACGAGGTCTACACGAGGTCTAAACGAGGTCTACACGAGGTCTAAACGAGGTCTACACGAGGTCTAAACGAGGTCTACACGAGGTCTAAGCGAGGTCTACACGAGGTCTAAACGAGGTCTACACGAGGTCTACACGAGGTCTACACGAGGTCTACACGAGGTCTAAGCGAGGTCTACACGAGGTCTACACGAGGTCTACACGAGGTCTACACAAGGTCTATGTGCAGTTTTTTGCTTTATTGGGGGTCTGGGGACTCAGAACCAGTCAGGATCTGGTGTGACCTCCATCTGCCTCATGCAGTGCAACACATCTTCTTCATAGAGTTTATCAGATGGTCCGTGGTGGCCTGTGGAATGTCGGTCCACTCCTCTTCAATGGCTGAAGTTGCTGGATATTAGTGGGAACTGGTCCACGCTGTCGTATTCGCCGGTCAAGCACATCCCAAAACATGCTCAATGGGGGACATGTCCGGTGAGCAACATGGGGCCGTGCATCATCTACTGAAACATGAGGTGATGTTCATGGATGTTTGGCACAACAATGGGCCTCAGGATCTCCTCACGGTGTCTCTGTGCTTTCAAAATCCAATGGTCTCAGCAGCTGTCTGAGTGGCTGGTCTCAGACGATCTTGGAGGTGAACCTGCTGGATGTGGAGGTCCTGAACCTGCTGGATGTGGAGGTCCTGGGCTGGTGTGGTTACACGTGGTCTGCGGTTGTGAGGCTGGTTGGATGTTCTGCCATATTCTCTGGAACGCCTTATGGAGAAATGAACATTCACTGCACGAGCAGCAGATCTGGTGGACGTTCCTGCTGTCAGCATGCCAAGTGCACGCTCCCTCAATGCTTGTGGCATTTTGCTGTGAGACAAAAGTGCACATTTCAGGGTGGCCTTTTATTGTGGGCAGTATAAGGTACACCTGTGCACTAGTCACTTTGTTGAGTGTAGTTTTTAGTTCAGTTTCTTTGTCTCTTTGTCGACACATGTGAAGAACATCGTAATCATGTTCAGGTGGAGGTCGGGGAAACGCTGCAGCGCCTCCTGGGTTTGTCCCTGTTTCAGAGCGTGGTGTCCTGCACTGGTCAGCTCCTCCTCCTTCCTCTTCCTCCTGCGCAGCTCCCTCCGCTCCACAACAGTCTTTCTCCATCTTCTGAAGAGCTGAGCGGTTCATCTGTTTTATTCTCCAGTGAACGTTCATTAGTCGGAACAATAGTAGAAACAGAATGAGAGTGAGTCTTGCCCGGATACCTCCTTGTTGGTCCCTTCCCTGTTTCCTGTAGCTCCTCTTGTGACGCCTCCTCTGGGCTGCAGCTGTGGAGGCTCTCGGTGCCTCTTCAGTGTTTCAGAAGAAGAAATGTGTAGGTATCGGTGTGTTTTTTTCTTTGGGAATGGCTGCTCTACAGTCAAAAACACGCCAGAGCGTCCAGTGAAACGATGTGGAGCAGGAACTACAGATGCAAAAACGCAGCTGTACCACGAGAGAGGGAGCTGCTGCTTGTGTCCAGATTTCGTTGCTGAAAATATTTTTTACTGAGTTTCTGCAGAAAACGCCTTATGTTTATATGAAAACAGAAAGCGTTAAATCCAGCTCCTCATAGTCACACCTCTGATGTTCAGCAGAAGTTCCACAGTTCCATATTTCTGCTCCTACCTCGTCCTCCTCGGCTCCAGCTGCAGAGTTAAATGAGGCCGAAACGCCAAACTGTGCGCGTCTGTCACTAATCCACATATTTCCTAATTACCCAGCATGCTTCTGCTTTTATCAAATCCACGGCGCTCGCACTTCGCTGAATTAGCGCCGCCATCACACGCCGTGACCCGGGTCGTTCCCGGGTCGTTCCCGTCTCGAACGGCGCCGAGCGTAATCAAGTGGAAGCGTCTAATTCCAGGAGTAAAGGTTTAATCCGGCGCCGCGACCCGCTCGTCTTTACGCAGCCGTATGCTAATGGGTAATTGTCTCCTATATTAGATGCTAATTGGGAGTATTAGCATAATTCATTAGCATCAGCGCTAACACGTCGGGAATGGTAAACAGGAAGAGAGGGGGGGAAGCTAACAACGCAGAGAGAACATGTGTTTAGGGGAGAGGGAACACACGGCGTTTACTGCAGCGCTGCAGGAGGAAGAGGAGGAAGGGGAGGAAGAGGAGGAAGAGGAGAGGAGGAGAGAGAGGAGGAAGAGGAGAGGAGGAGGGAGAGGAGGAGAGAGAGGAGGAAGGAGAGGAGAGGAGGAAGAGGAGGAGAGGAAGAGGAGGAAGAGGAGAGGAGGGAGAGGAGAGGAGGAAGGAGAGGAGAGGGAGAGGAGAAGAGGAAGGAGAGGAGGAAGAGAAGAGGAGGAAGAGGAGAGGAGGAAGAGAAGAGGAGGAGAGGAGGAAGAGGAGAGGAGGAAGGAGAGGAGAGGAAGAGGAGGAAGAGGAGGAGAGGAGGAAGAGGAGAGGAGGAGAGAGAGGAGGAAGAGGAGGAAGAGGAAGAGGAGAGGAGGAGGGAGAGGAGGAGAGAGAGGAGGAAGGAGAGGAGAGGAAGAGGAGGAGAGGAGGGAGGAGAGGAAGAGGAGGAAGAAGAGGAAGGGGAGAGGAGGAAGAGGAGAGGAGGAAGAGGAAAGGAGGAGGGAGAGGAGGAAGAGAGGAGGAAGGAGAGAGGAGGAAGAGGAGGAAGGAGAGGAGGAAGAGGAGAGGAGGAAGAGGAGAGGAGAGGAGGAAGAGGAGGAAGGAGAGAGGAAGGGGAGGGAGAGGAGGAAGAGGAGGAAGAGGAAGAGGAGGAAGGGGAGAGGAGGGAGAGGAGGAAGAGGAGGAAGAGGAAGAGGAGGAAGGGGAGAGGAGGAAGAGGAGAGGAGGGAGAGGAGGGAGAGGAGAGGAGGAAGGAGAGGAGGAAGAGGAAAGGAGGAGGAGGGGAAGAAGAGGAGAGGAAGAAGAGGAGAGGAGAGGAGGGAGAGGAGGAGAGGAGAGGAGAGGAGGAAGAGGAGAGGAGGAAGGGGAGGAAGAGGAGAGGAAAAGGAGAGGAGGAGAGAGAGGAGGAAGAGGAGAGGAGGAAGGAGAGGAGAGGAAGAGGAGGAGAGGAGGGAGAGGAGAGGAGGGAGAGGAGGAAGAGGAGAGGAGGAAGAGAGGAAGGGGATGAAAAGGAAGAGGAGAGGAAGGGGAGAGGAGGAGAGAGAGGAGGAAGAGGAGAGGAGGAAGGAGAGGAGAGGAAGAGGAAAGGAGGAGGGAGAGGAGGAGAGAGAGGAGGAAGAGGAGAGGAGGAAGGAGAGGAGAGGAGGAAGAGGAGAGGAGAGGAGGGAGAGGAGGAGAGGAGAGGAGAGGAGGAAGAGGAGAGGAGGAAGAGGAAAGGAGGAGGGAGAGGAGGAGAGAGAGGAGGAAGAGGAGAGGAGGAAGGAGAGGAGAGGAAGAGGAGGAAGGAGAGGAAGAAGGAGGGGAGGAAGAGGAGAGCAGGAAGAGGAGAGGAGGGAGAGGAGGAAGGAGAGGAGGAAGAAGAGGAGACAAAGAAGGAGGGAAGAAGAAGAAGAGAGGAAGAAGGAGGGAGGAAGAGAACAGGGTTAAAGGGTATTTCTGTAACATGAATCAGAACAGGGTTAAAGGGTATTTCTGTAACATGAATCAGAACAGGGTTAAAGGGTATTTCTGTAACATGAATGAGAACAGGGTTAAAGGGTATTTCTGTAACATGAATAAGAACAGGGTTAAAGGGTATTTCTGCAACATGAATAAGAACAGGGTTAAAGGGTATTTCTGTAACATTAATAAGAACAGGGTTAAAGGGTATTTCTGTAACATGAATGAGAACAGGGTTAAAGGGTATTTCTGTAACATGAATCAGAACAGGGTTAAAGGGTATTTCTGTAACATGAATAAGAACAGGGTTAAAGGGTATTTCTGTAACATGAATCAGAACAGGGTTAAAGGGTATTTCTGTAACATGAATAAGAACAGGGTTAAAGGGTATTTCTGTAACATGAATAAGAACAGGGTTAAAGGGTATTTCTGTAACATGAATAAGAACAGGTTTAAAGGGTATTTCTGTAACATGAATCAGAACAGGGTTAAAGGGTATTTCTGTAACATGAATAAGAACAGGGTTAAAGGGTATTTCTGTAACATTAATAAGAACAGGGTTAAAGGGTATTTCTGTAACATGAATCAGAACAGGGTTAAGGGTATTTCTGTAACATGAATGAGAACAGGGTTAAAGGGTATTTCTGTAACATGAATCAGAACAGGGTTAAAGGGTATTTCTGTAACGTGAATAAGAACAGGGTTAAAGGGTATTTCTGTAACATTAATAAGAACAGGGTTAAAGGGTATTTCTGTAACATTAATAAGAACAGGGTTAAAGGGTATTTCTGTAACATGAATCAGAACAGGGTTAAAGGGTATTTCTGTAACATGAATAAGAACAGGGTTAAAGGGTATTTCTGTAACATGAATAAGAACAGGGTTAAAGGGTATTTCTGTAACATTAATAAGAACAGGGTTAAAGGGTATTTCTGTACAATTAATAAGAACAGGGTTAAAGGGTATTTCTGTAACATGAATGAGAACAGGGTTAAAGGATATTTCTGTAACATGAATCAGAACAGGGTTAAAGGGTATTTCTGTAACATGAATCAGAACAGGGTTAAATGGTATTTCTGTAACATGAATCAGAACAGGGTTAAAGGGTATTTCTGTAACATGAATGAGAACAGGGTTAAAGGGTATTTCTGTAACATGAATCAGAACAGGGTTAAAGGGTATTTCTGTAACATGAATCAGAACAGGGTTAAAGGGTATTTCTGTAACATGAATAAGAACAGGTTTAAAGGGTATTTCTGTAACATTAATAAGAACAGGGTTAAAGGGTATTTCTGTAACATGAATCAGAACAGGGTTAAAGGGTATTTCTGTAACATGAATCAGAACAGGTTTAAAGGGTATTTCTGTAACATGAATCAGAACAGGGTTAAAGGGAATTTCTGTAACATGAATCAGAACAGGGTTAAAGGGTATTTCTGTAACATGAATCAGAACAGGGTTAAAGGGTATTTCTGTAACATGAATCAGAACAGGGTTAAAGGGTATTTCTGTAACATGAATAAGAACAGGGTTAAAGGGTATTTCTGTAACATGAATCAGAACAGGGTTAAAGGGTATTTCTGTAACGTGAATCAGAACAGGGTTAAAGGGTATTTCTGTAACATGAATCAGAACAGGGTTAAAGGGTATTTCTGTAACATGAATCAGAACAGGTTTAAAGGGTATTTCTGTAACATGAATCAGAACAGGGTTAAAGGGAATTTCTGTAACATGAATAAGAACAGGGTTAAAGGGTATTTCTGTAACATGAATCAGAACAGGTTTAAAGGGTATTTCTGTAACATGAATAAGAACAGGTTTAAAGGGTATTTCTGTAACATGAATCAGAACAGGGTTAAAGGGTATTTCTGTAACGTGAATCAGAACAGGGTTAAAGGGTATTTCTGTAACATGAATCAGAACAGGGTTAAAGGGTATTTCTGTAACATGAATCAGAACAGGGTTAAAGGGTATTTCTGTAACATGAATAAGAACAGGTTTAAAGGGTATTTCTGTAACATGAATCAGAACAGGGTTAAAGGGTATTTCTGTAACGTGAATCAGAACAGGGTTAAAGGGTATTTCTGTAACATGAATCAGAACAGGGTTAAAGGGTATTTCTGTAACATGAATCAGAACAGGTTTAAAGGGTATTTCTGTAACATGAATCAGAACAGGGTTAAAGGGAATTTCTGTAACATGAATAAGAACAGGGTTAAAGGGTATTTCTGTAACATGAATCAGAACAGGTTTAAAGGGTATTTCTGTAACATGAATCAGAACAGGGTTAAAGGGAATTTCTGTAACATGAATAAGAACAGGGTTAAAGGGTATTTCTGTAACATGAATAAGAACAGGGTTAAAGGGTATTTCTGTAACATGAATAAGAACAGGGTTAAAGGGTATGTCTCCTGATCTCAGACTCTTTCTGAAGTGAGTTTGTTCAGACCGTTGTGTTTGTGATGAAATCGGAGCCGCGTTTGGTGAAATGTTTGGATCAGACTCATTATCACTGCTTCGCTTTTAGACCTGTTTTAGTCCAGGTTCAGCCCTGGTTCAGTCCCGGTTCAGACCCGGTTCAGCCCTTGTTCAGCCCTGGTTCAGTGCTGGTTCAGTCCCGGTTCAGACCCGGTTCAGCCCCGGTTTAGTCCCGATTCAGACCTGGTTCAGACCTGGTTCAGTCCCGGTTCAGACCTGGTTCAGTCCCGGTTCAGTCCCGGCTCAGTCCCGGCTCAGTCCCGGTTCAGTCCCGGTTCAGTCCCGGTTCAGTCCCGGTTCAGTCCCAGCTCAGTCCCGGCTCAGTCCCGGCTCAGTCCCGGTTCAGTCCCGGTTCAGTCCCGGTTCAGTCCCGGCTCAGTCCCGGTTCAGTCCTGGTTCAGTCCCGGTTCAGACCCGGTTCAGTCCCGGTTCAGTCTCGGCTCAGTCCTGGTTCAGTCCCGGTTCAGTCCCGGCTCAGTCCCGGTTCAGTCCTTGCTCAGTCCTGGTTCAGTCCCGGTTCAGTCCTTGCTCAGTCCTGGTTCAGTCCCGGTTCAGTCCCGGCTCAGTCCCGGTTCAGTCCTGGTTCAGTCCTGGTTCAGTCCTGGTTCAGACCCGGTTCAGTCCCGGTTCAGTCCCGGTTCAGTCCCGGTTCAGTCCCGGCTCAGTCCCGGCTCAGTCCTGGTTCAGTCCCGGTTCAGACCCGGTTCAGCCCCGGTTTAGTCCCGGTTCAGACCCGGTTCAGTCCCGGTTCAGTCCCGATTCAGACCTGGTTCAGACCTGGTTCAGTCCCGGTTCAGACCTGGTTCAGACCCGGCTCAGTCCTGGTTCAGTCCCGGTTCAGTCCCGGTTCAGTCCCGGCTCAGTCCCGGTTCAGTCCTGGTTCAGACCCGGTTCAGTCCCGGTTCAGTCCCGATTCAGACCCGGTTCAGACCTGGTTCAGTCCCGGTTCAGACCTGGTTCAGACCCGGCTCAGTCCTGGTTCAGTCCCGGTTCAGTCCCGGTTCAGTCCCGGTTCAGTCCCGGCTCAGTCCCGGTTCAGTCCCGGTTCAGTCCCGGTTCAGTCCCGGCTCAGTCCCGGTTCAGTCCTGGTTCAGTCCCGGTTCAGACCCGGTTCAGTCCCGGTTCAGTCTCGGCTCAGTCCTGGTTCAGTCCCGGTTCAGTCCCGGCTCAGTCCCGGTTCAGTCCTTGCTCAGTCCTGGTTCAGTCCCGGTTCAGTCCTTGCTCAGTCCTGGTTCAGTCCCGGTTCAGTCCCGGCTCAGTCCCGGTTCAGTCCCGGTTCAGTCCTGGTTCAGTCCTGGTTCAGTCCTGGTTCAGACCCGGTTCAGTCCCGGTTCAGTCCCGGTTCAGTCCTGGTTCAGTCCTGGTTCAGACCCGGTTCAGTCCCGGTTCAGTCCCGGTTCAGTCCCGGTTCAGTCCTCGCCTGTGGGTGACTTTGCTCCTGGCCCGGGTCCAGGCCGGTTCAGTCCCGGTTCAGTCCCGGTTCAGTCCCGGTTCAGTCCCGGTTCAGTCCCGGCTCAGTCCCGGCTCAGTCCCGGTTCAGTCCCGGCTCAGTCCCGGTTCAGTCCTCGCCTGTGGGTGACTTTGCTCCTGGCCCGGGTCCAGGCCGGTCCCACAGACAGACGGACTCTCAGCAGGACGAGGCTAAGTGACTTTTACAGGGTCATTTTGAGGCTAAAAATATGACTTTCATTATTCAGAACGTTTCCTCCTGGAGTGAGATTAACATTTGTAACGTTTCAGAAACATTAGAAACTATTTATATTTTTACGATTTCTTTGTTTTAACTTTAAAAGCAGTTATTTTAACCCAAATATCGGGTAATATAATATAATTTCCAGAAGTAACAACTATGTCTATAATGTTCATCATCTCAGTGTGGGAATATGCTTCATTAATAGCTTCGTGATGCTAACATGATGCTAACATGATGCTAACATGCTAGCGTCATGCTACATGCTAGCGCTAGCTATGACTGCTGTTTTTTTTGCTTCTACTGAACAATCTGCTGAAAAAACCTCCATATGGACCCGATGTAGACTTGGCTTTATTTGTTATGAAGTTTATATTAAGTGTTAGAGTTTTCCTAAAACGTACTCCCCCCCCCCCTCTGCGAGGCCACGCCCCCTTATGACGTAATGCCGTCTGTAATATTATTATTTTGTTTTCCTTTATTTAACCAGGAAAGGCCCACTGAGATTAAGAACCTCTTTTACAGGGGAGTCCTGGCCCCAGAGAGGAACCTATTGTACATGTTTTTAGTGATAGGGGAGGAAACCTGCACTGTAAATGCAAACATTGAGCTTACTAGGATACACATTTTAAATATTACTAGTTTTTTCTCAAATGGATCTTACTTTAGTGCAGAGCCTGTTCAGACGTCACACTGGGAACGGGCCTTGAGCGGCACTGGACCATTTTAAGTAAACTCTACTTCAGTCTGTTTTAGTGCTATACCATGCCAGGACGCTAGGTGGTGCTATGGAGCACTCCAGTCAGTTTGTACTGCACATGTGCTGTGGAAGTGCAGAACTAGTGTTTGAATTTGAAAACTAGAAATGTCTCTTCAAATGGAGAAAACACGGTGGAAACTGCTCATTTTACCGAGTAAGTAAGATATTGAAACTTTATTTATGCAAACGATGCTTTTTGTGAGAGAAACAGGAAGTAGCCGATACAGAACAGAACAACTATTTAGTTAACTGTGATTTTTGACTGCAGTGCATTTTGACTGTCATGGCTTTTATGCTTGGTTTCAGAAACAAATATACAAAGTTGCTGACAATACAACATCTTTGACTTTATGTCTTTTGTTTTATCTAAACATATTGTTTGTGTTCTCTCTCTTTTAGGCGACTGATGTTGAAGAACTCACCGCTGCAGTTCACTCAGAGTCACTGTTTTCATCAGGCTCAGAGTTTCTGAATTCTCATGTAAAACCTAAAATATCCTTTGCTGTCCACAGTAAATCCCAGACTATGTTGGAGAACACCGGCCCACCACTGGCCCAACACCGGCCCAGCACCGGCCCAACACCGGCCCACCACCGGCCCAACACCGGCCCAACACCGGCCCAACACTGGCCCAACACCGGACGCGTTTAGTGCCGCAGATATTTACAGAGGAGTTGTGCGACAGTGGTTTACCCCGAGCTGAGCTCTGCGTCTTTATTAAAAGAGACAGTTTTCAATGTTATGTGAACAACATTATGCAAACACTTGAAATTAACAATATTTATTATGACTGACTTTTTGAAACTTTTTTTGTCTTCATTTGTTTGTGCTTTATGTTTAACGGCTGAGACGTCCCACTGTCCTCTTGTCATTTTGTTGTGTTATATTATTATTATTTATCTTTCCACCTCAGTGATGTCCAAACACAGTTCTTTCCATTTCAGGATTCTGACTGTGCAGCAAAAACACGAGGCTTCAGTCTGAGGACGATCCTTCTGGAGGACCTGATGTTATGGACATTCTTCACCTTCTCTTTGGGACTTTGTTCACACCTGGACTGAGGTATAATGCACTGTAAAACAAAGCACAGATATTTAATGACCGCGTTAAAATGTTTTCTGCTTCATTTAGGGGTTTGTAGTTGAAGCATCTGAACGACCAACAACAAAGGAGCAGCTGATCTTCTCCCTGCACATGAATCCACAGGTAAGGGCTTTTCTGCATTCTGCAACACATTTGAAATAACTTGGATATTGAGGGAAAAGAGTTTCTTTGGTTGTTTAAGTGCCAGGATGCCACAATGCAGTCCTGAAGTCTCTGCTCTTGGAAATTGAGACACTATTTGCTATTGATCTGCTCAGTAATTATTTCACTCATGATCTTATACATTTGAGACTGAATAAATAAATAAACCTATCTGTGAATGGGTTTATTTCTGTGATATTTGTGATGCATCAGATCTTACCATTTTAATAAAACCTGTTAATTTTCCAGCAGGATTCAGAGACGTGCCAGACTTCTTTAACTGCAGCTACAACATGAGACCTTCAGCCTGTGACAGACCTTCTGGACCTGGTGTCATGGACATTATTCATAAACTAAAGTGTTTCACCATCTCTTGGACTTTGTTCACTCATTATGGACCAAGGTATGAAGACAGTTTACTGAATTCTGAAGAGACTTCATCTACACCTGACAACAAAAGATCTGCCCAAACAAATACTCCTGAGGAATTTTGGATTAACTTTGTGCAAATGCACTATTTTGGAAATGGTTCCATTTCTCGTCTAAATCATCGTATCTTCTCCGATGTTTAAACAGAGTCTATTTCAGAGCAAAACATCTGTGTTTTGATTCACTGCTCAGTTCTAGAAAATAAATATTAAAAACGATTTTGACTTGAAGTTGATGCTAATGCCAGCTTAATACTAAACTTTACAAAATATTGTAATCATTTATTTTATTAATTGTATTTAATTAATAATAATCAAGTATTGATGTTTTATTGATAAGTCCCAGTTCAAAAATAACTTTCTGTTAAAGAGTAATAAAAATATTCATTCTACTCAAGTGTGTTCTGTAATTTGCAATGTGTGAATGATTAGTTAAGTTGTTGTTTTTTTATGTGTAGTGTTGTAAGTCCAGTTATTGTTAGACAAACTTACTAGGATACACATAGTTAACTACACTAGTATGTGCATAGTATGCTGTATAAGCAATGAAAGTGTAAAATAAAATGGTAAACCCTATTTGGTTTAACTAGTGTACCTTGAGTTCACAATACTTGTATGCAACAGTATAGTTGGATCATCTACAAGTGTTCTTGAACAAGATATTTCTTGGGAATCCGGTTTCCTGGTTTCTACCAAGTAAACTTTACTTATTAGAATTTACAGTGTGGGGAGAACATACAAACTCCACACAGAAAGGCCCGGTCCGGGTGGGAATTGAACCTGGGACCTTCTCGTTGTGAAGCACGAGCGCTAACCACTGTATCTATGGGAGTTTTGCTTCTGTACTCACGTTCACGTGATCCTGAACCGCGGCACCACCTGGAGGCAGAAGGAGAGCGCAGGCCTTCGTACTTCCAGCTGAAAACATTTGACCAAAGACGACGCTAAACAAGAGTAAATATAATAAAGTCAAAGTGAACGCACACGCCCCCTGTAGGCGACACAGACAAACATCAGATCTAAAGAAACAGCTCACAGTGACGAGGAGGAGACTAATCAGACTCCCATCAGGGCCTTCATGTGGAGATGTTCCTCCTGCTGTGAGTCGGGACAGTCCCGTCACATCAGTAATACATGAAAAGTCTAAATGTAATTGTTAAACTGGTTTAGGGGAACATGTAGATGTAGATGTGGATGTTGTTCATCCAGTTACACAATGGAGATCATTATTTAGCTGTAAATACTGTTTAAGTGGTGCTAGCCCGCTGTTAGCTTAGCCCGTTAGCCTGTTAACTTCTTCTTCGTGATTCCATTAGTGTGTGTTGGTGACTCGGAGGCAGGAAAGTTGAGATGAAAGACCCCCCGATCATCCCATTAACTCTTGTGTTACCCCCAGAGGGACGACGGAAAGGATTTATTAAGGTACACAAGTTACTGAGTGCTGCTTTAAGGGCTGTGCTGATCATGGAGGCGAGCCTTTCACCCCTCCCCCCCCCCAGTGTAGTGCACATGTGCAGCCCCCACAGTAAACTATAACCGTGTTAATCGAATGACATTTCATCACAATTGGACATTCATTCAGCTTAATGAATCCTCTCTAATCCACTGTGGGTTAGATCTGTGACATCACGTAGTAAGTGAAGATCAGGCTTTAGATCAGTTTGGAACTTTTAGCCTGAACTCCTTTTGTGTTCACGTTGAGATCGCTGAGACTCCTGGATCTGTTTCTAAACGCCGATCTTCCCTCTCGTACTTTTTAATCTCCTTTCCTCCAAACGCTCTCCCGACGTCGCCGCTCATTTTTCACGCTGTTCGATTCCATTCCCGATTATTTCCTGAAATCCCCAAACCGCCCGGGCTCCGGGGGGTTTGGTCCGGCGTAATTGAAACATCCTCCTCCCTCACCTGCGCCTCATCCCGTCCGAGCTCCAGCCTCCTCATGAAATAATAATAACTTTATGCATATTCCACGAAGCCGAGCGTAATTAAAACCCATTTGGAGCCGCGGCCACTGAAGCCTGAAACTAAAGCTCATCTCATTTAAACCCGACACAATCACGATCATGTTATCGTAATGAGCTGAGAGAGGAGGAGGAGACGAGGAGAGGAGGAGAGGAGGAGAGGAGGAGAGGAGGAGAGGAGGAGGAGGAGAGGAGGAGACGAGGAGGAGAGGAGGAGAGGAGGAGGAGGAGAGGAGGAGGAGAGGAGGAGAGGAGGGTCGGCCTGATGGAAACGCCACAGACGGGCGGAAATATGGACAAATCTTAACCAGGGAGAAAAATCACATGGAGCTGACTTCATCCAGGTCGGACCTTCTACACTCGGCAAAAACAAACATTTTTATAAACGCGATAAATCCTGTCATTATGTGGACGGGCTCCTCAAAGTGGAGATTTCTGTGAACGTTCTATTAACCTCTTAACATCCGCCTGAACCGAGCACATCTTTACCCAAATCTAAAAGCTTCTCGAGCAAAGTGTCAAAACCTGTGATGAAAAATGAGACAAAAATGTAATGCCTCATTTGAAAGCTAAGAGCTACAAAAACTGTATGTCACATTGTTCTTGTGTTTTGTAGGTTTTTTTCCATCTTGTATTCGCCGTTTTATTGTCTTGTTTTTTCTGTTGCTTTCTTCATCACTTTTTTGCTAGTTGTCGTTGCGTCGCTAGTTGTCGTTGCTAGTTGTCGTTGCGTCGCTAGTTGTCGTTGCGTCGCTAGTTGTCGTTGCGTCGCTAGTTGTCGTTGCTAGTTGTCGTTGCGTCGCTAGTTGTCGTTGCGTCGCTAGTTGTCATTGTGTCGCTAGTTGTCATTGTCGTTGCTAGTTGTCGTTGCGTCGCTAGTTGTCGTTGTCGTTGCTAGTTGTCGTTGCGTTGCTAGTTGTCGTTGTCGTTGCTAGTTGTCGTTGTCGTTGCTAGTTGTCGTTGCGTCGCTAGTTGTCGTTGCGTCGCTAGTTGTCGTTGCGTCGCTAGTTGTCGTTGCGTCGCTAGTTGTCGTTGCGTTGCTAGTTGTCGTTGTGTCGCTAGTTGTCGTTGTGTCGCTAGTTGTCGTTGCGTTGCTAGCTGTCGTTGCGTCGCTAGTTGTCGTTGTCATTGCTAGTTGTCGTTGCGTTGCTAGTTGTGTCGCTAGTTGTCGTTGTCGTTGCTAGTTGTCGTTGCGTTGCTAGTTGTCGTTGTGTCGCTAGTTGTCGTTGTGTCGCTAGTTGTCGTTGCGTTGCTAGCTGTCGTTGCGTCGCTAGTTGTCGTTGCGTCGCTAGTTGTCGTTGTGTCGCTAGTTGTCGTTGTCGTTGCTAGTTGTTGTTGCGTCGCTAGTTGTCGTTGTCGTTGCTAGTTGTCGTTGCGTTGCTAGTTGTCGTGTCGCTAGTTGTCGTTGTCGTTGCTAGTTGTCGTTGCGTCGCTAGTTGTCGTTGTCGTTGTCGTCGCTAGTTGTCGTTGTGTCGCTAGTTGTCGTTGTGTCGCTAGTTGTCGTTGTCGTTGCTAGTTGTCGTTGCGTCGCTAGTTGTCGTTGTCGTTGCTAGTTGTCGTTGCGTTGCTAGTTGTCGTTGCGTTGCTAGTTGTCGTTGCGTTGCTAGTTGTCGTTGCGTTGCTAGTTGTTTTTGCGTTGCTAGTTGTCGTTGCTAGTTGTCGTTGCTAGTTGTCGTTGTCATTGCTAGTTGTCGTTGTCGTTGCTAGTTGTCGTTGTGTCGCTAGTTGTCGTTGTGTCGCTAGTTGTCGTTGCGTTGCTAGCTGTCGTTGCGTCGCTAGTTGTCGTTGCGTCGCTAGTTGTCGTTGTGTCGCTAGTTGTCGTTGTCGTTGCTAGTTGTTGTTGCGTCGCTAGTTGTCGTTGTCGTTGCTAGTTGTCGTTGCGTTGCTAGTTGTCGTGTCGCTAGTTGTCGTTGTCGTTGCTAGTTGTCGTTGCGTCGCTAGTTGTCGTTGTCGTTGTCGTCGCTAGTTGTTGTGTCGCTAGTTGTCGTTGTGTCGCTAGTTGTCGTTGTCGTTGCTAGTTGTCGTTGCGTCGCTAGTTGTCGTTGTCGTTGCTAGTTGTCGTTGCGTTGCTAGTTGTCGTTGCGTTGCTAGTTGTCGTTGCGTTGCTAGTTGTTTTTGCGTTGCTAGTTGTCGTTGCTAGTTGTCGTTGCTAGTTGTCGTTGTCATTGCTAGTTGTCGTTGCTAGTTGTCGTTGCTAGTTGTCGTTGCTAGTTGTCGTTGTCGTTGCTAGTTGTCGTTGCGTTGCTAGTTGTCGTTGCTAGTTGTCGTTGCTAGTTGTCGTTGTCATTGCTAGTTGTCGTTGTCGTTGCTAGTTGTCGTTGCGTTGCTAGTTGTCGTTGCTAGTTGTCGTTGCGTTGCTAGTTGTCGTTGCGTTGCTAGTTGTCGTTGCGTTGCTAGTTGTTTTTGCGTTGCTAGTTATCATTGTCGTTGTCGTTGCTAGTTGTCGTTGCTAGTTGTCGTTGCGTTGCTAGTTGTCGTTGTCGTTGCTAGTTGTCGTTGCGTTGCTATTTGTCGTTGCGTTGCTATTTGTCGTTGTGTTGCTAGTTGTCGTTGTGTTGCTAGTTGTTATTGTGTTGCTAGTGTTTTCCCTGCATCCCGCTCCGTGTTTTCCCTGTATCCGCTCCGTGTTTTCCCTGTATCCGCTCCGTGTTATCCCTGTATCCGCTCCGTGTTATCCCTGTATCCGCTTCGTGTCTTCCCTGTATCCGCTCCGTGTTATCCCCCGCCTCCCGCTCCGTGTCTTCCCTTCCTCCCGCTCCGTGTTTTCCCTGTATTCGCTCCGTGTTTTCCCTGCCTGCCGCTCCGTGTTTTCCCTGCCTGCCGCTCCGTGTTTTCCCTGTATTCGCTCCGTGTTTTCCCTGTATTCGCTCCGTGTTTTCCCTGTATTCGCTCCGTGTTTTCCCTGTATCCGCTCCGTGTTTTCCCTGTATTCGCTCCGTGTTTTCCCTGTATCCGCTCCGTGTTTTCCCTGTATTCGCTCCGTGTCTTCCCTGTATCCGCTCCGTGTTTTCCCTGCCTGCCGCTCCGTGTTTTCCCTGTATTCGCTCCGTGTTTTCCCTGTATTCGCTCTGTGTTTTCCCTGTATCCGCTCCGTGTCTTCCCTGTATTCGCTCTGTGTTTTCCCTGTATCCGCTCCATGTCTTCCCTGTATCCGCTCCGTGTTTTCCCTGCCTGCCGCTCCGTGTTTTCCCTGTATCCGCTCCATGTCTTCCCTGTATCCGCTCCGTGTTTTCCCTGCCTGCCGCTCCGTGTTTTCCCTGTATCCGCTCCGTGTTTTCCCTGTATCCGCTCCGTGTTTTCCCTGTATTCGCTCCGTGTTTTCCCCTTTATCCGCTCCGTGTTTTCCCCTTTATCCGCTCCGTGTTTTCCCCGCCTCCCGCTCCGTGTTTTCCTTGTTTTCCTCAGCTGAATTCCCCGCGCTCGCCGGTCGATGGTCTGTCAGCTCCTCGCATCCATCAGCCGCGCTCTGAACCCGGGCCTCGTCTGGGCCTCGTCTGGGGAAACCGCACCTGGACCAAAGGAATCGATGAGCGGTTCATCCTCCGCCGCTCCGACCAATCACAGACACACGACCGGCGAGCGCTCGACAGTACGGCGTCGGCGAGGGAACGCCATCGACGCCAACGCCGACTGTTCAGACGTTTCAGAGAGAGAGACATTCTCAAAGTCAAAAACATGGAGGAACATTTCATTCTCTCCGTTCATCTTCATGAAATAACTCAACGTCCTGAATTAACACGTTTAACTTTAACGTGATTTAAACGTGATTTAAACGTGACTTAAACGTGACTTAAACGTGACTTAAACGTGATTTAAACGTGATTTAAACGTGACTTAAACGTGACTTAAACGTGATGTAAACGTGACTTAAACGTGACTTAAACGTGATTTAAACGTGATTTAAACGTGACTTAAACGTGACTTAAACGTGATTTAAACGTGATTTAAACGTGATTTAAACGTGACTTAAACGTGACTTAAACGTGACTTAAACGTGACTTAAACGTGACTTAAACGTGACTTAAACGTGATTTAAACGTGACTTAAACGTGACTTAAACGTGATTTAGACGTGATTTAAACGTGACTTAAACGTGATTTAAACGTGATTTAAACGTGATTTAAACGTGACTTAAACGTGACTTAAACGTGACTTAAACGTGACTTAAACGTGACTTAAACGTGACTTAAACGTGACTTAAACGTGACTTAAACGTGTTGTAGAATCACGTTTATCGTTGCCTCAGAGTCTGTCGTAAACACAGACGTTGCTTTATTATTTTTGAACAATGTGAATAAACAGGAGGGACTGTGAGAGCTAGAAATAAGTTTGGGCCAAAACAAAACATGCTTTAAAGTAAACATGGCCCGTTAAGACGGATCTAAACATCGGTCGTTTGTAATCAGTATAACTCCAGATGTTCTGTGAGGGCCTCAGAGCTATGGTCAGAGTGTATTGGTCACTAAACAACATCATGAAGGCCAAGGAGCTCACCAGAGAGGTCAGGGATAAAGCTGTGGAGAAGTTTAAAGCAGCGTTAAGTTATACAAAGATTTCCCAAGATTTGAACATCTCACGGAGCACTGTTCAATCCATCATTCAGAAATGGAAAGAGTATAGCACCACTGAGAACTTACCAAGACACGGCCGTCCACCTAAACTAACAGACCGCTGCGTAGCTACAACCAGGAAGCTGATGCTGTTCAAATATAAGTTGTTTTAAATGCAAAATAAAAAAAACACAGACATTTCTATGGTTAGTCTGGTGTTATAAGTGATTTGCCTCAGGTGCACTTGGGTCAGACTGTTTTTAATGCAGGCTACTGACCTCGGTGCGGCGAAGGCGCTGACCTCAGGCTCAGACTGAACCTGCGGCGCATGAGGACGTTTGTGTCCCTGCTCTGACGAGGCCAAATGGATCAGCTGTAATGGTACGTCTGTCCTCCCTTCTGCAGGGAAACTTTCCTCTGTTCCTCTTGGGGTCAGGACTGGTTTGTTAAATCTTATAAATGTCGGGTCAGGACTGACCAGCTGAGTCGCGCCGTGTAAAGACAGAAAGGGGGAAGAAGCCATTTTGTTTTTTTTGCACCAAATATCTTTGGTTTAAATAAAGTAAAGGAGTTTCCTCCATGTGACTGCTCTTGTTTTTAAGTTTTATTGTTAAAGTTGCTGTGATTGTTTTAACATTGTGTGTTTTAACAGGTCACCTGTATCAATAAAGAATAGGGATGTAACGATTCATCGAAAATAGATTTAAAATAGATTTAAAATCTATTTAATATGCGTAAAATGTGAATCGATGTAAAAAATAAAATAATCGATTTTAAAGCCACCCTCAGTTCCTCCATTTTGCGCGACTGGAACATACTAGCTCGTTTTTCTAACAACGCCACACCCCAACACACGCCACACCCCCAACACAAGCCACACCCCCAACACACGCCACACCCCCAACACACGCCACACCCCCAACACAAGCCACACCCCCAACACACGCCTCACCCCAACACACGCCTCACCCCAACACACGCCACACCATGTAAACACACACACGTGTAGGCATCGAAGCAGCAGACGCAGCTAAAGTTAGCAGCTACGAGATTAGCGTTAGCGGCTAACGCAGAGTTTAGCATTTTGACAGAAGTTTACCAAAGATCGTAAACTGACAAACATCTGACCTGCTCTGATTCTGCTGAAATCCTCAAATAATCCAACACCTACAGGAGCTCCTTATGTTTACAAAGGCTGCACCGGAGGCAGCGAGGCTTCAAGGGGGAGCAAACCTGCACTGTACAATGTGTTCTAAATCGTAGTATTATGTTCAAACTGCAAAAAAACAACAACAACAAAAAGTTTGGTAAAATAAATATAATCTCAAAATGTTTGCTTTGCTACACATTTTATTTATGCTGAAAACATTTACAAGCACTCTGTCAAAATGATTATAGTTCATTTTCATGTCTTGTAATTGTTTGTAATGTAAAGTTGCAGTTTGTTACAAGGACAAAAATGCACATGTTAAAACAAAAGAAACATTGGTCTGAATGAGTCATATTCTTTTCTTAAAAAAATATTTAAAAAAATAAAATACAAGTAAAATAAAAATCAGGGGGAAAAAATTGAAATCGTGAACTTTAAATTAGAAATCGAATCGGGGATTGAGTGAATCGTTACGTCCCTAATAAAGAATAATAATAAATATGAGGACGTCTAAATCCCCACTTTCCCTCATAAAGCTCCGGACACAAACCCCCTGAGGGCAAAGACGTCGTGGCTTTGTCGTTTTTTTTTGCTTATTGTTTGGTTTTGTTTTCGTCACGTTTTTGTTTTGTAATTGTGGCTTTTCTGGCATTTTTTTGTCGCTCATTTGTTGCTGCTTTGTTATTGTTTTTTGTCACTTTTGTGTCTTGTTTTCTTTTTAAAAAATTACGCTTTTTTCTAGAACCTTATTAGATTTGGGTAAAGCCGAACTATAGGAAATGTGCTCGGTTCAGGCGGGGGTTAAGAGGTTAAAAAACAACATTTTGGAATTGTGTTTTTTGTCCAGTGATTTTTCAGTTTCTAATTACAGACTTATTTATTGAGCTTTGGAAAAAAATAAACAAAAAAATCCCCAAATCCCAAACCTTTGTTACTAACACGGTGGCACGGCGGTTAAACAGGAAACATGGCGGCTAAGGCCCGGGCTTATGGCCCTGATTGTCTTTGGAGTTAAACAGGAAACATGGCGGCTAAGGCCCGGGCTTATGGCCCTGATGGTCTTTGGTGTTAAACAGGAAACATGGCGGCTAAGGCCCGGGCTTATGGCCCTGTTTGTCTTTGGTGTTAAACAGGAAACATGGCGGCTAAGGCCCGGGCTTATGGCCCTGATGGTCTTTGGTGTTAAACAGGAAACATGGCGGCTAAGGCCCGGGCTTATGGCCCTGATGGTCTTTGGTGTTAAACAGGAAACATGGCGGCTAAGGCCCGGGCTTATGGCCCTGTTTGTCTTTGGAGTTAAACAGGAAACATGGCGGCTAAGGCCCGGGCTTATGGCCCTGATGGTCTTTGGTGTTAAACAGGAAACATGGCGGCTAAGGCCCGGGCTTATGGCCCTGATGGTCTTTGGTGTTAAACAGGAAACATGGCGGCTAAGGCCCGGGCTTATGGCCCTGTTTGTCTTTGGTGTTAAACAGGAAACATGGCGGCTAAGGCCCGGGCTTATGGCCCTGATGGTCTTTGGTGTTAAACAGGAAACATGGCGGCTAAGGCCCGGGCTTATGGCCCTGTTTGTCTTTGGTGTTAAACAGGAAACATGGCGGCTAAGGCCCGGGCTTATGGCCCTGTTTGTCTTTGGTGTTAAACAGGAAACAGGGCGGCTAAGGCCCGGGTTTATGGCCCTGATGGTCTTTGGAGTTAAACAGGAAACATGGCGGCTAAGGCCCGGGCTCATGGCCCTGATTGTCTTTGGTGTTAAACAGGAAACATGGCGGCTAAGGCCCGGGCTCATGGCCCTGATTGTCTTTGGTGTTAAACAGGAAACATGGCGGCTAAGGCCCGGGCTTATGGCCCTGATGGTCTTTGGTGTTAAACAGGAAACATGGCGGCTCAGGCCCGGGCTTATGGCCCTGATGGTCTTTGGTGTTAAACAGGAAACATGGCGGCTAAGGCCCGGGCTTATGGCCCTGATGGTCTTTGGAGTTAATCAGGAAACATGGCGGCTAAGGCCCGGGCTCATGGCCCTGATTGTCTTTGGAGTTAATCAGGAAACATGGCGGCTAAGGCCCGGGCTTATGGCCCTGATGGTCTTTGGTGTTAAACAGGAAACATGGCGGCTAAGGCCCGGGCTTATGGCCCTGTTTGTCTTTGGTGTTAAACAGGAAACATGGCGGCTAAGGCCCGGGCTTATGGCCCTGATGGTCTTTGGTGTTAAACAGGAAACATGGCGGCTAAGGCCCGGGCTTATGGCCCTGTTTGTCTTTGGTGTTAAACAGGAAACATGGCGGCTAAGGCCCGGGCTTATGGCCCTGTTTGTCTTTGGTGTTAAACAGGAAACAGGGCGGCTAAGGCCCGGGTTTATGGCCCTGATGGTCTTTGGAGTTAAACAGGAAACATGGCGGCTAAGGCCCGGGCTCATGGCCCTGATTGTCTTTGGTGTTAAACAGGAAACATGGCGGCTAAGGCCCGGGCTCATGGCCCTGATTGTCTTTGGTGTTAAACAGGAAACATGGCGGCTAAGGCCCGGGCTTATGGCCCTGTTTGTCTTTGGAGTTAATCAGGAAACATGGCGGCTAAGGCCCGGGCTCATGGCCCTGATTGTCTTTGGTGTTAAACAGGAAACATGGCGGCTAAGGCCCGGGCTTATGGCCCTGATGGTCTTTGGTGTTAAACAGGAAACATGGCGGCTAAGGTCCAGGTTTATGAAACATGGCGGCTAAGGCCCGGGTTTATGGCCCTGTTTGTCTTTGGAGTTAACAGGAAACATGGCGGCTAAGGCCCGGGCTTATGGCCCTGTTTGTCTTTGGAGTTAAACAGGAAACATGGCGGCTAAGGCCCGGGCTCATGGCCCTGATGGTCTTTGGTGTTAAACAGGAAACATGGCGGCTCAGGCCCGGGCTCATGGCCCTGATTGTCTTTGGTGTTAAACAGGAAACATGGCGGCTAAGGCCCGGGCTTATGGCCCTGATGGTCTTTGGTGTTAAACAGGAAACATGGCGGCTCAGGCCCGGGCTTATGGCCCTGATGGTCTTTGGTGTTAAACAGGAAACATGGCGGCTAAGGTCCAGGTTTATGAAACATGGCGGCTAAGGCCCGGGCTTATGGCCCTGTTTGTCTTTGGAGTTAATCAGGAAACATGGCGGCTAAGGCCCGGGCTTATGGCCCTGTTTGTCTTTGGTGTTAAACAGGAAACATGGCGGCTAAGGCCCGGGCTTATGGCCCTGATGGTCTTTGGTGTTAAACAGGAAACATGGCGGCTAAGGTCCAGGTTTATGAAACATGGCGGCTAAGGCCCGGGTTTATGGCCCTGTTTGTCTTTGGAGTTAACAGGAAACATGGCGGCTAAGGCCCGGGTTTGTGGCCCTGATTGTCTTTGGAGTTAAACAGGAAACATGGCGGCTAAGGCCCGGGCTCATGGCCCTGATTGTCTTTGGTGTTAAACAGGAAACATGGCGGCTAAGGCCCGGGCTTATGGCCCTGTTTGTCTTTGGAGTTAAACAGGAAACATGGCGGCTAAGGCCCGGGCTTATGGCCCTGTTTGTCTTTGGTGTTAAACAGGAAACATGGCGGCTAAGGCCCGGGCTCATGGCCCTGATTGTCTTTGGTGTTAAACAGGAAACATGGCGGCTAAGGCCCGGGCTTATGGCCCTGATGGTCTTTGGTGTTAAACAGGAAACATGGCGGCTCAGGCCCGGGCTCATGGCCCTGATTGTCTTTGGTGTTAAACAGGAAACATGGCGGCTAAGGCCCGGGCTTATGGCCCTGATGGTCTTTGGTGTTAAACAGGAAACATGGCGGCTCAGGCCCGGGCTTATGGCCCTGATGGTCTTTGGTGTTAAACAGGAAACATGGCGGCTAAGGCCCGGGCTTATGGCCCTGATGGTCTTTGGTGTTAAACAGGAAACATGGCGGCTAAGGCCCGGGCTTATGGCCCTGATGGTCTTTGGTGTTAAACAGGAAACATGGCGGCTAAGGTCCAGGTTTATGAAACATGGCGGCTAAGGCCCGGGCTCATGGCCCTGATTGTCTTTGGTGTTAAACAGGAAACATGGCGGCTAAGGCCCGGGTTCATGGCCCTGATTGTCTTTGGAGTTAAACAGGAAACATGGCGGCTAAGGCCCGGGTTCATGGCCCTGATTGTCTTTGGAGTTAAACAGGAAACATGGCGGCTCAGGCCCGGGCTTATGGCCCTGATTGTCTTTGGAGTTAAACAGGAAACATGGCGGCTCAGGCCCGGGCTTATGGCCCTGATGGTTAAAGTCTGTTTATTCGTGTTGTAATCCGGGTTTGCTCGGCGTTAAGGCGGCGTTTCCTCGTCGCCGCGGCGCCGGTTTGACGGACAGCCGGCGCTCACATTGTTTAGTACGTTCCTCATCTGCTCTCACTGTTATCGGCAAAACGCGGCCAATTAAAGCCGCGTCCTCAGACCCGGACTAAGCCCGGCGCCCCCTGGAGGCAGAGCTGATCCACGCGCCCTAATACCTGGATAACACGGCCTTCGCTGCAGGTCTGCAGAGACAAGACGTGAACGAACTGACGAGCAGGAGGACAGGAGGACAGGCAGGAGGACAGGCTGGAGGACAGGAGGACAGGAGGACAGGAGGACAGGCTGGAGGACAGGAGGACAGGAGGACAGGAGGACAGGCTGGAGGACAGGAGGACAGGAGGACAGGAGGACAGGCTGGAGGACAGGAGGACAGGCTGGAGGACAGGAGGACAGGCTGGAGGACAGGAGGACAGGAGGACAGGCCGGAGGACAGGCCGGAGGACTGGAGGACAGGAGGACAGGCCGGAGGACAGGAGGACAGGCTGGAGGACAGGAGGACAGGAGGACAGGCCGGAGGACAGGCCGGAGGACAGGAGGACAGGAGGACAGGCCGGAGGACAGGCCGGAGGACTGGAGGACAGGAGGACAGGCCGGAGGACAGGAGGACAGGCTGGAGGACAGGAGGACAGGAGGACAGGCCGGAGGACAGGCCGGAGGACAGGAGGACAGGAGGACAGGCCGGAGGACAGGAGGACAGGTTGGAGGACAGGCCTGTAAAACACACATAGACCACAAACAGTAAAAACATGAACACGGTGAAGAAATGAAAATGACTCCTGTATCATTTCCCTCCGTTTCCGTTGCAGATTTTCCCGCGAGGATTTGAGCCTGGTTTACATTAGAGGAGGAGGAGCAGGAGGAGGAGGAGGAGGAGGAAGAGGAGGAGGAGGAGGAGGAGGAGGAGGAGGAAGAGGAGAAGAAGACATGTTTGACCGGGATAATGGCCTCCAGGTGTCTCCTCTGTGGTTGGGACGAGGTCACTCATTTTCTCACACTCTGACCCTGTAATAACTGCATCTGTCTGGTGTTCAGAGAAGGTCAGATGTTTCTGCTCGACTCAGCTTTGAGTGTTTCACTATGAAGTATAATTACACACAAAAAAACAATGTGGATGTTCTAAGAGGATAAAAAGGGGAACTATATTGTAAGGCGTAATAATACCAGGAGTAATTCGGCATCCGCGCTTTAAAGTGAAGATATCACTGCGCGGATGCCGAATTACTCCTGGTATTATTACGCCTTACAATATAGTTCCCCTTTTTATCCGCTTAGAAAATCCACATTGTTTAATTTTGTGTATTTATACCTCTATCTTCACCTCGTTTGGAGCTCTAGAGGAGGAGAGAGAGGCTAAATGCTAACGGCTAAATGCTAACGGCTAAATGCTAACGCCGTCTGTGCTGTGTTTACGTGACTGAAGGCTCGCGTGGAGACCAGACAGGTACAGATGAACTGGTCTAAGCTCAGGTAAGAACATCTCAGCATGGAAACACGGTGTCCTGTTCCTTTAAGGCACTGGCGTTGTGTCCTAAAACGATGAAGAAATGAGCGAATTCCAAACCTTCTGTGCGTGTGGAGGAGGTGGAGGAGGTGGAGGAGTGAACATTTAACAAAGTGATGGATTTAGAGTTTACAGGAAGTTGGTTTGAGAGGCTGGATTCACTGCCGTCGACATGAACGTGGAGCTGCTGCTGTCTTCAGGCTTCAGGCTCTGGAGCGAGTGTAAAGATCTGCTGGATGTTTGTGTGAAGCAGGTCCTCTGGGATGGAGATGTCATAATAGTTTCATATCTGAAGCACGAAAGCATCTCCATCGAAATGAACGGGATTTAAGGAATATTTTGCTCTGGCTCGAAAATAAATCATTTTTCCAAAAACAGCCCCTGCTCTGATTCACCAAAACTCTCAATAAAATCCACTTCAGGGGTTCAGAGTTCGACGTATTTCACATAAACATTGACCCAACACAAATAAACGGTAAATCTGGTCTATTATATTATAAAACTAAAGATGTTCTTGTATGTTTCTGTTGCTGCTTAGTCAGAGCTTTGGATGAACCTGAAGAGCTTCATAAATGACCTCAGGGTCTCAGAACTTCCTGTATGTTCTGCCTCTTCTACACTGACGGACTGGTGTTGGA
This sequence comes from Proterorhinus semilunaris, assembly GCA_021464625.1. Taxonomy (NCBI): domain Eukaryota; kingdom Metazoa; phylum Chordata; class Actinopteri; order Gobiiformes; family Gobiidae; genus Proterorhinus; species Proterorhinus semilunaris. Next base: position 427,191 of record CM038344.1, on the reverse strand, counting down.
CCTGGCTCGGGTCCTGGTGCCGGTCCAGGTCTGAGGTCCCCTGTCGCCGCGGTAACAGCTGTGGAAACACGGCGCCGCCCCCGCAGTCATTCATAAAACCGGGCGGGACTCGGGACCAGGAGCCAGAGGGTTTTTCCTCCGAGTCTCCGGAGTCCGAGAGTCTGTGGGAAACAAAGAGTCTGAATGAAAGTGAAGGAGAGCGAGGAGCTCCGGAGGGAAACGGACCCCATTACGAGTGATGAATAAATCCAAAACATGAATAATGAAGCGCGGTGATGATCAGAGGAGAAGAAGAGTCTCAACACTCCACTAACTGAGGAGTCTACTCTGAGACTGGATCGGATCGGCCTGGCACCGATACCACTGCTTTAATCATAACTTGGAGGTATTTTTCTAAACATTTTTCTACATATAATTATTATTATTATTTAATTTATTTATTATAATTATTCTAATAATACTATAAGTTTTTCTTACTTTACTTATTCTTATTATTGTTACGCTGCATCTGTCTCTGTATGATGTGATACATCCTGATAGTGATGAAGATGAAGATCTCCTCAGGAGGTTCCTCAGGAGGTGATCAGGCGATCGCTGATGTTCATCCATCTGACTGTGGATCGTCTGCTGATCCTGAGCCAGCGCAGGATGGATATATATTATATATATATATAATATATATAATATATATATATATGATATACGAGTATGTATATATAATATATGTATATATAATATACGAGTATGTATATATAATATATATATATAATATACGAGTATGTATATATAATATATATATACATAATATACGAGTATGTATATATATATTATATATATATATAATATATATAATATATATATATATGATATACGAGTATGTATATATAATATATGTATATATAATATACGAGTATGTATATATAATATATATATATAATATACGAGTATGTATATATAATATATATATACATAATATACGAGTATGTATATATAATATGTATATATAATAAGTATGTATATAGTACGTCTGTATCACTGTGGACCTTCAGTTCTGAGATCTCCAGGACACGTGTGTGAATCATCGATGTGATTTGAACTGTACAATTCAATAAAGACATTTGAACAAAAAATTGAAGAAAATTGGGAGAAATGTCGGCAAAAAATAATTTCAAATGTAAAAATAAACAATTTCCCGCCATGAAATAATGGGGAGAAATAGGGAAAATATTAATAACAAATTAGGAAAAATTAGGAAATAATTTATTTGAGCTGAAACAACCTTTAACCCTGTACGATCTAAAGAGAAGATTTATTTAAGCGCCTTCTTTCCATACTTTTATTTTTATACCAGTAGAATCGGTCTAGGTCTGGTTCCTCCTTTAGTCTGGGTTTAGTCCGGCTTTAGTCCGGTTTAGTCCGGTCTAGGTCTGGTTCCTCCTCATTAGCCTCATATCTGTGATTGTGATGAATTATGCAGAGGCTGAGCTGATGTAACGGTTTCACCAAACTCTCTTTAAACAAACACTGACCAGACCCGGACCAGACCCGGACCAGACCCTGGACTAAAGCTGGACTCAGACCAGACACGGACCAGACCCTGGACTAAAGCCGGACCCGGACCAGACCCGGGACTAAAGCCGGACTCGGACCAGACCCGGACCAGACCCTGGACTAAAGCCGGACTCGGACCAGACCCGGACCAGACCCGGACCAGACCCGGGACTAAAGCCGGACTCGGACCAGACCCGGAACTAAAGCCGGACTCGGACCAGACCCGGGACTAAAGCCGGACTCGGACCAGACCCGGACCAGACCCTGGACTAAAGCCGGACTCGGACCAGACCCGGACCAGACCCGGGACTAAAGCCGGACTCGGACCAGACCCGGAACTAAAGCCGGACTCGGACCAGACCCGGGACTAAAGCCGGACTCGGACCAGACCCGGACCAGACCCTGGACTAAAGCCGGACTCGGACCAGACCCGGACCAGACCCTGGACTAAAGCCGGACTCGGACCAGACCCGGACCAGACCCTGGACTAAAGCCGGACTCGGACCAGACCCGGACCAGACCCGGGACTAAAGCCGGACTCGGACCAGACCCTGGACTAAAGCCGGACTCGGACCAGACCCGGACCGGACCCGGGACTAAAGCCGGACTCGGACCAGACCCGGACCGGACCCGGGACTAAAGCCGGACTCGGACCAGACCCGGACCGGACCCAGGACTAAAGCCGGACTCGGACCAGACCCGGACCGGACCCGGGACTAAAGCCGGACTCGGACCAGACCCTGGACTAAAGCCGGACTCGGACCAGACCCTGGACTAAAGCCGGACTCGGACCAGACCCTGGACTAAAGCCGGACTCGGACCAGACCCTGGACTAAAGCCGGACTCGGCAAACACAAAAAAAATGCGGCGGCAACGCAACAAAAAAGTCAGGATCACTTTTGTAGGTCTTAGCTTTTAAATGAGGCGTTATACTGTTTAGATTTGGGTAAAGCTGAACTGGAGAAATGCAGGGGTTAAAGGTTAAAATGTCAGAGCAGAACACGCTGAAGTCATACGTGATTCTGAGACTCCGCCTCCACCAAACTACCTGACCTCCCCCTGTTAAACTGTTGTTGTGCCCTTGGGCAAGAAACTTCACCATCTCCATCCATCTTCTTCCACTTGTCCGTTGCCGGGTCGTGGGGGCAGCTGTTGGAGCTGCACCAGCCCCTATAGCGCCCCCTGCAGGTGGTGGGTCCACAGAAGGACGGCCTCATGGTTCTAACCGGGCCTGTTGGTCTCTCATAAGGGGCTTCTGAACCGCTCTTTGTCTGACCCGTCACCTAGGACCTGTTTGTCCTGGGAGACCCTACCAGGGGCACGAAGCCCCCGACAACAGGGCTCCAGGATCATTCAGGTCAAACCCCCCCCCCCCCACGTTAAGGGGGGGCTCCACTTCACCATCTCTTACTTTAAATTCAGTAAATTCAGTTTTGAACCAGACAGACACCAGCTCAACACAGAGAAGGATTTGACCTGTTTAACCTCTTAACCCCCACCTTTACTGAGCACATTTCTCCTTATTTGAAAGCTAAGACCCACAAAACTGATCTAAAGCTTTTTCCTCACGTTGTGGCTTTTTTCTTCAGCCTCGTTCTCGTGTCTTTATTATTATTATTATTATTATTATTCTTATGACTAACACTTGGTTTTGTCTCCAGGCCGATTGTACCTCTTTGATGAAACATATTAATGTTCTCTGTTCTTCGCCGTTTCCAAACCCGCGGCACAAACACAGAAACTCCTGGACGTGAGTTGATTATCTCCAGCGTTTCCTGTCACTTCCTGCGTCTCCTGCGGCGCCGACTCAGACGCCGCCATGTTTTTATACATTTATTCTTTTTATTGGACAGAGACGTCCCTGCAGAGACGGTGATGAAACTGAGGCTGCAGAAGTGACAGTTTCCTTTGTGGATAATCCACTCATTATTATTAATAATAATTATAATAATAATAATAATCCACTCATTAATAATAATAATAATAATAATAAATAATAATCCACTCATTAATAATAATAATGATAATAATAATAATAATAATGCACTCATTAATAATAATAATAATAATCCACTCATTATTAATAATAATGATAATAATAATAATAATAATCCACTCATTAATAATAATGATAATAATAATAATAATAATGCACTCATTAATAATAATAATAATAATCCACTCATTATTAATAATAATAATAATCCACTCATTAATAATAATGATAATAATAATAATAATCCACTCATTATTAATAATAATGATAATAATAATAATCCACTCATTATTAATAATAATGATAATAATAATAATAATAATAATAATCCACTCATTAATAATAATAATAATAATAATAATAATCCACTCATTATTAATAATAATAATAATCCACTCATTAATAATAATAATAATAATCCACTCATTATTAATAATAATGATAATAATAATAATAATAATCCACTCATTATTAATAATAATGATAATAATAATAATCCACTCATTATTAATAATAATGATAATAATAATAATGCACTCATTATTAACGACGTGTTTATGTTTGGACAAAGTGTTTCACTCTGCCGAGGGTTTGGGTCCATCCTCTGGTTTCCAGGTCCTGATGCTGCAGGAAAATAAGGTACTGTGTGTAAATTGTGTCAAAACATCGCCTCAGGCAACGCGCGTGGAGAGCTCGCGCCGGCTGTGAGTGGCACAGCGCGGTTTCCTGGAGTGGACCCACCAACTACCGTGGCGGTGATCGTCGTGAGGCCTACGGCGACCCGGCGGACTGTTGGCGGGAGGAGGAGGAGGAGGGGGACTGCATGCGCGTCCTCTACCAACAGCGGTGGGGGCGACTGGCGCGGGACGGGCTCGGCGCCGGAGCTTCATTGATTGCTGCGTGCAGCGCGAGGGAGCGGCCACGCGTTGGAGACTACAGGAAGAGCAGATCACCTGATGCGGTACTTGGCGGGAGTTTGATCGTGGAAGCGCAGTAGCGCACAGTCTCTAACTACTGGCGTATGAAAAAATGGACGAGTTTTGGGAACGGGACAGGGAGTGCACTGTAAAAAATGAACACCTCCTGTATGAACAATTGGAAGTGGATTGGGAGGGACCAGATATTTTTGTCCCGGAAATGGCGGTCTGTGAATACACGGGGCCGGTGACGGCTTCGATGAGGTGGATTGGGAGGGGCCGGAGCTATTTGTTCCAGTGGGTGTTCCTTGTGACGATACCGGGGCCGGTGACACCACTGAACCGCAACCTTCACTTCCGACTGTTGACCAGAAGGCTGCAACTGTGGTCAAACTGGACTGGAAACATGGATCACTGGTCGACCAGCCCTGTGCCGAGGTGGTTGCTGCTGGTTCTCTTAAGGATAAGGAGCATGAGAGGAACACGGTGATCGAGGGCAGCAATATTCTTCTCGTCGAAAGGCCACTATTGGAGCTACTTCATACTGGCCCATCTAGGACCTCTTTGATGCAGAGAACAGTTTGATGGCGGCAGTTCTGCTGCGCTCTCAATGTTTGGAGAGTCCACATTTGTGAAGGGTGGCTCAATGACCGCTGAAAACCATTTTTCACCCGTTTTGACCCGTTTTTTGTTCTTGGTTGTTGGACAGATCCACAAACTGTTCCAACTTAAGGAAAACAAAACCTTCAAAAGAAAGAGATGGAAATGCATTTACTGAGCCAAACTAACCAGGATGTAGACTACGCTATTGACAAATGTATGATTACTTGCATGTTTTGGAAAATGGGTTGATTTTGATGCTGGTATGTAAATGTGTCCTTTTTAAAAAATGTAAATGTATGAAATGGGTTGCTATGGCTCTGACATGTTCATATTTTGTATTTGTAATTGTTTCCGCATCTGGCTTCAACAATTAAGGGGCCATTTTAGCATTTTCATGTTTGATCCTCCGGCCACTGTGTGGCGCTCTGTGTGCAATTACCTGCCCTATATAAGGGGGGGGGGGGGGGGCACTCAGGTGTGGCAGTGTGGAGGCAAACATCTTTTGACTGTATCTATTGAATCCTAACATCTGTGTTTTGTGGCTGGGTCAGTCAATAAAGCTTTTGGAACACAGTATTTTTATGGTTCTCTGTGGAGGAAGACGCGCGTCCGAGACGCCGAATCACAGCTGCCAGAGCGGACGTTTGCATCGGGGAAACCTGTGTATAAAGGTACCGTGTGTAAAGGTACTGTGTGTAAAGGTACTGCGTGTAAAGGTACTGTGTGTAAAGGTACTGTGTGTAAAGGTACTGTGTGTAAAGGTACCGTGTGTAAAGGTACTGTGTGTAAAGGTACTGTGTGTAAAGGTACTGTGTGTAAAGGTACCGTGTGTAAAGGTACTGCGTGTAAAGGTACTGTGTGTAAAGGTACTGTGTGTAAAGGTACCGCGTGTAAAGGTACTGTGTGTAAAGGTACCGTGTGTAAAGGTACTGTGTGTAAAGGTACTGCGTGTAAAGGTACTGTGTGTAAAGGTACTGTGTGTAAAGGTACTGTGTGTAAAGGTACCGCGTGTAAAGGTACTGTGTGTAAAGGTACTGTGTGTAAAGGTACTGTGTGTAAAGGTACCGTGTGTAAAGGTACTGCGTGTAAAGGTACCGCGTGTAAAGGTACCGCGTGTAAAGGTACTGTGTGTAAAGGTACCGTGTGTAAAGGTACCGCGTGTAAAGGTACTGTGTGTAAAGGTACCGCGTGTAAAGGTACTGTGTGTAAAGGTACTGTGTGTAAAGGTACTGTGTGTAAAGGTACCGTGTGTAAAGGTACTGCGTGTAAAGGTACCGCGTGTAAAGGTACCGCGTGTAAAGGTACCGCGTGTAAAGGTACTGTGTGTAAAGGTACCGCGTGTAAAGGTACTGTGTGTAAAGGTACCGCGTGTAAAGGTACCGCGTGTAAAGGTACTGTGTGTAAAGGTACCGCGTGTAAAGGTACTGTGTGTAAAGGTACTGTGTGTAAAGGTACTGTGTGTAAAGGTACCGCGTGTAAAGGTACCGTGTGTAAAGGTACCGTGTGTAAAGGTACCGCGTGTAAAGGTACCGTGTGTAAAGGTACTGTGTGTAAAGGTACCGCGTGTAAAGGTACCGCGTGTAAAGGTACCGCGTGTAAAGGTACCGTGTGTAAAGGTACCGTGTGTAAAGGTACTGTGTGTAAAGGTACCGCGTGTAAAGGTACCGCGTGTAAAGGTACCGCGTGTAAAGGTACCGTGTGTAAAGGTACCGCGTGTAAAGGTACCGCGTGTAAAGGTACCGTGTGTAAAGGTACTGTGTGTAAAGGTACTGCGTGTAAAGGTACCGCGTGTAAAGGTACCGCGTGTAAAGGTACTGCGTGTAAAGGTACCGCGTGTAAAGGTACCGCGTGTAAAGGTACCGCGTGTAAAGGTACTGTGTGTAAAGGTACTGTGTGTAAAGGTACCGTGTGTAAAGGTACCGTGTGTAAAGGTACCGCGTATAAAGGTACCGTGTATAAAGGTACCGCGTATAAAGGTACCGTGTATAAAGGTACCGCGTGTAAAGGTACCGTGTGTAAAGGTACCGTGTGTAAAGGTACCGTGTGTAAAGGTACCGTGTGTAAAGGTACTGCGTGTAAAGGTACCGCGTATAAAGGTACCGTGTATAAAGGTACTGTGTGTAAAGGTACTGCGTATAAAGGTACTGTGAAATACTGTGATACTGAAAGTTACTTATTGAACAATAATCCAAACGAGACCTTGAAGGACTTATGGAATGAGATGTTTTAATACCTGCATTTGAGCTCGTTATTTCCCCGCCTCTGAACAGGAGCACTTCTTCCTCCTCGTCTTCCTCATTTGCAGTCCGTCCGTCATGTGACTCGTGCGTTTGTGCCTAATCCCCGCCCGCCCTCGCTCCCCGCCTGATCCGCCTGATCATTTATTGACGCGCCGGCTGTTTTTTCTCTCTCCTGTTTGTGCACGTTGACCTTCCCAAGATGGCCGCCCAGGAGCCCATTAGCGGCTAACGCGTTCCTCTCGTTTTTCACCTGGAATCCGATACCTTTGCCCCGCGCCCCCCCCCCCCCCCCCCCCCCCCGGCCCCCGGACATCGATTTACCGTCAGGAGACGAAAACACAAACAGAGACGTAGGAAAAACAAACTGAAGCTGTTTTGGCTCCGGGACGTTTGATTCCGGACGGTCTTTATTATTCCTTTATTTTAACGTATCTCAGTTTGAAACCGGACGGTTTTCTGTCTTTTTATATTTTATGTGAAAAACCTGCTCCCAAAGTCCAGGTTGCCAGATCCAAAATCTAAATAATGGATCCATGTTTTATTTGTGACATATTAGTTCCAAACATCAGAGTTCCTCAGGGTTCAGAAGAATGTCAGGGTTATGCTGTTTAACCTCTTAACCCCCGCCTGAACCGAGCACATTCTCTCCAGTTTGGCTTTACCCAAATCTAAACATTTAAAAAAGCGTCAAAACAAAGACGATCAAAGCAGATACGATCACCTCTGTAGGTCTTAGCTTTCAAATGAAGCGTTACACGGTTGCTCTCCAGTCGAGAAGCTTTTAGATTTGGGTAAAGCCGAACTGGAGAGAATGCGCTCGGTTCAGGCGGGGGGGTCAGAGGTTGGGAAGCGTTAAACTGATGTTAAATCTAAATGTCTCTGGAACTTTTGTCCAGTTTTAAATCAAATTTATATTTGACTTGTTTCCTAAACCCCTCATGTAAACCTCTAAAACATGTACAATAGACCCTCTGTGGGACGGCTCTCTGGAAGACGAGGAGCAGCAGAGCGTCCCACAATGCACCGCTCCACCAGACTCTAATCAACTTCCTGTCGGCGCAGAGGCCACTTCCTGTCAGCGGCTCCAAAAGGTCACGAGGCGCGAGCGGGGATGGGGTCGGCCGAGCGTCGGATTAAACGCCTCCAACACGATTTAGAAGCTTCTGCTGTGGAGCTCTGAGCAAAACATCTGACCAACATCTGAGCAAAACATCTGACAAACATCTGACAAACATCTGAGCAAAACATCTGACAAACATCTGACAAACATCTGAGGAAATGTGTTTCTGTCATTTTAGATTTGAATTTAGAAAAAGGAATTTGTTTCATTCTCCATTACAGTTGTTCTAAATAATATAGATTTACCTTCCAGCCAGACCAATGTGTGTCACTCAGGGCCGGGAGGCGGGACTTCCTCAGGGCCGGGAGGCGGGACTTCCTCAGGGCCGGGAGGCGGGACTTCCTCAGGGCCGAGAGGCGGGACTTCCTCAGGGCCGGGAGGCGGGACTTCCTCAGGGCCGAGAGGCGGGACTTCCTCAGGGCCGGGAGGCGGGACTTCCTCAGGGCCGAGAGGCGGGACTTCCTCAGGGCCGGGAGGCGGGACTTCCTCAGGGCTCGCTCTCCCCTCTCTCCCCTCTCTCCCCCCTCGCTCCCCTCTCTCCCCTCTCTCCCCTCGCTCCCCTCTCTCCCCTCTCTCCCCCCTCGCTCCCCTCTCTCCCCTCTCTCCCCTCTCTCCCCTCGCTCCCCCTCTCTCCCCTCTCTCCCCCCTCGCTCTCCCCCTCTCTCCCCCCTCGCTCCCCTCTCTCCCCTCTCTCCCCCTCTCTCCTCTCTCTCCCCTCCCCTCTCTCTCCTAACCCCTCTCTCTCCCCTCTCTCCCCTCTCCCCTCTCTCTCTCCTCTCTCTCCCCTCCCCTCTCTCTCCTCACCACTCTCTCTCCCCTCCCCTCTCTCTCCTCACCACTCTCTCTCCCCTCTCTCTCCTCTCTCCCCCCGCTCTCTCTCTCCTCTCTCCCCTCTCTCTCTTCTCTCTCCCCTCTCTCTCCCCTCCCCTCTCTCTCCTCTCCCCTCCCCTCCCCTCTCTCTCCTCTCCCCTCTCTCTCTCCTCTCTCTCCTCTCTCTCCTCTCTCTCCTCTCTCTCCCCTCCCCTCTCTCTCCTCTCTCCCCTCCCCTCTCTCTCCTCTCTCTCCCCTCCCCTCTCTCCTCTCTCCCCTCCCCTCTCTCTCCTCTCTCTCCCCTCCCCTCTCTCTCCCCTCTCTCTCCTCTCTCTCCTCTCTCTCCCCTCCCCTCTCTCTCCTCTCTCCCCTCCCCTCTCTCTCCTCTCTCTCTCCTCTCTCTCCTCTCTCTCCCCCCCTCTCTCTCCCCTCTCTCTCCTCTCCCCTCTCTCCCCTCTCTCTCCTCTCTCCCCTCTCTCCCCTCTCTCTCCTCTCCCCTCGCTCCCCTCTCTCCCCCCTCTCCCCTCTCTCTCCTCTCCCCTCTCTCTCCTCTCCCCTCGCTCCCCTCTCTCCCCCCTCTCCCCCCCTCTCTCTCCCCTCCCTCTCCCCTCTCTCCCCTCTCTCTCCCCCCCCTCTCTCTCCCCTCTCTCCCCCCCTCTCTCTCCTCTCCCCTCGCTCCCCTCTCTCCCCTCTCTCTCCCCTCCCTCTCCCCTCTCTCCCCTCTCTCTCCCCTCTCTCTCCTCTCCCCTCGCTCCCCTCTCTCCCCTCTCTCTCCTCTCTCTCCTCTCTCTCCTCTCTCTCCTCTCTCTCCTCTCTCCCCTCTCTCCCCTCTCTCCCCTCTCTCTCCCCTCCCTCTCCCCTCTCTCCCCTCTCTCTCCCCTCTCTCTCCTCTCCCCTCGCTCCCCTCTCTCCCCTCTCTCCCCTCTCTCTCCTCTCTCTCCTCTCTCTCCTCTCTCTCCTCTCTCCCCTCTCTCCCCTCTCTCCCCTCTCTCTCCTCTCCCCTCTCTCTCCCCTCTCTCCCCTCTCTCTCCCCTCGCTCCCCTCTCTCCCCTCTCTCCCCTCTCTCTCCTCTCTCTACCCTCGCTTCCCTCGCTCCCCCTCTCCCCCCCCCTCTCCCCCTCTCTCTCCCCTCCCTCTCCCCTCTCTCCCCTCTCTCTCCCCTCTCTCTCCCCTCTCTCTCCTCTCCCCTCGCTCCCCTCTCTCCCCTCTCTCTCCTCTCCCCTCTCTCCCCTCTCTCTCCCCTCGCTCCCCTCTCTCCCCTCTCTCCCCTCTCTCTCCTCTCCCCTCTCTCTCCCCTCTCTCCCCTCTCTCCCCTCTCTCTCCTCTCCCCTCTCTCTCCCCTCTCTCCCCTCTCTCCCCTCTCTCTCCCCTCGCTCCCCTCTCTCCCCTCTCTCCCCTCGCTCCCCTCTCTCCCCTCTCTGTCCTCTCCCCTCTCTCTCCCCTCTCTCCCCTCTCTCCCCTCTCTCTCCTCTCCCCTCGCTCCCCTCTCTCCCCTCTCTCTCCCCTCCCTCTCCCCTCTCTCCCCTCTCTCTCCCCTCTCTCTCCTCTCCCCTCGCTCCCCTCTCTCCCCTCTCTCTCCTCTCTCTCCTCTCTCTCCTCTCTCTCCTCTCTCTCCTCTCTCCCCTCTCTCCCCTCTCTCTCCTCTCTCTCTCTCTCCCCTCTCTCCCCTCTCTCCCCTCTCTCTCCCCTCCCTCTCCCCTCTCTCCCCTCTCTCTCCCCTCTCTCTCCTCTCCCCTCGCTCCCCTCTCTCCCCTCTCTCCCCCTCTCTCTCCTCTCTCTCCTCTCTCTCCTCTCTCCCCTCTCTCCCCTCTCTCCCCTCTCTCTCCTCTCCCCTCTCTCTCCCCTCTCTCCCCTCTCTCTCCCCTCGCTCCCCTCGCTCCCCTCTCTCCCCTCTCTCCCCTCTCTCTCCTCTCTCTACCCTCGCTTCCCTCGCTCCCCTCTCCCCCCCCCTCTCCCCCCTCTCTCTCCCCTCCCTCTCCCCTCTCTCCCCTCTCTCTCCCCTCTCTCTCCCCTCTCTCTCCTCTCCCCTCGCTCCCCTCTCTCCCCTCTCTCTCCCCTCGCTCCCCTCTCTCCCCTCTCTCTCCTCTCCCCTCTCTCTCCCCTCTCTCCCCTCTCTCCCCTCGCTCCCCTCTCTCCCCTCTCTCCCCTCTCTCTCCTCTCCCCTCTCTCTCCTCTCTCTCCCCTCTCTCCCCTCTCTCCCCTCGCTCCCCTCTCTCCCCTCTCTCCCCTCTCTCTCCCCTCTCTCCCCTCTCTCCCCTCTCTCTCCCCTCGCTCCCCTCTCTCCCCTCTCTCTCCTCTCCCCTCTCTCCCCTCTCTCCCCTCTCTCTCCCCTCTCTCCCCTCTCTCCCCTCTCTCCCCTCGCTCCCCTCTCTCCCCTCTCTCTCCTCTCCCCTCTCTCTCCTCTCTCCCCTCTCTCCCCTCTCTCTCCTCTCTCCTCGCTCCCCTCTCTCTCCTCTCCCTCTCTCTCTTCTCCCCTCTCTCTCTTCTCCCCCTCTCTCTCCTCTCCCCTCTCCCCTCTCTCTCCTCTCCCCTCTCTCCCCTCTCTCCCCTCTCTCTCCTCTCCCCTCTCTCTCCTCTCCTCTCTCTCTCCTCTCCCCTCTCTCTCCTCTCCCCTCTCTCTCCTCTCCTCTCTCTCTCTCCTCTCCTCTCCCCTCTCTCTCTCTCCTCTCCCCTCTCTCTCCTCTCCCCTCTCTCTCCTCTCCTCTCTCTCTCCTCTCCCCTCCCCTCTCTCTCTCTCCTCTCCTCTCTCCTCTCCCTCTCCCCTCTCTCTCCTCTCCCCTCTCTCTCTCCCCTCTCTCCTCTCTCTCTCCTCTCCCCTCTCTCCCCTCTCTCCCCTCTCTCTCCTCTCCCCTCTCTCTCTCTCCTCTCCCCTCTCTCTCCTCTCCCCTCTCTCTCCTCTCCTCTCTCTCTCCTCTCCCCTCTCTCTCTCTCCTCTCCTCTCTCTCTCCTCTCTCTCCTCTCCCCTCTCTCTCCTCTCCCCTCTCTCCCCTCTCTCTCCTCTCTCCCCTCTCTCTCCTCCCCTCTCTCTCTCCCCTCTCTCTCCTCTCTCCCCTCTCTCTCCCCTCTCTCTCTCCTCTCTCCCCTCTCTCCGCCCTCTCCCCTCTCTCCCCTCTCTCCCCTCTCTCCCCTCTCTCTCCTCTCTCTCTCCCCTCTCTCTCTCCCCTCTCTCTCCTCTCTCCCCTCTCTCTCCCCTCTCTCTCTCCTCTCTCCCCTCTCTCCGCCCTCTCCTCTCTCTCCTCTCTCTCCCCTCTCTCTCCTCTCTCTCCCCTCTCTCTCCCCTCTCTCCCCTCTCTCTCCTCTCTCTCTCTCCTCTTTTTCCTCTCTCTCTCCTCTCTCTCTCCCTTCTCTCTCCCCTCTCTCTCCTCTCTCTCCTCTCTCTCCCCTCTCTCTCCTCTCTCCCCTCTCTCTCCTCTCCCCTCTCTCTCCCCTCGCTCCCCTCCTCTCTCTCTGAAGGTAAATATTGTCCCGTGGGCTCCCCTGGGACCCCCCAGCGTGGGTAAAGTGTGGGGGTTTTGGCCGGCGGGTTTGTCTGGGCGCGGCCACACATGAATGAATGCATGATAAGTTTTTTGGCGGCGGTCGTTGGCGTTTCCCGCTCGTCCCGCGGGAGCAGAAACGCCGCCGCCAAAACGCCGCTCTGCGCTCGCGGGAAACCAGAACAGATTGACATAAATAACACGAGACGCCACAGAAATAGAGATTTAAACATTTTGACCTAAATCTGCTGTCGGGCAGAAGATCCTCATTCCTGCTCAATGTTCCCGCGTTGGGAAAGTTTCCTCTTTTTCCTGGAACTGAAAAAACACCTTAAACCTGTTTCTTTAAGGTAAAAGACCTGTTCCCAGGGCGTGAGGGACTCCACAGGGCTGCCCTTTGTCACCGGTTCTGTTCATTACTTTTATGGCGCAGTCCGGGACAGGGGCTTATCTCTGTTCCCTTCTCCCGCTTCAGGTCGGTGGGGAGTCCTCGCCCCAAGTGGAGGAGTTCAAGTATCTCGGGGTCATGTTCTCAGTGAGGGACGGATGGAGCGTGAGATCGATAGACGGATCGGTGCGGCGTCAGCAGTGATGCGGTCGCTGTATCGGACTGTTGTGGTGAAGAGGGAGCTGAGTCTGAGGCAAAGCTCTCGCTTTACCGATCGATCTACGTTCCCACCCTCACCTATGGTCATCCCACCCTCACCTATGGTCACCCCACCCTCACCTATGGTCATCCCACCCTCACCTATGGTCATCCCACCCTCACCTATGGTCATCCCACCCTCACCTATGGTCACCCCACCCTCACCTATGGTCATCCCACCCTCACCTATGGTCATCCCACCCTCACCTATGGTCATCCCACCCTCACCTATGGTCATCCCACCCTCACCTATGGTCATCCCACCCTCACCTATGGTCATCCCACCCTCACCTATGGTCACCCCACCCTCACCTATGGTCATCCCACCCTCACCTATGGTCACCCCACCCTCACCTATGGTCACCCCACCCTCACCTATGGTCACCCCACCCTCACCTATGGTCATGAGATCTGGGTAACGACCGAAAGGACAAGATCGCGAATACAAGCGGCCAAAATGAGTTTCCTTCACAGGGCGGCTGGGGGTGAGGAGCTCAGTTACCCGGGAGGAGCTCGGAGTAGAGTCGCTGCTCCTCCACGTCGAAAGGAGCCAGCTGAGGTGGCTAGGGCATCTGTTCCGGATGCCTCCTGGTCGCCTCTCGGGAGGTGCTCCAGGCATGTTATTAGGGAGGAGGCCTCGTGGAAGGCCCAGGACACGCTGGTGGGACTATGTCTCCGAGCTGGACCTCGGGGCCCCCCAGGACAGCTGGAGGAGGTGAAGTCTGGGCATCTCTGCTGAGACTGCGTTTTGGTTTTTGTGTAAAAACCGTCTAAAACAGATACAAACACATTGTGGGATGTTTTCTAGTTTTCTAGTTGTTTTTCAAAATCAGATGTAAACAACTAGAACATATGTTTTTAAAGACGTTGGTCTCGTGGCCCAGAGCAGGAGTGAAGCCTCCAGACAAACTTACACTAAACATCATAAAGTCTCTAAAAACACAGTCATGTTTATTTAAGAAGAAATCTGCATAAACTGAATCTGCGTCGGAAAATAAAAAAATCCTTTGAAGAAAAACTCGGGTTATTTTACAAGTGTTCCAGTTTTATAATCTCACATAAACACAGTATCAGAGCGGCTGAACTTACCCCACTCTACATGTTTTAGTGTGAGTCACGAGGAGAGGCTGTGATGCTGGCGTTTCTCTTTGACTCGTGGCTGGATCCATCACGCGCGGTCCGTCCATCACGCCGCGGTCCGTCCATCACGCCGCGGTAATTGTGACCCTGGGAAGAGCGCGTCCTTAACCGCGGCGCTTCCCGAGGCCCGGCGTCCGCTCGGCGCCGGTTGACCCTGGACCGAACGCATCAAACGTCAAATTAAGTCCAGCTCAGAGAACGCCGTCAGGAACGCATCGTTAAAGCATCACCGTGACGACGGGGGGAAAGCTTTCTCTGCGAGCGGCGAGGTCTGAGCCGGCGCCGCCAACCAGAACTCACACCTTCACTTTTCTACCGGACTGAGGAGCTGCAGACGCTTCACCAGGAACACAGGGAATCAGAACCTGGAGCTTCACCAGAAACACAGGGAAACAGAACCTGGGGCTTCACCAGGAACACGGGGCATCAGAACATCATGTGACCTCAGCAGATCCTGTTTAATGCGTCGCTCGTTGGGGGATGTCACATGTTTATTTTCCCTGACTCAGCGGTAAATGTGTCACACTTGTCCATCAAATAAATAAACGTAAGGAATATCTGACGGAGCTTTTTCCTGATTGTTGTCCTATGGACAGAGTCTCCACCTCAGCTGGACATTTCTGCAGTTCATCCAGAGTGATCATGGGCCTCTTGGCAGCATCTCTGATCAGTGTTCTCCTTGTATGAGCTGAAGGTTTAGAGGGACGGCCGGGTCTTTGTAGATTTGCAGTGGTCTGATACTCCTTCCATTTCAATATTATCGCTTGCACAGTGCTGCTTGGGATGTTTAAAGCTTGGGAAATCTTTTTGTATCCAAATCCGGCTTTAAACTTCTCCACAACAGTATGTGGGACCTGCCTGGTGTGTTCCTTGTTCTTCATGATGCTCTCTGCGCTTTAAACTGACCTCTGAGACTATCACAGAGCAGGTGCATTTATACGGAGACTTGTTTACACACAGGTGGATTCTATTTATCATCATTAGTCATTTAGGTCAACATTGGATCATTCAGAGATCCTCACTGAACTTCTGGAGAGAGTTTGCTGCACTGAAAGTAAAGGGGCTGAATCATTTTGCACGCCCAATTTTTCAGTTGTTTATTTGTTAAAAATGTTTGAAATATCCAATAAATGTCGTTTCACTTCATGATTGTGTCCCACTTGTTGTTGGTTCTTCACAAAAAATTACAGTTTTATATCTTTATGTTTGAGCCTGAAATGTGGCAAAAGGTCAAAGTTCAAGGGGCCGAATACTTTCGCAAGGCCCTGTACGACCTGTTGTATCTCGGGATGTAACGATATTAATAAAAGTGTCTCGATATCGTCGTGGTCATGTGACCATATTAAAGCTTAAACATCGTTAACACGATTATATTTAAGATTGTTCCAGTTTTCTTTAGTTTGACGTTTTTGTGATGTTTATAGTTTCACTTCCTTATTGGACACGACAGGAAGTGACATAAAAGAAGGTAAACAATTTTGCAAAAACTGTTGCCGTGCCGACCATGTTAAGGAAATGAGATACAGACGGCACCGCGTCATAGAAGAGAATTTTTAGGGAAACACATTTTTTTCTCTTTTTAGTCGTTTTCTGGCAAAATATGAACTTATTTCTCACATACAGATAAAGTCGAGTCTAAATCGGGTCCATGTGATGTTTGTTCAGTAGACGTGATCTTTTTCAAACACGACCATATATGGGCGTTTCCAGAGACGCCGTCTGTATCTATGTCACTTCCTGTCAGCAGCTTTAAAATTCAAATAAAAACATCTTTTCTGCCCAACATTTCTTCATTAAAATCCTGCTTCACTAAAATACAATGATTTACTTACAGATGTTACTCATCCAAATAAGTCACGTTTTCAAAAGCATTAAAACCTTTAAAACTGCAGGAGTCCGACAGAAACAACACGGATAAAACTGTAGAGGCGAAACAATGCACTGCTTTTTACTTTTTACTTTAGAGAAATGCAGTTTTGTTAAAGCTGCTTTGGAAACTTTGGAACCTTTTATGATGATACATAGATATAATAACTGTCACTGTCTAGTTATTATCATCGTAAACACAGTATCCAGAGCTAATATCGTTACATCCTACTTGTATCTGTACTTTTACTCCAGGGTTCACCTCCTAATCTCCCCATTGTCCCCGTTTGTATGATTGAGGTTCAGCTCCTTCTAGGATGACTTTAAAATACTTCATATTAGAGACGGACTGGAGTAACCGCGGCCTCCATCGGCGCTCGTGTCGGCGCTCGTATCGGCGTTCGTGTCGGCGCTCGTTTCGGCGCTCGTGTCGGCGTTCGTATCGGCGTTCGTGTCGGCGCTCGTATCGGCGCTCGTATCGGCGCTCGTATCGGCGCTCGTATCGGCGCTCGTATCGGCGCTCGTGTCGGCGTTCGTGTCGGCGCTCGTTTCGGCGCTCGTTTCGGCGCTCGTGCCGGCGCTCGTCTCTCCGTCCAAGGCCGGAGCGTCTCCACACAGATCATTCTCTATGCTCCTTATTCAACTTTGAAAACTCACTTCAGACGGACCGCGAGCCGCCCCATAAATAATGCAGAGGAGCGCGGGGGCGAAGGAAGAGGCTAGCACGGGCTCGCTAACGGCCGCTAGCGCCGCGAACGGAGCCCGGAGCGGCGAGCGCGGAGTCCCGGGCGCCGCAGACACAGACAGGATGAAGCCAGAATCAGGAATGAGCGGCTGGAAGGCGAGCGCGGCGTCGGAGGACCCGGATTAATATTTCACAATCAATCCGACAAAAGGTAAACGTAGCAGTAGCCGCTAACGCCGGGGCGCTCGGAGCCGCACGCGCCTCGGAGTCGGAGAATAACAGATGAGGATGTCGGACGGAGAATTCAGCGCGGGCTAAAGCTAATGGGAAAAGCGGAGTTTGTTTGGGCTAAAGTCAGAATGCTAAAGTCGCGCTAAAGGCTACGGCTACGAGCGTCCGTGGAGTTTTAAATATTGCACATGATTCAACACGAGACTAAACAAGAGAATAACGTAACAGAGGAGGTTATGCTAACTTTACTTTAGAAACGCTCATAAACTCTGTATGTTCTGCCTTTTTTAACCCGTGCGTTCCGTCAGAAGACTCGTCCCGAATGTCCCGTTCATTCTGCTTTAACCCTAGAACACCATCACTAACGCCGGGTGATTTTTACCAGAGATAATACACCCAATAAAAAGTACTTGTCATCAAAATATATCAATACATGACACATTTGAGTATGTTCCTTTATTTTAAACTGTCATATGTCCAACAAAATCAAAGAAAAGCATCATGAGGGGTCCACATAAAAATGCTCAAAACAAAAAATTCCTAAAAAAAAAAAGAACATGGAAACTTGTTTTTTGTTCCACCCATTCCTAAGATATTTGAGACTTCCCTGGTGGAGGCTCAGTGTCCCTGACACACAAATATCTGCAGGAGAGAGAAACAATATGTCATATTTTGAATAAAACATGACCAGAGACTAAAATAACTTCATCATATGAATTCTCTTGGAAATCACCACTTTGTGACAGTTATTCATAACCACTGCACTAAATAAAGACAACATGCAGGACCACTCTTACTCGCCTTATTCCTTACATGCACTTGGTACATGCAGGGCAGTGATGGCGCGGACTCACTTTAGTTAGCGAACAATTGCTAAGGTAAATCAACCTTTAGCTTTGTGTTACTCACTGGCTTGGATGCCAAGGACACCGACTCTGCAACCGGAGCAACGCTGTAGTTGAAGTAGGCAAAGTAAATGTGGCCGTCCTGAATGTTCAACCTCAAAAGGGGAAATCACACAATCTGATTTTATTCACTAACACTAACCCTGGGTAAAATCCACCCGAAACCTGCCCTACCTTCACCCAAACATGTGCCTGTAGGAAAACACCCGTGCCATCAAAGATGTCAAAGACGATGCTGAAGCTCCTCAGAGACCCAGGACCCTCAGACAAACGCAGCATCATGAAAATCACCCGGCAATCGTGTTCTAGGGTTAAGAATATGTGTTTCCGTGATTACAAAAAGATTCGACCGTGATTGTGTTTTTCTCATGAATAAACGACTTGAATGTAAACGGTTACGGTGAAAAGATGCTAACGTTTTTAAACGACCGATAGCTTCCTCTCTCGGACAGAAAGGCGAATAATCCATGTGAAATAAAACGTATCGGACTCGTATTTATCTGTAAATATTCCTCTGTCTCATGAGTTTGGTTTTTATCGCAGAAATACTTTGTCCCCGGAGTTTTGGGAACTGTAGTCACTCATCCGGGCTCGGACCCACTTTAGCCGTTGAGCTAATGCCGGAGTGATTTGTTATTTTTTTTGTGATGATAGATTTTATTTTACATTTAAAAGTAAAATAAAACGCCCGTAAAAGTCGTTCAGTTTCATAAAATAAACGTTTGTGACAATAAATCAATTGTGATGAAAAAATAAGAATCTGTCGCCGCACCCTGTGTGACGTCACGCAGCGGATCAGTGACTCTGGACAAGTCTCCCTTATTTTATGTTTAACAATGATTTAACCTTTACCCAAATCTAAAAGCTTCTAGAAAAAAGTGTCCAAACCAGAAGTGAGATGGAAACGAGTGATTCTGCAACAAAAGAGCCGCGAAAACGTGACAAAAAGGCGACGAATGAGCGACAACAACGCGAGTAACGGATCAGTTTAGACGAGTTCTTCACGGGTGAAGCTGAACTGGAGAAGAAACACTCCAGGTTCAAAGCTGACGGTCCAGAGTCTCAATAGATTTAGACAACGTAAAAAGAACAGTCTAACCCACTGAGGCCAGAGAAACATCCATCCATTTTCTTCCACTTGTCCGTTGCCGGGTCGTGGGGGCAGCTGTTGGAGCTGCACCAGCCCCTATGGCGCCCCCTGCAGGTGGTGGGTCCACAGAAGGACGGCCTCATGGTTCTAACCGGGCCTGTTGGTCTCTCATAAGGGGCTTCTGAACCGCTCTTTGTCTGACCCGTCACCCAGGACCTATTTGCCCTGGGAGACCCTACCAGGGGCACGAAGCCCCCGACCACAGAGCTCCAGGATCATTCAGGTCCAGGAGGAGACAAGAGAACTCGTTCATATCAACGCAATCCTACGTTTCTGGTGATGAGATGATTCTTGGAAAAAAGCCGAAAGTGCTTCAAAGGCCAGATGTTGAACACGAGAGCAAAACCACAGGTCCACAGACTGTCCTCCTCCCCAGGGGAACACGTGATCAACGGAACTCACGCCAACAACAGGCGGCCTTTACCTTCATCATCATCATCATCATCAACCAGCCGAGAGCCGCGGTGCATTCACAGGCTGCGGTCCTCGCACCTTTGTCACATGTTTTTGTTTATTTTCCGTTACTTTTGATGTCACTTTTTTGTTGCGTTTTCATCGATATTTTGACGCTTTGTTCAAGAAGCTTTTAGATTTGGGTAAAGTCAAACTGGAGAAAGCGCTCATGGAACCCCTTGAAGTTTGACCCAGGCTGCAATGACTTTTATATGAAGCTCCTGAATCACACATAGACAGGACGGGGTCTTCTGCCCCTGAACGCACCAGATACAAGAGTATTATTACAAAGTATGAACTGTTGTATCTATGGAGCTACGGCAGTTACTCCCCTGACAAGCTAACTGACAAAGCTAACTGACAAAGCTAACTGACAAAGCTAACTGACAAAGTTAACTGACAAGCTAACTGACAAAGCTAACTGACAAGCTAACTGACAAAGCTAACTGACAAAGCTAACTGACAAGCTAACTGACAAAGCTAACTGACAAGTTAACTGACAAAGCTAACTGACAAGCTAACTGACAAAGCTAACTGACAAAGCTAACTGACAAGCTAACTGACAAAGCTAACTGACAAGTTAACTGACAAAGCTAACTGACAAAGCTAACTGACAAGCTAACTGACAAAGCTAACTGACAAAGCTAACTGACAAGTTAACTGACAAAGCTAACTGACAAAGCTAACTGACAAAGCTAACTGACAAAGCTAACTGACAAAGCTAACTGACAAAGCTAACTGACAAGTTAACTGACAAAGCTAACTGACAAAGCTAACTGACAAAGCTAACTGACAAAGCTAACTGACAAGCTAACTGACAAAGCTAACTGACAAGCTAACTGACAAAGCTAACTGACAAGCTAACCGACTGAGCTAACTGACAAAGCTAACTGACAAGTTAACTGACAAAGCTAACTGACAAAGCTAACTGACAAAGCTAACTGACAAAGCTAACTGACAAAGCTAACTGACAAGTTAACTGACAAAGCTAACTGACAAAGCTAACTGACAAGCTAACTGACAAAGCTAACTGACAAGCTAACTGACAAAGCTAACTGACAAGCTAACTGACAAAGCTAACTGACAAGCTAACTGACAAAGCTAACTGACAAAGCTAACTGACAAGCTAACTGACAAAGCTAACCGACAAAGCTAACCGACAGAGCTAACTGACAGAGCTAACTGACAAAGCTAACTGACAAAGCTAACTGACAAAGCTAACTGACAAGCTAACTGACAAAGCTAACTGACAAGCTAACTGACAAAGCTAACTGACAAGCTAACTGACAAAGCTAACCGACAAAGCTAACCGACAGAGCTAACCGACAGAGCTAACCGACAAAGCTAACTGACAAGCTAACTGACAAAGCTAACCGACAAAGCTAACCGACAGAGCTAACCGACAGAGCTAACCGACAAAGCTAACTGACAAGCTAACTGACAAAGCTAACTGACAAAGCTAACTGACAAAGATTGACAACTTCTAAACTTGACCAAATCTCAATATAAATTCCCTAAAATTCAAATAATCACTTCAACATAGATTTAACAGTGTTTTGTTACAGATAAAACAAATTAAACTGATATAAATTTGAGTAAAATTACCAAAATGATAATAAAATCACACAGCAGTCAAAGGGGAGGAGCAAAGTGCGTAGCCATGGAAACCACCTCTGCCAGGTAAAAGGGGGCGTTAAAGCTGATTATGATTTCAATAATCAGATTCAATGAACACATGACCCTTGTTACATGAGCTCGGGTGGGGGTTAAGAGGTTAAACATGACGAATGTCTCTGGGCTGAAGCTTCTGCTCGCCGATGCTTTAATATGAATAATCCAGACGTGTTTACGGCTCTAAACATCTCCGCTCTTGTTTTGCTTCTTGGCGGTTTCGCTCTGAGCCTGAACCAGAGCTCCGGCGAGAGAAGAACATCATAAATATATTAAACCAGAGCGTTGTTATCGCGGGCCGGTCCCGGCTCCGCTCCCCGCGGGGTCAGCGCGGTGGAAGCGCCCGTTGACCTCCTGAACTCATGAATCCAGTCATGAAGCACCGGACTCCAATTCCCAGCATGCACCGGGCTCATGGTTTATGCAGGCGCTCGGTTTGACCCGGGGCGATCGATGCGGCGGAATAATGGACTTCACCTGAAAGAGGCGGAGTCCCAGGCGGAGGGCGCGGGAGGCCAGGTTTAGGCGGCGAGGAGCGGCGAGGAGCGGCGAGCACTGTGTGTGTGTCTTTGGTCATGGACTCACATCTGAACTGTCAGATGAAGTCAGTTACATCAGCTTTTTACCATCTGAAAAACATTAAGATCAGAGGAATAGTGTCAGAACCAGACTTGGAGACACTCATCCATGCGTTTGTCTCCAGCAGGTTAGACGACTGTAACGGCTGCTCACTGGCCTTTCTAAACGAGCTGTTAGAGCTGCAGAACATCCAGAACGCTGCTGCTCCAGTCCTGACAAGAACCAGGAAATACCACCATATTAGTCCAGTGCTCCGGTCTCTGCACTGGCTTCCTGTCACTCAGAGAATAGAATTTAAAACAGCTCTGCTTGTGTACAAGTCTTTTCATGGTTTAGCACCAAAGTCCATCTCTGACATGTTAGAGCCGTATGAACCATCTCGGGCCCTGAGAACTTCAGGGAGGGGTCTCCTGGTGGTTCCCAGAGTCAGGACTAAACACGCTGAGGCTAAAGCTAAAATCTGGAACAGTCTTCATGAGGATGTGAGACAGGCCTCAACTCTGACAATGTTCAAATCCAGGCTGAAAACAGCTC
Source organism: Proterorhinus semilunaris (assembly GCA_021464625.1). Lineage (NCBI taxonomy): Eukaryota > Metazoa > Chordata > Actinopteri > Gobiiformes > Gobiidae > Proterorhinus > Proterorhinus semilunaris. The sequence continues at coordinate 404,618 of CM038344.1, read as the reverse complement.
TTTTTACCCGAGCAGATGAAAACTGAAAGTATTTTATCTGCACTCTGGCCTTTTACTGTCATTGATTCACTTTATGTTGATGTTTTAATGATTTGATCTGTTTTCTTGTAATTTTATGCAACTGTGAAGCTTTGAACTGCCTTGTGTATGAATTGTGCTCTACAAATAAACTTGCCTTGCCTTCTGTCAGGTCGGTGAACTTGATCCAGGTTTTCCACCAGCGCTGACCAGAACCTGTTCTCGTCTGAGACACGTCAGATCAAAACAAAACAAGACTTCTGACCTTTGACCTGACCTGTGATCCAAAGAGCACTGCTGCCCCCTGCTGATGCAAGAAAGTAACTACAACTACGATATCTACACCAGCACAAGGCTTTACTGCCCCGCCCCCATCGGAGTAAAGGACTTTTCTTCAGGAAGTGTTTGAGTGTTTTTTATTCACTCGGTTTGAAGTAAATCTCACTTGAAACAAGAAATCAAACCAAATAACTGAAGAGTGAGAGATCTGATCTCTCTGAGCTCGTGTGAAAGTGTCGTCCAGTTTAATTCCTCCTCGCTTTAATAACCGTCATCTTTAATCTCGCCCAAAGGTCAGCGGCGGCGGCCATCTTGCGTCCTCCTACCCCGCCTTTGATCCTCCGCGCCTCGTTAGCGCCTCGTTAGCGTGCGCGAGTCCGGAGGTAAACGCCGATCAAACGGCGCTAATGCGGCCAATCAGAGCCCGCCCCCGAGGCCAAACGGGACGCTCTGATTGGTTACTGCAGCTGTCACTCATTTAACATTAAACAGATGTTGTGATTCGGATTTAAAATCCAACTTGAGCTTCAGACGAACTTCTCTAACCTTAACCAGTTACGTCTGGCAACATGTTCAATGTAGTTTTAGTCTTTTGACGAAAATTAAAATGAATTTCCATCCATCCATTTTCTCCCACTTGTCCGTTGCCGGGTCGTGGGGGCTGTTGGAGCTGACCAAGTCACATAGCACCAGTCCCCTATAGCGCCCCCTGCAGGTGGTGGGTCCACGGAAGGACGGCCTCATGGTTCCAAACGGGCCTGTTGGTCTCTCATAGGAAAAAGAAAAAAGAAAAAAATGAATTTTAGTTGAAATTTAATAATAATAATAATCTTCCATTTAAGTCTCGTTTCAGTCGACTAAATATCGTTTGTATTGATCCAGTGTCTCTGCTTCACGTTTCTGAGGATTTAGATGATCTGAGGCTCGGAGGATTAACGATGATTTTACTCGAAGAAAATATCTGGACATTTTAGTCACAGTTTTAGTTTCATGAAAAGCCTTAAGTTTAGTTTTAGTCCCATTTTAGTCAGAAATAAATCCGCCCATGTATCTCCCTCAATCTAAAATGAAGTATTGCCACTGCCTTTATGTTGGTTTGTTTTTAACTTTTTTCCCTAACGCGCCCCCTCGGTATCGGACAACGTTTTTTGTGTGTTTTTTAACAGTGCTGACATTATGCAGGGAAATATTTGTATCACAGTATTTCTGAATCTGAAGGTTTACATGTTAGTTTGGGCCTCACACGTTATTACTAACTTCTTCCTTTGAGCCGCACAAATACTTCTGTTCTTCTTTCTTGGCTCTTGTGCCTTGTGTGTGTAGCTCTGAATAAAAACTCAACAACAACAAAAATGTCTGTATTTCACACGTGTATTATACCTGTATGCATCTGTTGCTCAAATAAAGATTAAAAATAAATAAATAAAGTGCTTTCCAATTACAATGTTTATTTTCTGATACATGTGCGGGACGAGGGTCGTGTTAGTGTTTGAGGGGAGGTTTACACGAGCAGAGCCTTCGCCCCGACGGCGCTCGGGCCTAAAGAAATCACTCAAATTAACACTCAATATTTTAGTCGACGAAATAAACACTGGCGTTAAGTGAGTGCAACGAAAACGCAATGAAAAGAAAAGGTCAAAGTCGTTAGTAGATGAGTTTTGTAGACCTTAGCTTTCAAATGAGGCGTTTAGATTTGGGTAAAGCTGAAGTGGAGAAAATGCACTGGGTTAAAGGAACAGGTCAGTGTTTTTCCACCTGAGCTTAGACGAGTCGACGCGTAACCGTCTGGTCCTCACGCGTGCGCTCAGTCACATGTTAGCGTTTAGCCGCTACTAGCAAAGCTTTAGCTCCAAACGTGTTAGAAGCTAAAGCTCTTCCACGTTTCCCTTTTACACAGTAACGTAAAGAGTCACTCGATCCACGTCACACATTAACCATGTGTAAAAAGAGGAACTATATCGTGAGGCGTAGTAACACCTGGAGCACTTCGACGATATTACTGCGCAGACTTTCCACAGGCCTGGAGACGTCAGGAGAAGATCAGGTCCATCCGACACCAAGCAGAAGAACATTTTACACAAATCAATCGACAGAAGATCAGAGACTTTCAATCAGAAGAATCAGGCTGATTAAAAAAGATCCAGTTCTCCTCCAGACAAACTGAAGAGAAAACTATATCCTGCATAATATGGAGTCAGACTAAACCAGGACTAAACCAGGACTAAACCCGGACTAAACCAGGACTAAACCTGGGCTAAACCAGGACTAGATCAGGACTAAACCAGGACTAAACCCGGACTAAACCAGGACTAAACCTGGGCTAAACCAGGACTAGATCAGGACTAAACCAGGACTAGATCAGGACTAAACCAGGACTAAACCAGGACTAAACCCGGACTAAACCAGGACTAAACCTGGGCTAAACCAGGACTAGATCAGGACTAAACCAGGACTAGATCAGGACTAAACCAGGACTAAACCAGGACTAAACCCGGACTAAACCAGGACTAAACCTGGGCTAAACCAGGACTAGATCAGGACTAAACCAGGACTAGATCAGGACTAAACCAGGACTAAACCAGGACTAAACCAGGACTAAACCAGGACTAAACCAGGACTAAACCAGGACTAGATCAGGACTAAACCAGGACTAAACCAGGACTAAACCTGGACTAAACCAGGACTAAACCAGGACTAAACCAGGACTAGATCAGGACTAAACCAGGACTAAACCAGGACTAAACCAGGACTAGATCAGGACTAAACCAGGACTAAACCCGGACTAAACCAGGACTAGATCAGGACTAAACCTGGGCTAAACCCGGACAAAACCAGGACTAAACCGGGACTAAACCAGGACTGAACCAGGACTGAACCAGGACTAAACCCGGACTAAACCCGGACTAAACCGGCTCATAACTGAACCCAAACCCGGCCCGGTGCGGCGCCTCTGGCAGCTGTGGCGTCGCGGTGATTTATGAGTCACATGACCGGAGGACTGCAGTTCATTCATCACGGCGCGGAGATGAACGAGCTGCAGCTGTGAGTGGACCCTAGGGGGCGCTGTGGAGCCACGATCTGTCAGAACGTCCAAAACCTCACGTGAGGAGCAGGAACACGCTCAAGTTTACTTTCTCTAATGAACTCGGACAACCGCCTGCTCTCCAAATATGGGCATTTCCTCAAAGGCGGGGCTATAGGGCTGGTACTTCTCAACACAGATACTCAAGTATTAGTACTAGTACTAGAAGCAGAACATGTGAGGACGTTCTGCACATTTACAACATCAGGGTCGAGGACTGTGGAAACAAAATGAGAGAAAAATCATTTTAAAAAGAAGCAAAACATTGGACATGTAGGGGCAAATATAGGGAATAAAAATATTAGTCATAAAAATTAGCAAAAATTAGAGGATTTTTTTTTAAAACAATAAGGAAATGGGGCAAAAATAAGAAAAAAATAACTTAACAAAAAACTAATATTGGGGCGACAGTGGCGCAGATGGTAGAGCGGGTCGTCTCATGATCGGAAGGTCGGGGGTTCGAATCCCGCCTCCTGAAGGTGCACATTGTCGTTGTGTCCTTGGGCAAGACACTTCACCCTCCTTGCCTCCAGTGTCTGCGTACACTGGTGTATGAATGAGAGAGTGAATGGGCCCCTTATGAGAGACCAACAGGCCCGTTTGGAACCGTTTGGAACCATGAGGCCATCCTTCTGTGGACCCACCACCTACAGGGGGCGCTATAGGGGCCGGTGCAGCTCCAACAGCTGCTCCCACGACCCGGCAACGGACAAGTGGGAGAAAATGGATGGATGGAAAAACTAATATTGGGCAAAAAAAATCTGAAAAAATAGGGCCAGAAAATAAATAAAATCTGTGAAACAACGTGACGTATTTGAGCTCATGGACCGACAGCATCAAAACCTTTTTTCTCCAAAGGACGTTTCCAGTCTTGAAGAACTTCTCACCTTCAGCTCCAGACTCCACACTGTCCTGCTCAGAGGTCCTGTTCTAAAGGACGACCGTTTTAGATCCTTGGACACGAACCTGTGACAGCGAAAACAACACAAGGTTTTATAGATTTAACAGAAGCACCAGAACAACTGGATCTTTTTCCTCACGTTGTTGCATCTTCATCCTCGTCTTCGTCTCATTTCCTGTATCCCCATTGGCCTCCGTCAGCCCGAAGAATCCGGTTCAGTTTGAAAGCTTCATCAGTCACTTCACTGTGGACTGGACTTACCGTGAGATGTTTCAGATCTGTGGCTCTTCTAGAACAACCGTGGTTTGGTCTCAGTGAAAAGAAACCTGGACAGAAGTTCTCGGAGTAAGTTCATTTGACATGAAGCCTGGCGTTAATTCAACCTCCCCCTCAGCCAATCAGCATAAGAGCCACACCTCCCCCTCAGCCAATCAGCATAAGAGCCACACCTCCCCCTCAGCCAATCAGCATAAGAGCCACACCTCCCCCTCAGCCAATCATCGCCCTCTGTCCGGCTTTTAAGCCCCAGCAATCATGGTACGTTCACTTCCCAGCTGTGCTGCGACCCACCTCCGCCCCGTCTCCGCCTCTTCTGCCCACAGCCCCTCCCTGCTGCTTCCTCCACGAGTCTCCAAACCACCACCAGGGTCCCAACTCCGCACTGTCCGTCCTGACCTTCATACATGGACGTCTGATCGAGCCTCAGGTAAAAAGATCCAGAGCCACAGACTGTGTGACCTCCTACGAGCAGAGATGAAACGCACAGACACAGCAGAGACATGAGACGTCCTGGACGAGGACGTCCTGGACGAGGAGACACCCTGGACGAGGACGTCCTGGACGAGGAGACACCCTGGATGAGGACACCCTGGACGAGGACGTCCTGGACGAGGAGACACCCTGGACGAGGACGTCCTGGATGAGACGTCCTGGACGAGGACGTCTCGTCATGTCCATAGAGCATAAGTGACATGGATTTGGTCCTGGAGGTGCTGAGAAGAATCTAAGTGGTTTCTTGGTCGTCGTTCAGAGAAGGGAAGGTGCTCCATGATCCAGGAGACCTGGAGACAGAACCTACAGTAACACAAATACAATAAGTCCGTCACAGCGTTACTGGGACCTCGTACCTGAGCGGGACGGTGGCTCCACTCGGGGCTTTGAGAGTCCGAGTCTAAACACCAATATATCAATAACACCTGGGACGGAGAGCGAGGAGCGCCCGGTGTACAGGAGGTCACAGGTCAACACACAGGAAATGCCGTTTATCACTCAGTGTCGCCCGCAGCGTCTGCCACACTCGTCATGGACTTTGTCCTTAGATTCAGCCGCAGCGTCTGCCACACTCGTCATGAACGTTGTCCTTAGATTCAGCCGCAGCGCCTGCCACACTCGTCATGAACGTTGTCCTTAGATTCAGCCGCAGCGTCTGCCACACTCGTCATGAACGTTGTCCTTAGATTCAGCCGCAGCGCCTGCCACACTCGTCATGAACGTTGTCCTTAGATTCAGCCGCAGCGTCTGCCACACTCGTCATGAACGTTGTCCTTAGATTCAGCCGCAGCGTCTGCCACACTCGTCATGAACGTTGTCCTTAGATTCAGCCGCAGCGTCTGCCACACTCGTCATGAACGTTGTCCTTAGATTCAGCCGCAGCGTCTGCCACACTCGTCATGAACGTTGTCCTTAGATTCAGCCGCAGCGTCTGCCACACTCGTCATGAACGTTGTCCTTAGATTCAGCCGCAGCGTCTCGTCTTTAGAGCCAGAGGAAAGTGGATCCAGTGAAAGAATAAAACATTCTTGCGTCGGGTTCTTGTTTCCAGGTGAAGTCACATGATACAGGTTTTGCTTGAGCTCATTTTGCAAAACTCTACACACAAGTAAACACGACACATCTGTGTCACATCTGTGTCAAACTGAAACTCTGACAAACTGACACACTGGTCGACTTTATATAAAACACTTTTCACCGTTTATTTCCAGCTCGGCCTCAGAGTCCGGCCATGGCCGATGACATCATCAGAAACAGTGGTCGGTGCTTGACCTCTTCCTCCTCCTCCTCTTCCTCTTCCTCTTACGGAGCCCTGGAAGTGACATCAGACAAAACAATTTGAAGGGGGTGAAAAAAAAAAAAATTATTGGATTATTATTATTATTATTTGGAAAAGAAAAAGAAAGAAAAACATATTTTTTTATTTTTTATATTTCTTCCATAATAGAGAGATGCTGTAATATGTGATTAAAAAATAAAAAATAAAAATAAAAAAAAGTTATACATCCAAACTTTTGTTTTACCTCCCAAAATGTTTTAGTCTGATGTCACTTCCAGGGCTCCTCTCCCTCCCCTCCTTCCTCCCTCCTCCCTCCTCTCCCTCCTCTCCCTCCTCTCCCTCCTCCCTCCTCTCCCTCCCCCTCCTTCCTCCCTCCTCCCTCCTCTCCCTCCTCTCCCTCCTCTCCCTCCTCCCTCCTCTCCCTCCCCTCCTTCCTCCCTCCTCCCTCCTCCCTCCTCTCCCTCCTCTCCCTCCTCTCCCTCCTCCCTCCTCTCCCTCCCCTCCTTCCTCCCTCCTCCCTCCTCTCCCTCCTCTCCCTCCTCTCCCTCCCTCCCTCCTCCTCCTCTTCGTCCTCTCTGTCCCGCGCTCGTCACTAATGATTTTCTGTCCCGGGCTGGAGTTGGAGTCTCGGGGTGGTCCTGGTTTATGCTAAAGACTCCATAGATCAGAGCCTTACAGTTCACACCCAGGGTTCAGTCCCTCGGAGTCCGTCACTCACAGAGAGACGCCGCAGAGGAGCCGGAGTCTTCTTCAAATAAATACATTTGTCTTTGATTTGAGTCTAATGTTAAAAGTCCTACGTTGGGCGGTGGCACAGCGGTTAGGCCTTTCTGTGGAGGTCTCATGTTCTCCCCGTGTTTCCTCCGGGTACTCCTACCACTGACAGCCCGAGGCAACAATCCGGTGTGGCTTGTTTACATGCATGAGACCCACGTGTCCCGACCAAAGAAACCAATCAATAAACAACAGTTTTATTTCCTGCAAATTAAGATGTTTTATCTAGTTTTGAGTGCAGTGAATTATTTAATATTAATTTAAACAGATAGTTCAGGATTTTTTACATAAGGCCTCATTTACCCAGAGTGTTGTTGATTTCTGGCGATATGTATTTTTTAATTCATGCAGTCCTTATATTTGAAGAGTTTAGTAGTGCTAGGCTAGTGCTAGGCTAGTGCTAGGCTAGTGCTAGGCTAGTGCTAGGCTAGTGCATGTCTATGGTAACTAGTAGCCTGCATTAAAAACCTCCAAACGTTGCCATGTCTGATTTGTGATGCGGCCGCAGGTAAACAAACGACTGTAGATCCGGTAACCGAGCAGATCACTCCGCCGCGGCGTAGCTACAACCAGGAAGCTGATGCTGCTCAAATATATCCATCCATCTTCTTCCACTTGTCCGTTGCCGGGTCGTGGGGGCAGCTGTTGGAGCTGCACCAGCCCCTATGGCGCCCCCTGCAGGTGGTGGGTCCACAGAAGGACGGCCTCATGGTTCTACCCGGGCCTGTTGGTCTCTCATAAGGGGCTAGGACCTGTTTGCCCTGGGAGACCCTACCAGGGGCACGAAGCCCCCGACCACAGAGCTCCAGGATCATTCAGGTCAAACCCCCCCCCCCCACGTTAAATATAAATAATTTTAAATGCAAAATGGTTATATTTAAAACACACAGGCATTTCTATGGTTAGTCCGGTGTTATAAGGGATTTGCCTCGGGTGCACTTGGGTCAGACTGTTTTTAATGCAGGCTACTAGTTACCATAGACATGCACTAGCCTAGCACTAGCCCAGCACTAGCCTAGCACTAGCCCAGCACTAGCCTAGCACTAGCCTAGCACCACTAAACTCTTCAAATATAAGGAGTGCATGAATTAAAAAATACAACACTCTGGATAATTAGTAAATCTAGACCGTGTCCACTTGTCCTGCACACGAGGCTGTGAAGAAGAACGGACTTCCTGTGTCCGACTTCTTCCTGTGACCATATAAGGAAACGGCTTTAATCCCTCCTCCCCTTTAGTCCCTCTCTTTAATCTGCTCCTGCCCGGGACTAAACCGGGACTAGACCGGGGCCTAACTCTGATCTGGCGACTCGGTCTCACCTCGGCCCCGCCCTCCTCCGTGCGCTCACCTCGGCCCCGCCCTCCTCCGTACCTCTGGCCTTTGCTTCGCCCTAATTAGCGGCGCTGCCTCGCTCCTCGCCCCCCGCGGGACACGAGGCGCCGCGGCTCTGTCTGCGCGAGGATTAGTTTTCTCATTTAGTCCATGATCTTGGGCTACTCCCCGGCTCCTCCACTCCGCCGCTCCGACCTTCCGTAATTAAGTCCCGCGGGCCCGTTATTGGCAGCAACCGTTAGCCGTTAGCGTTAGGGGAGCGCCGCTAATTACGACCGCTACGCTAATCTCCGCGCAGGAAAGGCAGAAAGAGGAGAGGAGAGAAGAAGAAGAAGAGGAGAGAGGGTTTGACTGACAGACAGAGAGAAGGATCCGGCGCTAATGCTAATGGGACGGTGCCCAGGAGAGGGGGGGGGATACACCTGCAGGGGGGCGGGGGAGGAGGAGAGGGGGAGGAAGAGAGAGAAGGGGAGGAGGAGAGGGGGAGGAGAGGGGGAGGAAGAGAGAGAAGGGGAGGAGGAGAGAGGGAGGAGGGGGGAGGAAGAGAGAGAAGGGGAGGAGGAGAGGGGGAGGAGAGGGGGAGGAAGAGAGAGAAGGGGAGGAGGAGAGAGGGAGGAGGGGGGAGGAAGAGAGAGAAGGGGAGGAGGAGAGAGAAGGGGAGGAGGAGAGAGGGAGGAGAGGAGGGGAGGAGAGGGGGAGGAGGAGAGAGGGAGGAGAGGAGGAAGAGAGGGGGAGGAGAGGGGGAGGAGGAGAGAGGGAGGAGAGAGGGAGGAGAGGGGGGGAGGAGAGGGGGAGGAGGAGAGAGGGAGGAGAGGAGGAAGAGAGGGGGAGGAGGAGAGGGGGAGGAGAGGATGAAAAGAACAATAGTGGGAGAAATCTGGGGGAAATTGATCACATGTGAGATGGAGAGGGAGACAATACGGCAGGAGGAGATGAGGAGGAGGCGGAAACAAGAGGAAAACACGGATTAAAACAGGACCGGATCGAACTAACAAGGGGTTGAAACGAGGAATAAAACAAGGCTCAGCCTTTCTGTGGAGTTTGCATGTTCTCCCGTGTCTGTGTAGGTTTCCTCCAGTTTCCCCTACCACTAAAAACATGTACAATAGGCCGGGATGAATGAGAGTGTGTTTGAGAGTGTGTATGGCGATCACGGATGGAAATTAGCCCAAGGCTACAATCCGGTGTGGCTTGTTTACATGCATGAGACCCATGTATGTTCATTAACATGCACTGTCCCGACCAAATAAAAGCGACAAAAACTCTTCCAAAATGTATTATTGTTCCTGTTTATTGTTCCTGTTTATTGTTCCTGGTTATTCTCTGTATTCAGACACTTATTGACTTCGTGCACAGACACATATGAATGAAGGCGGGACCATAGACTAGTTGTAAGAACTCATAAATGTGAGTTTGTAAAATGACAGAGATGAAGAGGTGAGGAAGAGGAGCCTGTGGTTCACAGACATGTTTATGGCGTTTACACGGAGGACACATGTTTTAAATCTGCCCCCGGTCCCGGTCCTGGTCCTGGTCCCAGTCCCAGTCCCGGTCCCGGTCCTGGTCCTGGGGGAGCGAGCGTCGACAGAAACATGAGCCTGATTTAGAGCCCGAGTCTGGGCAGGTGTCTGCCCCTCTGCGGCTGCACTCTCCCCCTCCCTCAGGGTCTGTAAAGAGCAGGAGCTACAACGCCGTGAGAAAACAGTCCTACAAATGTTATTACGTACTTTTAATCACAAACAAAGAGGACTGACCTCTAACCCCCATTACAGCCCATAGGCCAGAGGAACGGCTCATTTGAAAGCTAAGACCTACACAACTCATCCCAAAACTTTCCTCGCGCTGATGTCGTGTTGGAGACACTTTTTTACAGTTTGTTTTATCACCTTTTTCAGGATTATGTTACTCGAGATAAAACAAACTAGAGGAGGATAAACAAACTAGAGGAGGATAAACAAACTAGAGGAGGATAAACAAACTAGAGGAGGATAAAACAAACTAAAGGAGGATAAAGCAGATCCTCGTCCTGTATCTGTATCCTGGTTCTTCCTCTGGGCGTAAACATTATTTCTCCACGGAGCCGTATGTCCCGGTTCTTCTGGGACTCGGCTCCAAACCAGGTTCAGGTCCAGGTCCAAGTCCAGGTCCAGGTCCAGGTTCAGGTCCAGGTCCAGGTCCAGGTTCAGGTCCAGGTTTAGGTCCAGGTTCAGGTCCAGGTCCAGGTTCAGGTCCAGGTCCAGGTCCAGGTCCAGGTTCAGGTCCAGGTCCAGGTCCAGGTTCAGGTCCAGGTCCAGGTCCAGGTCCAGGTCCAGGTCCAGGTCCAGGTCCAGGTCCAGGTCCAGGTCCAGGTCCAGGTTCAGGTCCAGGTCCAGGTCCAGGTCCAGGTCCAGGTCCAGGAGCTGCAGACAGATTTACGAGAGACGAGGAACACGGAGGTTTCATGTTTAAACTCCTTCAGAATCTGTTTTATAAGAGTAAGTTCCTACTCGAGTAAAAGTACAGATACTTCTGCTCAAATCAAAGTATTTACTGTAGAACATATGTTTCAAATCTGTGGCATTGACAGTACGTTTGCACAGCGCCACCTGCTGTTCATAGACCTACTAAACTGATCCTAACCTGAGTTTTTTTCTTCACATTTTTCTTCGTGTTTTCATCCTTGTTTTCTTGTTTTTGTCACAATTTTGACGCTTTTTTCAAGAAGCTTTTCTTTTTTTCCTTTATTGACATAAACCAAAGCTTACAAATAGACAAAGGGAAGATACGCGAGGGTCGTGCACGGCGTGTGTGTGTGTGTGTGTGTGTGTGTGTGGTGTGTGTGTGGTGTGTGTGTGTGTGTGTGTGTGTGTGTGTGTGTGTGATGAGCAGGTGTGAGATATGGATGAGAGAGAAAACAAACAGAAGATAACAGCAATAATAAATCATGGAAAATGACGATAGTAACAAATAATAGTAAAGAACAATAATACTCGAGGTAAAGGTAAACTGGGCAGTGAACATGAGGAAGGGAAACATTTAGGAAGAAACAAACAAGAAACAACAACAAAATTTTAAATAAATAAATAAATGTAAAATTGAAAAAGAAGAAAACATAATATAGTCGTAATAGTCGCTTATAATATAAATCTAATATACTCCTCTTATTAGCGAAATTATGTTTTAGCCAATGATACTACCACGAACCGGACCTGATTTACCAACATGGGGCAGAAGAAATAGTAGTAATAGTAATAACAATAATAGTAATAATAATAATAATAATAATAATAACAATAATTGCATTATAGTAATAAAATAATGACATGAATCTATGCAGACAAAATTATACCTCAAGATGGACGACGGGGATATTGTCCGTTAAATAGAGGGATTTGAAGAAAAGGACATAAAAGCTTTTTTTTTTAAATTAAATTAAAATAAGATAAATAAATAGAATAAATAATGTTTATTCTTAGGAAAAGGTTATTACAGTTTACAATGTAGAAGTGTAGTGCAGTGATGTGTTTCAAAAAGCTTTTAGATTTGGGTAAAGCTGAACTGGAGGAAATGCATTCGGTGAAGGCGGGGGTTAAGAGGTTAACCTAATCTAAAAGCTCACAGCCTATAGGCCAGAGTAACACCTCATTTGAAAGCTAAGACCAGCCAAACTCTTTTGTTGCTCTTGTAGGGCTCCCACTACATTCTTTAACACCCGGACTTTACCGACACCTACATTATTTAACGTCTAGAAACAGAAAACAGATAAATAATGTTCATGTATTCCTTTTCCTTCCATTTCATTTATTTTACATTTGTATCATTTGTTTGAGGAGAAACGACCGAGAAACTTCTTTTAAATAAATAAATAAAAGCTTCTAAAAGTTTTTATGAATTTTTACCAAATAAAAAAAGAATTCCCCAAAATGTTTAAATTTTTTCCCTAATTTGTCTTCGTGTTTTTTTCCACAATTTCCCCGAAATTTTAGAATTGTTTTCCCCAAGTTTTTTTCCCTAAAATATGCAATTATTTTTCCATTTTTCCCCCATATTTCCCCCATATTTCCCCACTCCTCTTGTCTTTCTTTTTTACTTAATACATAGACCAGCTCTGGAATCGCCCATATATGGTCATGTTTGAAAACAGTTGAGGAAGAAACAATTATTCAAAAACGACTTTAACAAATGCTGAATTATAGTTTACTAAATAAAGATACAAAGTGGTTCAACAGCCCATGTGAGGCACGAGGCCACGGTTCTTACACGCGTGTTAGTTTAGAGGAAAAACTTCCACAGCCACTCCGATGTAAAACAGTTAAACTAAAGTGTATTTCCACAACTGAAAAACCGGAGCGTTGAATCCTCAAAATGAACTCCGGTCGAACCCGTCGGGCTGTTTCCTGTCGCTGCTCCTGTCCCGTCGCTCCAGCTCAGGCCTCGGCCTAAAGCGCCGATGCGGAGTTTTTAAACTTGAAATTAGCTCCAAAAATACACTTGTACACAAATGAAATGAACACGAGTGCAATATAATAATTTTACCGTTACAAATTAACCCATTAAATCAAATAAATATTTTTACCAAATACAAATACTGCACATATGAATGAAACTAAACTTGGCGCCCACACCATAAATACATGAATAACAGAGAATCTAACATGATGCTTCATGTTAGCACGTGCTAATGCTAACGCTAGCTGCTTTGAACAAACGTCCACATGGACCCGATTTAGACTCGACTTTATTTGTTTGTGATAAATAAGTTCATATTCCACCAGAAAACGGCGAAAAAGAGTTGAAAATCGTGTTTCCCAAAAGATTCTGTTTTCCCCTCGGCGAGGCCACTGTATCTATATAAGGTATATCATATATATTACATATATAATATATATAATATATATAATATATATAATATATATACCAGGTACCGTTTACCGGTGCTCAGCTCGTTTTTGGCTCGTTTTTGACACTTTTTTCAGAAGCTTTTAGATTTGGGTAAAGCCAAACTCGGTTCAGGCTTAAGATGATTTTCTTTTCCCGGTGTTTCGCTGCCTCATGGACGAGAAGCCACGAACTCTTTGAGAACTCTTTAACCAAAGTGGAAAAGGTCTCGATCTTCCAGGTTTATCTCAGACTCGTTTAATTCTCCTCTAACGAGGAGACGCTGATCATTAAAGAGCCTCGAGGTCAAAGGTCAACGAGGAGCCATTTTACATGAGGCTGAAGTTTGGACGGTTCATCTTCGTTAAAGACACATTTACATAGAGGAGGAACATCTCCATATATGGAGATCAGAGCCCAGAGGTTCAGAGACCGGCCTGAAATACTCGAGTAGTATTAGTGCTGAGAACTACTTTACTACTTTACTACTTTACTACTTTTTAAGCGAGAATCGATGAGAAACGTCACAGATCGAGAACAATCAAAACAAGAGTGATTTAAATGTGTTTGTCCTTTTCTTTGACTCGTGTTTCTGAGTCGTAGATCTCCGTCTCAGTTTCAGTAAATAGTTTTAAAACAATTCCACGGGCTGTTTTGTGTGTGGGACGTTCCGTGTAAAAGCTGTGTCTTGTTTAAATGATTTGGAACCCGAGCCCACGGGCCGCTCCCTCGGTCTCTGCGGACTCCGACTCCCACAATGCTCTTTGTGTTTGCTCTGACCCGGCTCGGGCCCGTCCCGGACCAGAGAGGCGTTTAAACAGATCCAGATGTTCTTCAGAATGTGTCATTGTTCAGGCGGACTCCGACTCCCACAATGCACCTGCTTCCTGTCGTCCTGTTCGCCTCGTGTGGGATTTAGGGCAGATGTTTGTGAGAAGCTCCTGCAGATGTTTGTGATCCAAGGACGAGGAGTCACTGAGGCCGAGAGAGGAACATCATCAGAGCAAAAGAACTCCAGTGGGACCTTCACTCATTATTTCTACAAAGCTGAACTTACAGTTTTATTGTTGCTGCCGTTATGTGTTTTGGTTTGTCAGAGGTCTTAGGTTTTTTATTGGGATACTTTTTGTAATTATATATATATTTTTCAATAATAATAATACTAGAAAATTCAGAGTTGGGAAATCCTTCTCGTGTCAGTATTTTATCGTGTCATTTGTTGCACGTGGAGCATCTCTTCACTCTCCTCCAGTGGACGCTGGTTTCTCTGCGTCGCTGTAGCGCCCCCACATGTTCAGATCGTTAAGAGCACCTGACTTACTCAAACCGTGCGCGGCTTTACACACGTGATTTACACATGTGTCATGAGTAAAAGACACGTGTGTGCGTGTTGCAAACCTGGCTCTGGTTTGTAGGTTAAAGGCGAGTTTCACATGTTTCCCTGACGATGGTTCCTCTGTCTGAACAGAGTTCACGGCGCCCCCTGTCTGTCATGGCCCGCCTCTGCAGGAGGTTAGAGCCTGTGTGCGTTCCCTCATAGGAAATAAAGGCGGCGCTCTTTGGCCACGCGGCGTTTCAGGGCGTTGGGACAAAGCCCTCCCACATTTAGGCTAAAGTGGAGCCTTCATCATTTTAAACGTTCCTGCTCTACTGCTCCTCAGAGCAGGTTAGACGTCCCGTCACTTTGGCGTTTCCTGCCAGAGACGCCTCTACTTCCTGTGGGCGGCGTCGTATCGGCCGCAGGTTCAAAGCCCGGGCGACGTCACACACGTTCTGAACAAATGTAAAGTTTCTAATTTTCCTAAACTTAAAATGAAGAACACGATGAGGGCGTCGTTCTGCAGGAGCTGCTTTCTCCTCCCTCTGAGCCGCTGCTGCGCGCTGAAAGAGAAGCTAACCATGCTAATGCCAGCTTCATGCTACATGCTAACCGTTAGCTTCGACTGGACAAAGTGTTTCATTTTACTTTTCATGAATGAGACAAAACATCCAACAGGACCCGAGTCTTGTTCTGATTCCCAAACGAGCGCTCGCCGATCGGTTTCAGCGCGAGGGACGAGCCGCCCGGTTTGAACTTTAGTTTCGTCGTTATCATTATTTATTTAATCAGGGGGTTAGGGTTAGTTAAACCTAATCAGGATAATTAGGGTTAAAAATGGCAAATGTAACGTAAGTTGTGTTTCACTCACACAGATCTCACACATATTTTTAGAAACTAGAAGGTCTTGGCTTTCAAATCGGGCATCACACTGGCATCTAGACCGTGAGCTCTCCAGTCAATGAGACGTGGATGTAAATAATCCTTAACCCTTAAAGCATGAAGTCTTTTCTGTGTCCGTGATCCACAGCAGAAGTTTGAATCTCTAAATGTGTTTTTCCTTTCCAGATGAACTAAAGTGGAGAAGGTCCGAGTCCGAGTCCCAGAGCGAGCGTGAAATAAAGATGAGGACTTCTCCGTCGTCGATGGCGATCAATAATGGAATAATAGAGGCGCGGCTTTGACCTCTGCTCCTGAGGGATCATGGGAAACGTGGTCCACTGTCCGTCAGACCGACAGCAAATCAATCTCTGTCTGTGGACTTCAGCTCCAGTCTCCACCTCGTGACATCATCAGGGGGAAGCTGATGCTCCACCTCACACAGTATACAGGGCAAACTCGGAACATTAGAAGTTCATTTATTTCTGTAATTCAGCTTAAACTGTGAAACTAATGAGACTCGTGACATAAGGCACAGCTTTAGAAACTCCAAATTAGAAACCTCAGAAGATTAGAATATTACATGAAATCAATGAAAACATGATTTTAAACAGAGAAAACTCTAATCCTGCTTCTGTCCTCAGCCCTTTACTGGAACGACTGCCTTAATGTGGTTGCGTGGCCTGGATGTTCTCAGCCTGTGGCTCTGCTGAGGTGTTCTGGAAGACCAGGATGCTTCAGAGGAACATCTGAAGCCCATGTCCAGGTCTGTGTGTGGAGGCTCTCGATGCTCTGACTCCAGCCTCAGTCCGTGTGAAGGTCCCTCACACTTTTGAATGGCCTTGTCCTGACCGTCCTCTCCAGACTGAGCTCATGAACCTTTTCCTCCACTTCACTTTCTCTGACTGAGCTTTGATCCAGCACTTTGAACATCCAACTTCTTTGGTCAGTGATGGTTTTCTACACACCTGTCAGGTCAGCAGGTCTGAACCCAGGATGGAGAATCTACTGAACCACTGAGACCATTTAAAGTCTCAGGGACCCATTGTAGATGTTTTGGATTCATGATCTGAAGAAAGGAGACACTTTGAGCTACAATACAGCCCCTTTACACAAGATTCTGATCTAAAGAGGTTTAGAATTTTGTTTTTTTGCCAAAACCATCAGAGAAATATCAACCCCTGAGCTCAGCTTGTAAAAACCCTACTGTGAGCCCCAATCATCCACATGAAAACCATATTCTAGTGTTTTCTAGTTCCCCTGTAAGTGGGACACGTCACATGATGCGGTGGGACATGGAAGGACTAACATGAGAAAGTAACCTTTGACCCCCTGCCTTAACGAGTGCATTTCCTACAGTTCGGCTTTACCCAAATCCAAAAGCTACTGGAGAGCAACAGTTTAACGCCTCATTGGAAAACGTTTTGTGTTTCGTCGCCGGGTTTTTGTCTTTTTTTTTTTTGCTGCATTTTCATCCTTGTTATTTTGACGCTTTCAGATTTGGGTAAAGCAAACTGGAGTTGTCTTCAGTTCCTGTGGGGGTTAAGAGGTGAACCGAGTGAATCTTCTCCTCAGCTTTACCCAAATCTAAAAGCTTCTGGACTGGAGTTTACAGCCCTTAGGCCAGAGCTCAGGTTTGCAGGTCTTAGCTTTCAAATGAGGCGTTCCTCTGGCCTACAGGCTGTACCCTCTCCAGTCCAGATGCAGGTTAACAAAGCCTTCCACAGTTACCATGGAGATCCGCCATGTCTGCAGCTGCTAGCATACATTTCCATTGACTAACATTAGCTAAACACAGTATAAACAGTGGAGTAGAAGAACATCTCCATGAGCTGCTGAGTCACTGCTGGTGGAAACATCTGACTCACTGTGGTTCAACGTGAACAAGAACTCCAGTATTTCAACTTTTAAAATCTCCATTAGTTTATTACTGCTGCTAATCCCATCATGCTTAGCGGTATGACATCACATTCCCGAACTCTAGAGACCCTTTAACTGCTGACATCATCAGTGACATCATGTGACCTCATCAGTGACATCATCAGTGACATCATGTGACCTCATCAGTGACATCATCAGTGACGTCATCAGTGACATCATCTGTGACATCATCTGTGACATCATCAGTGACATCATCAGTGACATCATCAGTGACATCATCAGTGACGTCATCAGTGACGTCATCAGTGACATCATCAGTGACATCATCAGTGACATCATCAGTGACGTCATCAGTGACGTCATCTGTGACATCATCTGTGACATCATCAGTGACGTCATCAGTGACATCATCAGTGACATCATCAGTGACATCATCAGTGACGTCATCTGTGACATCATCTGTGACGTCATCAGTGACATCATCAGTGACGTCATCAGTGACGTCATCTGTGACATCATCTGTGACATCATCAGTGACATCATCAGTGACATCATCAGTGACATCATCAGTGACGTCATCAGTGACATCATCAGTGACGTCATCAGTGACGTCATCTGTGACATCATCAGTGACATCATCAGTGACATCATCAGTGACATCATCAGTGACGTCATCAGTGACATCATCAGTGACGTCATCAGTGACGTCATCTGTGACATCATCTGTGACATCATCTGTGACATCATCTGTGACATCATCAGTGACATCATCTGTGACATCATCTGTGACATCATCTGTGACATCATCAGTGACCTCATCAGTGACATCATCTGTGACGTCATCTGTGACATCATCTGTGACATCATCTGTGACGTCATCTGTGACGTCATCTGTGACATCATCAGTGACGTCATCAGTGACGTCATCAGTGACATCAGCAGTGACATCATCAGTGACGTCATCATTGACATCAGCAGTGACATCATCAGTGACATCATCAGTGACATCATCTGTGACATCATCAGTGACGTCATCAGTGACGTCATCAGTGACGTCATCAGTGACATCATCAGTGACATCATCAGTGACGTCATCAGTGACGTCATCTGTGACATCATCTGTGACATCATCAGTGACGTCATCAGTGACATCATCAGTGACATCATCAGTGACATCATCAGTGACGTCATCTGTGACATCATCAGTGACGTCATCAGTGACGTCATCTGTGACATCATCAGTGACATCATCAGTGACATCATCAGTGACATCATCAGTGACGTCATCAGTGACATCATCAGTGACGTCATCAGTGACGTCATCTGTGACATCATCTGTGACATCATCTGTGACATCATCTGTGACATCATCAGTGACATCATCTGTGACATCATCTGTGACATCATCTGTGACATCATCAGTGACCTCATCAGTGACATCATCTGTGACATCATCTGTGACATCATCTGTGACATCATCTGTGACATCATCTGTGACATCATCTGTGACGTCATCTGTGACATCATCAGTGACGTCATCAGTGACGTCATCAGTGACATCAGCAGTGACATCATCAGTGACGTCATCATTGACATCAGCAGTGACATCATCAGTGACGTCATCAGTGACATCAGCAGTGACATCATCAGTGACGTCATCATTGACATCATCTGTGACATCATCAGTGACGTCATCAGTGACGTCATCAGTGACGTCATCAGTGACGTCATCAGTGACATCAGCAGTGACATCATCAGTGACGTCATCATTGACATCATCTGTGACATCATCAGTGACATCATCTGTGACATCATCAGTGACGTCATCAGTGACGTCATCAGTGACGTCATCAGTGACGTCATCAGTGACATCAGCAGTGACATCATCAGTGACGTCATCATTGACATCAGCAGTGACATCATCAGTGACATCATCAGTGACATCATCAGTGACATCATCAGTGACATCATCAGTGACATCAGCAGTGACATCATCAGTGACATCATCAGTGACATCATCAGTGACATCAGCAGTGACATCATCAGTGACATCATCAGTGACATCATCAGTGACATCAGCAGTGACATCATCAGTGACATCATCAGTGACATCATCAGTGACATCAGCAGTGACATCATCAGTGACATCATCAGTGACATCATCAGTGACGTCATCAGTGACATCATCAGTGACGTCATCAGTGACGTCATCAGTGACGTCATCAGTGACATCATCTGCAGATTTCAAGTGTAAAACTATAAAATGTGCTCCTGTTGTGGCTTAAGAACAAGAGGAACGACATTAGAGGCGATGATCTGATATTTCCAAAAAGAGTTAGACATTTGTTTATCGTTACTATGACAACGGCTACAATGGAAAGCGATAGGGATCTAGCGTCCCGCCTCCAGCTGAGCCCGGAGTGTTTACAAACCGTTAAAGGGTCTGTAGATACAGGATCGCCCATATATGGTCATGTTGGAAACAGTTAAGGAAAACAATCTAAAGTTTATATTTTTACTTTAACAAACGCTGAATTATGAAATAGTTTTCTACTAAATAAAGAGACAAAGACATGGGGAGGAGCGAAGTGGTTCAACAGCCCATAAGTACATGAATAACAGAGAATGCTAACATGGTGCTTCATGTTAGCATCATGCTACATGCTAGCACTAGCTACGACTGCTGTGAACAAACATCCACATGGACCCGATTTAGACTCGACTTTATTTGTTTGTGATGAATAAGTTCATATTCCACCAGGAAACAGCTAAAGAGGGAACATCGTGTTCCCCCTCGGTGAAGCCACGCCCCCTGTAGGTCATTATAAATACGTTTAAATCGAGCTCAAAGCGGATTTATCGATGTTTCTGCTTTTCCTCAGATCCAGCTGTTTGTGGTTCAGAGCTTCCAGAACCAGGACGGACAAATAAATGCTGTTGTAGATGTTTATTATCCGAGTCTCCAACGCGACACCAAGTGCAGGAACGTGAGGAGAAACTAAACTTTTCAAAGTAAAGCTCCTCATCACCACTGAAGGTGTTTAAACAAAGTCCTGAGTGAGGCGTGTTTCCTCCTCCAGCTGTTCTTCATCCAGACAGAGCAGCGTCTGAACCCGGCTCTCCGTCCACAGCATGAATATTCAGCAGCGTCGAGGAGATAATTGTAGGAGCTGGAGTTTGAAGTGCAGACGAGGAGGAGACGTCCAGATGTGGAGGAGACGTCCAGATGTGGAGAGCAGAGGAGCTCGTTTAGGAAAAACATCTTCAAACCCACAGACTCACTTCAGCTCCTGGACGTCAGCAGATCTTCATCGTTTCTCTGCTTTCTGGGGATTGTTTTGGATCCAGTTCCCAAACCTTTGAGGTCGCGACCCCACAGTGACCCCACAGTGACCCCCACAGCGACCCCACAGTGACCCCACAGTGACCTCATTCATCCTGGCCTATTGTACATGTTTTTAGTGGTGGGGGAAACCGGAGGAAACCTACGCAGACACGGGGAGAACATGCAAACTCCACAGAAAGGCCCCGTCCAGGTGGGAATCGAACCCGGGACCTTCTAGCTGTGAGAGTGCTAACCACCACAGACCTCGTGTTCGTGGAGGACGTCCCGGAGCCTAAAGTCTGGTCTCAGGTCAGATCCTCGTGTTCGTGGAGGACGTCCCGGAGCCTGAAGTCTGGCCTCAGGTCAGATCCTCGTGTTCATGGAGGACGTCCCGGAGCCTGAAGTCTGGCCTCAGGTCAGATCCTCGTGTTCATGGAGGACGTCCCGGAGCCTAAAGTCTGGTCTCAGGTCAGATCCTCGTGTTCGTGGAGGACGTCCCGGAGCCTGAAGTCTGGTCTCAGGTCAGATCCTCGTGTTCGTGGAGGACGTCCCGGAGCCTAAAGTCTGGTCTCAGGTCAGATCCTCGTGTTCGTGGAGGACGTCCCGGAGCCTAAAGTCTGGTCTCAGGTCAGATCCTCGTGTTCGTGGAGGACGTCCCGGAGCCTAAAGTCTGGTCTCAGGTCAGATCCTCGTGTTCGTGGAGGACGTCCCGGAGCCTGAAGTCTGGTCTCGGGTCAGATCCTCGTGTTTGTGGAGGACGTCCCGGAGCCTAAAGTCTGGTCTCAGGTCAGATCCTCGTGTTTATGGAGGACGTCCCGGAGCCTAAAGTCTGGCCTCAGGTCAGATCCTCGTGTTGTGGAGGACGTCCCGGAGCCTAAAGTCTGGTCTCAGGTCAGATCCTCGTGTTGTGGAGGACGTCCCGGAGCCTAAAGTCTGGCCTCGGGTCAGATCCTCGTGTTCGTGGAGGACGTCCCGGAGCCTAAAGTCTGGTCTCAGGTCAGATCCTCGTGTTCGTGGAGGACGTCCCGGAGCCTGAAGTCGGGCCTCAGGTCAGATCCTCGTGTTGTGGAGGACGTCCCGGAGCCTAAAGTCTGGTCTCAGGTCAGATCCTCGTGTTCGTGGAGGACGTCCCGGAGCCTAAAGTCTGGTCTCAGGTCAGCTCCTCGTGTTCGTGGAGGACGTCCCGGAGCCTAAAGTCTGGCCTCGGGTCAGCTCCTCGTGTTCGTGGAGGACGTCCCGGAGCCTGAAGTCTGGCCTCAGGTCAGATCCTCGTGTTCGTGGAGGACGTCCCGGAGCCTGAAGTCGGGCCTCAGGTCAGATCCTCGTGTTCGTGGAGGACGTCCCGGAGCCTAAAGTCTGGCCTCGGGTCAGCTCCTCGTGTTCGTGGAGGACGTCCCGGAGCCTGAAGTCGGGCCTCGGGTCAGATCCTCGTGTTTATGGAGGACGTCCCGGAGCCTAAAGTCTGGTCTCAGGTCAGCTCCTCGTGTTCGTGGAGGACGTCCCGGAGCCTGAAGTCGGGCCTCGGGTCAGCTCCTCGTGTTCGTGGAGGACGTCCCGGAGCCTGAAGTCGGGCCTCGGGTCAGATCCTCGTGTTTATGGAGGACGTCCCGGAGCCTAAAGTCTGGTCTCAGGTCAGATCCTCGTGTTCGTGGAGGACGTCCCGGAGCCTGAAGTCTGGTCTCAGGTCAGATCCTCGTGTTGTGGAGGACGTCCCGGAGTCTAAAGTCTGGCCTCGGGTCAGATCCTCGTGTTGTGGAGGAAACTGAGGGAGAGGCAGATATTAGTCAGAACAGAGAGACTTTGTGACGAGTCTCGGAGGGATCTTCCCACACTGGCCACGGCGAGGGTCTCAGAAGGATCTGCCCACACTGTCCTCGCCGTTTGAAGTTCCTCATCAAAACACGGAGCGATTCTTCCAAATGTTACGAAAGAGACGATTAAAAAAACAGCTTTTCTCTGAAGACTCACGTTCAGAACTTTAAAGGCCTTTGTCTGATATCAGAGAGAAGCTCCAAAGACCCAATCGGATCCAAAACATTAACAACGAAGACATGGAAAAACAAACTGATCTTCAGGAGGTTCATTTTGCACTGATTCTGTTTTTCAAAGATTTATCCGAGAAATCGTGAATTCAGAGGCAGGTTTTGCAGAATGTCTCCCCTGATGCAGCCGACACGGAGACCAAAGAGTTCTTTACCTGGATCTGAGGCCGATGCCGATATTCATGACCGATATCTCCAAATGTCTGGTCGATAATCCTGTAAAAACGTTCTCAGGTTCAAACTTGTGTTAAACTATTTTCATGCTGATGTTTCTCTTTCCGGTGTAAAAACATGGATCACGTTCGCTCCTGGATATATTGGCTTTTAATGGCGCCAGACTGATCGATATTGTAAAATACTGAAATATCGGCCCGATTTATCGGCCGGCCGAGACGCTGCCGGTGAATCGGGGAAATAAGTCAAAGATTTCAAATTGTAACTTTTGCTGAACATTAATACGAGAGAAAAAATGTTTAGCTAGTTTTCTGTCATTTTATGTTTTCGTATAAAAATGGCCCAAAATCTAAATAATAATAATAATAAAAAAAATAAAAATAATAATAATAACGGACAGATCCAGATTTAACTCGTGAAATATCGGCCTCTGTATCGACTCTCGGCACGTTGGCAGATCGGTCTTTACTCACTCTTTACTGAAGTCTCCGTGACTTCTCTGTGACGTCACCTGTGAGACCTTCTGGCTCTCCATCAGGTCTCGGAGACATTTCAGGGACGTCACAGAAGCGTCTCACAGGTTCAGGACGACACATGTTCACGACCCTCAGACCTGTTTGTTTTCACCGAGACGTCCCGGAGACTCGCCTCATCTCAGGGAGGTCTCAGGGAGGTCTCAGGGAGGTCTCAGGGACGTCTCAGGGAGGTCTCAGGGACGTCTCAGGGACGTCTCAGGGAGGTCTCAGGGACGTCTCAGGGAGGTCTCAGGGACGTCTCAGGGAGGTCTCAGGGACGTCTCAGGGAGGTCTCAGGGAGGTCTCAGGGACGTCTCAGGGAGGTCTCAGGGACGTCTCAGGGAGGTCTCAGGGACGTCTCAGGGAGGTCTCAGGGACGTCTCAGGGAGGTCTCAGGGACGTCTCAGGGAGGTCTCAGGGAGGTCTCAGGGAGGTCTCAGGGACGTCTCAGGGAGGTCTCAGGGAGGTCTCAGGGACGTCTCAGGGAGGTCTCAGGGACGTCTCAGGGAGGTCTCTGTGACGTCTCAGGGAGGTCTCAGGGAGGTCTCAGGGACGTCTCAGGGAGGTCTCAGGGACGTCTCAGGGACGTCTCAGGGACGTCTCAGGGACGTCTCAGGGAGGTCTCAGGGACGTCTCAGGGACGTCTCAGGGACGTCTCAGGGAGGTCTCAGGGACGTCTCAGGGAGGTCTCAGGGAGGTCTCAGGGACGTCTCAGGGAGGTCTCAGGGAGGTCTCAGGGACGTCTCAGGGAGGTCTCAGGGACGTCTCAGGGACGTCTCAGGGACGTCTCAGGGAGGTCTCAGGGAGGTCTCAGGGACGTCTCAGGGAGGCCTCAGGGAGGTCTCAGGGACGTCTCAGGGACGTCTCAGGGACGTCTCAGGGACGTCTCAGGGAGGTCTCAGGGAGGTCTCAGGGACGTCTCAGGGAGGTCTCAGGGAGGTCTCAGGGACGTCTCAGGGACGTCTCAGGGACGTCTCAGGGACGTCTCAGGGAGGTCTCAGGGACGTCTCAGGGACGTCTCAGGGACGTCTCAGGGACGTCTCAGGGAGGTCTCAGGGAGGTCTCAGGGACGTCTCAGGGACGTCTCAGGGAGGTCTCAGGGAGGTCTCAGGGACGTCTCAGGGACGTCTCAGGGAGGTCTCAGGGACGTCTCAGGGACGTCTCAGGGACGTCTCAGGGAGGTCTCTGTGACGTCTCAGGGAGGTCTCAGGGACGTCTCAGGGAGGTCTCAGGGAGGTCTCTGTGACGTCTCAGGGAGGTCTCAGGGAGGTCTCAGGGAGGTCTCAGGGAGGTCTCAGGGAGGTCTCAGGGACGTCTCAGGGAGGTCTCAGGGACGTCTCAGGGAGGTCTCAGGGAGGTCTCAGGGAGGTCTCAGGGACGTCTCAGGGAGGTCTCAGGGAGGTCTCAGGGACGTCTCAGGGAGGTCTCAGGGAGGTCTCAGGGACGTCTCAGGGAGGTCTCAGGGACGTCTCAGGGAGGTCTCAGGGACGTCTCAGGGAGGTCTCAGGGAGGTCTCAGGGACGTCTCAGGGAGGTCTCAGGGACGTCTCAGGGAGGTCTCAGGGAGGTCTCAGGGAGGTCTCAGGGACGTCTCAGGGAGGTCTCAGGGAGGTCTCAGGGACGTCTCAGGGAGGTCTCAGGGACGTCTCAGGGAGGTCTCTGTGACGTCTCAGGGAGGTCTCAGGGAGGTCTCAGGGACGTCTCAGGGAGGTCTCAGGGACGTCTCAGGGACGTCTCAGGGACGTCTCAGGGACGTCTCAGGGAGGTCTCAGGGACGTCTCAGGGACGTCTCAGGGACGTCTCAGGGACGTCTCAGGGAGGTCTCAGGGACGTCTCAGGGAGGTCTCAGGGAGGTCTCAGGGACGTCTCAGGGAGGTCTCAGGGAGGTCTCAGGGACGTCTCAGGGAGGTCTCAGGGACGTCTCAGGGACGTCTCAGGGACGTCTCAGGGAGGTCTCAGGGAGGTCTCAGGGACGTCTCAGGGAGGCCTCAGGGAGGTCTCAGGGACGTCTCAGGGACGTCTCAGGGACGTCTCAGGGACGTCTCAGGGAGGTCTCAGGGAGGTCTCAGGGACGTCTCAGGGAGGTCTCAGGGAGGTCTCAGGGAGGTCTCAGGGACGTCTCAGGGACGTCTCAGGGACGTCTCAGGGACGTCTCAGGGAGGTCTCAGGGAGGTCTCAGGGACGTCTCAGGGACGTCTCAGGGACGTCTCAGGGACGTCTCAGGGACGTCTCAGGGACGTCTCAGGGAGGTCTCAGGGAGGTCTCAGGGACGTCTCAGGGACGTCTCAGGGAGGTCTCAGGGAGGTCTCAGGGACGTCTCAGGGACGTCTCAGGGAGGTCTCAGGGACGTCTCAGGGACGTCTCAGGGACGTCTCAGGGACGTCTCAGGGAGGTCTCAGGGAGGTCTCAGGGACGTCTCAGGGACGTCTCAGGGACGTCTCAGGGAGGTCTCAGGGAGGTCTCAGGGACGTCTCAGGGAGGCCTCAGGGACGTCTCAGGGACGTCTCAGGGACGTCTCAGGGACGTCTCAGGGAGGTCTCAGGGAGGTCTCAGGGAGGTCTCAGGGAGGTCTCAGGGACGTCTCAGGGACGTCTCAGGGACGTCTCAGGGAGGTCTCAGGGAGGTCTCAGGGACGTCTCAGGGACGTCTCAGGGACGTCTCAGGGACGTCTCAGGGACGTCTCAGGGAGGTCTCAGGGAGGTCTCAGGGACGTCTCAGGGACGTCTCAGGGAGGTCTCAGGGAGGTCTCAGGGACGTCTCAGGGACGTCTCAGGGAGGTCTCAGGGACGTCTCAGGGACGTCTCAGGGACGTCTCAGGGAGGTCTCAGGGACGTCTCAGGGACGTCTCAGGGAGGTCTCAGGGACGTCTCAGGGAGGTCTCAGGGAGGTCTCTGTGACGTCTCAGGGAGGTCTCAGGGAGGTCTCAGGGAGGTCTCAGGGACGTCTCAGGGACGTCTCAGGGAGGTCTCTGTGACGTCTCAGGGACGTCTCAGGGACGTCTCAGGGAGGTCTCAGGGACGTCTCAGGGAGGTCTCAGGGACGTCTCAGGGACGTCTCAGGGAGGTCTCAGGGACGTCTCAGGGAGGTCTCAGGGACGTCTCAGGGAGGTCTCTGTGACATCTCAGGGACGTCTCAGGGAGGTCTCAGGGAGGTCTCAGGGACGTCTCAGGGAGGTCTCAGGGAGGTCTCAGGGAGGTCTCAGGGACGTCTCAGGGAGGTCTCAGGGACGTCTCAGGGAGGTCTCTGTGACGTCTCAGGGAGGTCTCAGGGACGTCTCAGGGACGTCTCAGGGAGGTCTCAGGGAGGTCTCAGGGAGGTCTCAGGGACGTCTCAGGGACGTCTCAGGGAGGTCTCAGGGACGTCTCAGGGACGTCTCAGGGACGTCTCAGGGAGGTCTCTGTGACGTCTCAGGGAGGTCTCAGGGACGTCTCAGGGAGGTCTCAGGGAGGTCTCTGTGACGTCTCAGGGAGGTCTCAGGGAGGTCTCAGGGAGGTCTCAGGGACGTCTCAGGGAGGTCTCAGGGACGTCTCAGGGAGGTCTCTGTGACATCTCAGGGACGTCTCAGGGAGGTCTCAGGGAGGTCTCAGGGACGTCTCAGGGAGGTCTCAGGGAGGTCTCAGGGACGTCTCAGGGACGTCTCAGGGAGGTCTCTGTGACGTCTCAGGGAGGTCTCAGGGACGTCTCAGGGAGGTCTCAGGGACGTCTCAGGGAGGTCTCTGTGACGTCTCAGGGAGGTCTCAGGGACGTCTCAGGGACGTCTCAGGGAGGTCTCAGGGACGTCTCAGGGAGGTCTCAGGGACGTCTCAGGGAGGTCTCTGTGACATCTCAGGGAGGTCTCAGGGACGTCTCAGGGACGTCTCAGGGAGGTCTCAGGGACGTCTCAGGGACGTCTCAGGGACGTCTCAGGGACGTCTCAGGGAGGTCTCAGGGACGTCTCAGGGACGTCTCAGGGACGTCTCAGGGACGTCTCAGGGACGTCTCAGGGAGGTCTCAGGGAGGTCTCAGGGACGTCTCAGGGACGTCTCAGGGAGGTCTCAGGGAGGTCTCAGGGACGTCTCAGGGACGTCTCAGGGAGGTCTCAGGGACGTCTCAGGGACGTCTCAGGGACGTCTCAGGGAGGTCTCAGGGAGGTCTCAGGGACGTCTCAGGGACGTCTCAGGGACGTCTCAGGGAGGTCTCAGGGAGGTCTCAGGGACGTCTCAGGGAGGCCTCAGGGAGGTCTCAGGGACGTCTCAGGGACGTCTCAGGGACGTCTCAGGGACGTCTCAGGGAGGTCTCAGGGAGGTCTCAGGGACGTCTCAGGGAGGTCTCAGGGAGGTCTCAGGGAGGTCTCAGGGACGTCTCAGGGACGTCTCAGGGACGTCTCAGGGACGTCTCAGGGAGGTCTCAGGGAGGTCTCAGGGACGTCTCAGGGACGTCTCAGGGACGTCTCAGGGACGTCTCAGGGACGTCTCAGGGAGGTCTCAGGGAGGTCTCAGGGACGTCTCAGGGACGTCTCAGGGACGTCTCAGGGACGTCTCAGGGAGGTCTCAGGGAGGTCTCAGGGACGTCTCAGGGAGGTCTCAGGGAGGTCTCAGGGAGGTCTCAGGGACGTCTCAGGGACGTCTCAGGGACGTCTCAGGGACGTCTCAGGGAGGTCTCAGGGAGGTCTCAGGGACGTCTCAGGGACGTCTCAGGGACGTCTCAGGGACGTCTCAGGGACGTCTCAGGGAGGTCTCAGGGAGGTCTCAGGGACGTCTCAGGGACGTCTCAGGGAGGTCTCAGGGAGGTCTCAGGGACGTCTCAGGGACGTCTCAGGGAGGTCTCAGGGAGGTCTCTGTGACGTCTCAGGGAGGTCTCAGGGAGGTCTCAGGGAGGTCTCAGGGAGGTCTCAGGGACGTCTCAGGGACGTCTCAGGGAGGTCTCTGTGACGTCTCAGGGAGGTCTCAGGGACGTCTCAGGGACGTCTCAGGGAGGTCTCAGGGACGTCTCAGGGAGGTCTCAGGGACGTCTCAGGGACGTCTCAGGGAGGTCTCAGGGACGTCTCAGGGAGGTCTCAGGGACGTCTCAGGGAGGTCTCTGTGACATCTCAGGGACGTCTCAGGGAGGTCTCAGGGAGGTCTCAGGGACGTCTCAGGGAGGTCTCAGGGAGGTCTCAGGGACGTCTCAGGGACGTCTCAGGGAGGTCTCTGTGACGTCTCAGGGAGGTCTCAGGGACGTCTCAGGGAGGTCTCAGGGACGTCTCAGGGAGGTCTCTGTGACGTCTCAGGGAGGTCTCAGGGACGTCTCAGGGACGTCTCAGGGAGGTCTCAGGGAGGTCTCAGGGAGGTCTCAGGGACGTCTCAGGGACGTCTCAGGGAGGTCTCAGGGACGTCTCAGGGACGTCTCAGGGACGTCTCAGGGAGGTCTCTGTGACGTCTCAGGGAGGTCTCAGGGACGTCTCAGGGAGGTCTCAGGGAGGTCTCTGTGACGTCTCAGGGAGGTCTCAGGGAGGTCTCAGGGAGGTCTCAGGGAGGTCTCAGGGACGTCTCAGGGACGTCTCAGGGAGGTCTCAGGGACGTCTCAGGGAGGTCTCTGTGACATCTCAGGGACGTCTCAGGGAGGTCTCAGGGAGGTCTCAGGGACGTCTCAGGGAGGTCTCAGGGAGGTCTCAGGGACGTCTCAGGGACGTCTCAGGGAGGTCTCTGTGACGTCTCAGGGAGGTCTCAGGGACGTCTCAGGGAGGTCTCAGGGACGTCTCAGGGAGGTCTCTGTGACGTCTCAGGGAGGTCTCAGGGACGTCTCAGGGACGTCTCAGGGAGGTCTCAGGGACGTCTCAGGGAGGTCTCAGGGACGTCTCAGGGACGTCTCAGGGAGGCCTCAGGGACCAGTCTCGACCATCCCACTAATCTCTCACTAATGTGTTTACTGGAAAACAACAAGTATTGAAATATTGTGATATTTTAATGAGCTGTTTTTCTTCTGAAATTGAGTTTAGATTTAAACTTCTGGATCTGCTCCTCTGCATTTGCTAAACGAGTTTGTGAATTCCTAATGAGTGAATAAGTTTATGACGTGTGTTTAATTAAATATTCTATTCTGTAACAAATCCACACGTTTAAACCTGACGGACATTTATTAAGATTGTTTTATTTCAAAGGCCATGAAAACGTAAAATAACAGAAAACTTCACATTTCTGTCATTGCTCCTCAGCAGATGTTTCAGCAGATGTTTCAGCAGATGTTTCAGCAGATGTTTCGCACTGAAGTCTCTACATTTGAATTGTTTCCTCTTCATCATAATTCAGATTTAAGTGAAATATTGTTTCCTTTCTTTGCTGATGTTTATGGCTCGTCTCCGGCTCGTGTTTGGTCTTCACAAACATCTGCCGAGCGGCTCCGAAGCCCGATTCTCAGACTCACATCTGGAGGAAACTCTGCACATCTGCAGCACGAACCTGAGCTCGACCTGATCACAGAAGAACAACTGCAGTGATAAGAGCGCCCTCTGCTGGCGGTTCGCTCACACTGCACTGAGGAGCTGCACCTCTGGATTTCAGCGCGTTTCTCCAGTTCGGCTTTACCCAAATCTAAAAGCTTCTGGACTGAGAGGATAAAAGACCTACAAGACTCGCCTAAACTCATCTTTAACCTCGCGTGTTTTCACTTTAACGTTTTCTGTCGGTGCATTTTTGCTTTTTTCCAATAATTTCTCATCACTCTTGTCGCTTTTTTCTACAAGCTTTTAGATTTGGGTAAAGCCGAACTGGAGTTATGTGCTCGGTTCAGGCGGGGGTTAAGGGGTTAAATCATTTGAACTGAGGAAATATTGTTTTGGGAGGTTTTCACAAATGCAGACGTGGTACTCCACAAATATAAAAAATACTCCACAAATATAAAATACTCCACAAATATAAAAATACTCCACAAATATAAAATACTCCACAAATATAAAAATACTCCACAAATATAAAATACTCCACAAATATAAAAATACTCCACAAATATAAAATACTCCACAAATATAAAAATACTCCACAAATATAAAAATACTCCACAAATATAAAATACTCCACAAATATAAAAATACTCCACAAATATAAAATACTCCACAAATATAAAAATACTCCACAAATATAAAAATACTCCACAAATATAAAAATACTCCACAAATATAAAATACTCCACAAATATAAAAATACTCCACAAATATAAAAATACTCCACAAATATAAAATACTCCACAAATATACTTCCTCATTTCCAAATATGTGCTTTAGTCGTGAAGTTTTCCCTTTAACCTCTCTCTCCGGTGGTTGCTCATGTAGCACTAGGGCTGAGTACTCGATTCCAGTACTTTAACGATACTCTTACCGATACCTGTACTTTTTTTATTATTTATATAAATATTATTATTTTTTTACATGATTTTATTTGTGTGTGCTTTGT
Organism: Proterorhinus semilunaris; assembly: GCA_021464625.1. Taxonomy (NCBI): domain Eukaryota; kingdom Metazoa; phylum Chordata; class Actinopteri; order Gobiiformes; family Gobiidae; genus Proterorhinus; species Proterorhinus semilunaris. Next base: position 373,786 of record CM038344.1, on the reverse strand, counting down.
GCTTCCTTTCTGTTTATAGTCTGTGTTCCTCAAAATACTATGAATGTGTGGAGGATTGTGATTGTGGTATGAGGCAAGGAGGAGTGGCTGGGGTGGGGGGATTAAAGTTTGAATAAAAAAAATAATAATAATTAAAAATAAATAAATAAATAAATACCTGTACTCACATTTTTGTAGAACCACAAAAGATGAATAATGTTAATTTATTCACTTTCCTTTTACTTCCTTTTAATTTCTTTTACATTTGTATCATTGGTTTGAGGTGAAACGACCGAGAAACCTCCAAACATTTATTTTATTTTCCTAATTTTTCACATTATTTCCACTTTAATTAAGTAAACTTTCCCAAAATGTGAATTATTTTTCCTAAAACTTTTTATTTTTATTTCAATTTTTTTTAAATTTTACCCCAAATTTTTCAATTTAAATTATTTTCCTAAATTTTTTCTCACATTTTGCCCTAAATTTTCCTAATTATTTCAATGTTTCTATGTGTCTTTTTCACATTTATAAAAATAATAAATAATTTCCCTCTTTTTCTTCTTTGATGAACTTGAATATAAAGTATTTGTATTCTTTTCAGTTCCTGCTTTAAATACGTTCTTGTTCTCGACACCAGCAGAACCTAAACCCTTGTATGTCATTCATTTCTCAGCTTTGTAAACATGAGTCTAATTCTAGCGTGGGACAGGCCCAGTGGAGACGGTGGGAGGACGTGTCCCCGTGTCCTTCCCGTGTAAATAATCGCTTTAACACTACAATTCCCATGATCCTTTGCTCCGTCCTCGCGTCCTTTATCGAGGCCCGTGAAGCGCCGTCTCTGCTGGGAAATAATACAAACCCTTCCCTTTTGTCCAAACGTCCCCAAACATCTGTCCAGCGTCCTCTAGTGCCGGGATTCACGGCTCTTTTCTGGAGCCGAGTCTTCGGGATCGGTTCGTTTCAAAGAGCCGTTCGAAAGACCGGCTCTTTTTATTATAAACGTTAATAACTCCAGAAAACGATCGATCTCCAAGACGCCGTCGATAAAAGGCACTATTTTTATTTAACCGCTTTACCCTTAAGCCATTTTCTCCAGCTCGGCTTTACCCAAATCTAAAGGCTCACAGCCTATAAGCCAGAGTAACGCCTCAGTTGAAAGCTAAGACCTACAAAAAAATGGAAACAGATCTTTTTCCTTACGTTGTTTCACGTTTTTCATCCTCGTTTTCATCTCCTTTGTGTCGCCATCATGCCGCTAGTGTTTTTCAAGAAGCTTTTAGATTTGGGTAAAGCCAAACTGGAGAGGTAGGTACGGCTCTGGGGGGTGCAGGTACAGTAGAACAAGTATGTACAAAGATATTTACAATCTGCAGATTCATGGAGGTTTGTATAAAAGTGCACTTTGGCTTTTTATCATTCAGTTTCCACAAATAAAACATCAGTTCAACCAACTCAACATTCACGGTTCACAATAAGTTTGAGTTTGTGTGGATTATTAAAGTTCCTCAGAGAGGTCTGCGATTGAGTCCATGCGCCTCTGGGCTCCGCTCTTCAGGAGTGGGTTTGGTCCCGACAGGAACACCAGGCCTGTTCAGACAAACAGGACCAAAGGAGTAAAGATCCTTTACACGGCGAGACTTTTCTTCTTCGGTGTTCACACAATAACTATAATAGGATTGAGTAAACAATAAATCAAATTAATAAATCAAAAACACCCGTAGGTTATAAAGTGCATCGCTCAAACACAATAGATGATAATCCATAGTATTAAACATTCAAAATACCAGACATCATGACTTTAAACTGGTCAAACACATTGGCTACTATGGCTACATTAGCATAACAATGCACCACAGTAAATGGACAGCTATAGGTGCAAAACGAGTGGTATTGTTATGCTAACGTTAGCGGCTTATAGCAAAACATTGGAGCGTCAGACTCACCGATTTCCACTGAATAATCTGTCCCACAGCGAGAGCCCCGGGGTCCGCGGCGGCGGTTAGCGATCTCTTTAAGTGTTCAATGTACAACGAAGTTTTAAAGCAGCACTCAGTAACGTGTTGACCTTAATAAATCCTCCCGTCGTCCCTCTGGGGGTAAGACAAGTGTTCATGGTGTCCTGGTGTCTCTGGCCAGAAGACCATGCTTGCAACTTGACAGCCACCAGGTCGGAGCAACCAATACACACTAATTGAACCACGAAGAAGAAGCTAACAGGCTAACGGGCAAAGCTAACTGTGGGCTAGCGCCACTTAAACAGTATTTACAGCTAAATAATGATCGCCATTGTATAACTGGATGAACAATATCCCTCTGCCCCTTCGGCTTTTCTGTCAGCGTAGGATTTACTCCAAGACATTTAATAATAAAATCCTAACTCGCTACGAGACCTGCAGTTGCGCTTATGGCCTCTAGGGGCACGAGTTACTATATTGCTTTAAAGCAAATCAACCAAATACTAAAAGCGTTTATTTAGCGAGACTAACCTGCTGCGGCCGTCCTGATTATCCTCATTATTTCCCCTCATTCTAACGCCTCACGTGAGTGTGAGTCCAAGTCCAGCAAGAACAAGAACGAGCTTCTCCAGCCTCAGGGTCTGGAGAATGGAGGCGGACGTCGCCACTTGTACAAGAACGTCTGAATCAGAAGTGAATGACTCCGACGAGGAGGTGGAGTTCATCTCTTAGGTGAGTGCGTCACGTCATGCGTGTGTTGCCACGTCATGCGTGTGTTGCCACGTCATGCGTGTGTTGCCACGTCATGCGTGTGTTGTCACGTCATGCGTGTGTGTAATGTAATACATGTTGTAGTTTGGGCTGTTGACATATTTATACTGTACGATAGTTTGAGCTGAAATACGATCGTTTTGGAAGCTTTGTACGATATATTTGTTTTGAGAATCTGGCAACCCTGTCACCATGTAACATCATGAAGGAAGTCTGTGAGACCTGATCGTCTGGAGTTGGCATGTTCCTCGTGTCTGCGCAGGCTCTAGGACTGACCCAACACCTGAACCACATGACCCTAAATGACAAAGCACTTTATCCTAAAGCGAGTTTGGACTCTGAGAAGTTCCATTACAGATCTGTTCTTCACAGCGCCTGAAGCTTCTGTGTGTTTGTCAGAGCTGGTTGTATGTGATGGATTTCGGCCTCAGTCCGGCTCCAGGTCGTCCCGTGACAGTCCGGCTCCAGGTTTAGTCCGGCTCCAGGTCGTCCCGTGACAGTCCGGCTCCAGGTTTAGTCCGGCTCCAGGTCGTCCCGTTCCAGTCCGGCTCCAGGTCGTCCCGTTCCAGTCCGGCTCCAGGTCGTCCCGTGACAGTCCGGCTCCAGGTTTAGTCCGGCTCCAGGTCGTCCCGTGACAGTCCGGCTCCAGGTTTAGTCCGGCTCCAGGTCGTCCCGTTCCAGTCCGGCTCCAGGTCGTCCCGTTCCAGTCCGGCTCCAGGTCCAGTCCGGCTCCAGGTCGTCCCGTGACAGTCCGGCTCCAGGTCGTCCCGTGACAGTCCGGCTCCAGGTCCAGTCCGGCTCCAGGTCGTCCCGTTACAGTCCGGCTCCAGGTCCAGTCCGGCTCCAGGTCGTCCCGTGACAGTCCGGCTCCAGGTCGTCCCGTTCCAGTCCGGCTCCAGGTCGTCCCGTTCCAGTCCGGCTCCAGGTCGTCCCGTTACGAGCCTGAATAAAGAGTAACGAGGTCATAACGAGGTCGTTAGAGAGTTACGAGGAGCAGCAGAGTCTGAAGGAGACGCTCTGAACCTTCTCAGGTCAGAGCTCCGTCTCACAAACTTCCTGAATCCCTCCGCTCTCCTCCACCACTCCGACCTGTCACTTCTGAAGCTAACGCTACGCTAACGCGCATGAATAATCCAGGGGGCGGGAGCAGACGGCGCCTCCCGGTGGACGCCGCGGGAGCCGGCACAAACGCGTTAAAGTTTAAAGAGGCGGAGCAGACGGAGGAGCAGACGAGGAGCAGAAGAAACGCTACAAAGTGGTTTAAAGAGAGCGGGACGAGGTGTTGACGAGACGCCGGAACTTATCTGACGGATTCGACACGACAGTAAACACCAGAAACATCCGAGTCGGGACGTTACGCGTCTGCGCAGTCGAGGAGAGACTTTAGTTTAACTCAGAGTCAGATCACAAACTCTTTACCACGTTTATTCTCTGAGATCCAGGAAGTGACTCCAACATGTCTGTGTGGCTCCTGGTCTTTCACACGCTCATTCATTCACTAATACTGACATGTTTGGTATCCACGTGTAGCAGGAAAGGCTGTGATCCAAATATGGTCATTTCCTTTGAGGGAGACAGAGCGGCTAAAGACGGGAGACACAGGGACTAAACTTTAATCGCTCCGTAAGACTCAACACTTTACAGACTCTGCCCCTCCTGGAGCCCCCCCTTAACGTGGGGGGGAGGGTTTGACCTGAATGATCCTGGAGCTCTGTTGTCGGGGGCTTCGTGGCCCTGGTAGGGTCTCCCAGGGCAAACAGGTCCTAGGTGACGGGTCAGACAAAGAGCGGTTTAGAAGCCCCTTATGAGAGACCAACAGGCCCGGTTAGAACCATGAGGCCGTCCTTCTGTGGACCCACCACCTGCAGGGGGCGCTATAGGGGCTGGTGCAGCTCCAACAGCTGCCCCCACGACCCGACAACGGACAAGTGGAAGAAAATGGATGGACTTTACAGACAAATAGTGAGACGACATTTGAAAGGTTTTCTTCCTCTTTATCCGGGCCGGGTCGCGGGGGCAGCAGTCTCAGCAGAGATGTCCAGACTTCCTGATTCACACACACCTCCTCCAGCTGCTCTGGGGGGACCCTGAGATGGCACCAGGCCACAGAGACATGTCCCTCCAGCGTGTCCTGGGTCTGGGACACTTCTCGAGGGAGGGACTGGAGGACCTGAAACACTGAGGAGGAGGTGGAGAGACACTCTTCAGCTCTGACATGATCCTGGGTTAAGGCTGAAGAAAGACAGTTTCCCTGATCTTCATTCTCGTCTCCACTTCCTGTATGAGACGGTCATGTGACTTCAGTTCATCTGAGCCGAGAGAGAAGACGCTCGACTCTGGGACAGTTTTTGTTTCATGTGGAAAAGTCCAACTGTTGACCAGAAAGTCCCGTTACCGTAGTTACAATATTGTTCTTATAAAGTCCTTATTACCTGAGAGCTTTTAACCCCTGAGCGTTTGTGCCGCCCACACTCGTCCCGCCCACACTCGTCCCGCGTCCGTGTCCAGCGTCCGCCCGGCCTGGACGGACTGGAAGTGTCTGAAAGCGGCTTTAGTCTTTAGTCCCGCTCCGGTCCTCCGGGACGGGCCCAAATCCGCTCCATTAGAGTCCATTAGAGTCTGCAGTAATCCAGGGTGGAGCACGGGGACGACGGGGAGGGAGGGGGGAGGGGGGAGGAAGAAAGACATAAAGAAAGAAGAAAGGGAGGAAGTGTGACGGTGACTTCGTTTATGTCCACACTTCAGTCTCATTATCTCACACATTAAACTCAAACCCAATAACTGCCCGTCCATTTATGATCAGGATCAATACGTGTTGGACTCACTGTGCACACGGATTTACATTCATAAATCCAAACGGTTAATCTGTGACTTGGGCTCAGGGTCTGAGTTGTGTTTCACTCACAGTTACACTTTTCACATTCACGTTATTTATCCGTGAGGAACTTCCCTTCAGAGGAACAGTAGATTTCGCGGGACAGTAGGACAGTTACAAACATGTGGCTCCATGGTGGGACCCTCAGTAGCCTGTGCATACTGCTCTGTTTGTAGCGCCTCCACAGGGGGGCAGTATACATGGCAGTGCAGTACGCCTGGAAGAGTCTGACTTTAACAGGTGTGGAGCGCGTTGGCTCGTCCATAAAGCGACACCGTCTGTAAAAGTCTGCAGTCACACAGTGTCCCAGATATTTACATTCAGTGACATTAAGAATATTTCCTGATAAAAAGAAATCAGGGAAAATCAGTTTGGAGTCCTCTCTGCTCCGGGCGATCATGATAATGCTTTTCCTTGAGTTGTATTTAATATCGAAGTCTGTTCCATACTGAGAGCACACAGGCAGCAGCTCTTGTAGCCCAGCGCTATAAGGACAAAGATAACAAGGTCATCAGCAAACATCAGGTGGTTAAAGGTACTGTTGCCAACCAGCCTATTCCACGATCATTTAAAAGCCCTGACAAGTCGTCCACATATACATTAAAGAAAAACAGACATAAATGCTGCCCTGTCTTTCTCCATTTGCCACAGAAAGATGCAGATAAGCAGTTTCCCCATTTCACACACATGATGGGAAAACCAGAAAACCAGAATTCTCACAAGACATTTTGGAGAACCTTTCTTGTACAACTTAGAAAATAATTGTTCATGGTTTACGTAGTCAAAGGCCTTTGAGGCATCAATAAAACTCATACAAATGGTTGTATTGTGTCTATTGTACAGATCCAAGATTTCTTTCAAAGCGAAAATGCAAAAATGTTCCATGTTTGGGTTTAAAGCCAAACTGGTCATCAGAGGTCAGCGAAAACTCTTCCATCTCATTCAGAATGGACTTTTCCAGGACCCTGGTCAGCGCTGTAGGCCTATAGTTCTTTACCGTTCATTTTGCCAGCTTTGTCTTTTCCAATTGGAACCAAAGTGACAGACAATAATGGGTCAGTAAGACTCCATGTATGAGAAAACAAATGGCGAGCAGAGGGTACAGTTTCCTGCATATTTGAAATGCTCAGCAGATACTCCGCCAGCACCACATGCCTTGTTGTTCTCCAGCTTCAGCACTATCTCAAAAACTGACAATCACATCTACACTCTTCTCGATTTTGTCAACAATAAAATAATTACTCTTAACAGCATTAACAATGTCACAGTAATGTTTCTGCCACATCGGAGCAATCTGTTCTGCTCCATTCACACCGTCAACACGTGTCGGGACAGTTTGTTGCTGTTTATTCCCAGAAGTCTGTAGGGCTTTTGCTTTGCCGTTTCTTTGCCGGTAAATAAAGAGTGTTCACATTACTTTGAATAGAACGTAGGGCTTAGTTAAAGTATTTGCTTTCTTCTTATACTCAAACACCTGGCCACACTTGGGTTTGCCCGACTCAACCCGAGCTTTAAAGGCCCTTCTAGCCTCAGCGTGGGACGGCTCCACATACTCGCTCCAGCCGGGTTTAGCCTCGTATGTGTTTGTCTCATACAGAGGTTGACTTGAGACAAGGAGAGAGTCTACGATTGTATCATACAGTGAGCACAGTTCAACTCTGTGTTGCAGATTCTGACAATGAATATCATTACAGGTTACAGCACTATTGGTTTCAGACTGGGTAAGACGTGTACTTGTGTATCATTGTTCACACATTTAAGAGACGGCACTTTGCCCACATTCACCGAAAAAGGGCACATGATCCGAAGTTGCAAATGCATAGCTGATCCAAATGGAAACAATAGAGTCATGAGCATCACTGGTACATATGCAATGATCTAACCAGGAGGTGGTGTGCCACGCCTCAGGTAAAAGTGCTCCACTGGACAGAAAAAGGCTATTCTCTGAGCAGAAATGCAAACAAGGACCTAGTATCTGAGATCTGCATTGAAACCCCCCACAATGAAGATGCTGCTGGAAGCATCTTGGATATGAGCCATAATATAGGCCAGCCTATTTAGGTACTCACATTCATTATCAGAGCATCCATATGGTGTATCTATGTTCAGTATTGTTAACTTTTGATCCTCAGAGCAGAATTCAAGCCCTATAGTCTGACCCAAGGCAAATCCCTGATAACACCAGACTACCCATAGAAATGTCTGTGTTAAATATTACCATTTTGCATTTAAAATAATTTACATTTGAGCAGCATCAGCTTCCTGGTTGTAGCTACTCAGCGGCGGAGTGATCTGCTCGGTTACCGGATCTACAGTCGTTTGTTTACCTGCGGCCGCATCACTACACGTGGAATTCACAAAAGAGCTTTCAACAAATCAGACATGGCAACGTTTGGAGGTTTTTAATGCAGGCTACTAGTTACCATAGACATGCACTAGCCTAGCACTAGCCTAGCATTAGCCTAGCACCACTAAACTCTTCAAATATAAGGTCTGCATTAATCAAACAGACAACACTCTGGATAACTAGGAAATGAGGCCTTATGTCCAAAATCCTGAACTATCCCTTTAATGAGGAAATAATGAGTTCATAAGCTCCGACAGACGAGACAATGAACTTTGTGATGGTTTTTGTTTCATGTGCATTTTCCCCGTAATGGGATATGAGCCAAAAACGGAGAAAAAACAAATCTGCAGTTTGTCCGTTACCATAGTTACCGCCATAGAGTCTTCAGTTGCTCCGCCTCCGTTTGAACAGGTTTAAACTAAACCGGGACTAAACCCGGTCTTCGTTCTCTCCGCGGCGCCTCATCCGTCTCGTTCTCCGTCTCCCTTATTTCCCCGCAGTCCTCTCGTGCGCGCCCCTCACGTGCGCGCCGGTGATTGTTTTAATTGATCTGCTTTGGGGAGCGTGCACGGGGGACGCGCACGTGGCTGGGAGCGCCGTGATTGGCCGGCGCGCGGTCCATTCGTCTCCATTTGTCGGGCGCCGAGCGCGTTATTAAAGCCTTTTTAATCAAAGTCAAGCTGCCGGAGGAACCGCGGGGGCACCGGCATTAACGGGACGGGACTACAGCTCCCATGATGCACCGCTGCAGCGCCGCACATATGGAGAGCAGCCACGCGTTCATATTTCAATCAGAGGAGGAGCGTGTACTGGAACTGCAGAGTGTTCTATGTACAGGATATGTCCCTGTGAACTGGAACACGGGATAAAAACACGCTTAAAACAAAACAAACCTCCCCGTCCCTCCTGCACCTCCACGTCGGTCAAACGAACTCCACGCACGGTTCACGCCCGTGTGCGGCTGCGAGCTGTGGAACCAACGTAACTCCACTCGATAAACATGAAGGTTCTTGCTGGGTTTCAGGTTCTAGAATGTGAAGAAGATGACGGACCGAGGAACAGAAGGTCAGGCACTCTGGCTTTAATAACAGACAGGGCTACTATAGGCCGCGTGTTGCATTATGGGTAACGGAATTATTTTGGCTGTAAACAATATTGATCGATATGGTGCGTTCCACTTGATCTCGGAAGTCGGAATTTCCGAGCTCCGAGTTGGAAATTTCAAAATTTCAACTGGAACTCCGTAATTCCGACTCGGAAACTCAGAATCGTCCAAGAAGGAGCAAAATGCATTATCATAGGAATGGGAAAAATATGATTCTGTTCTTTTTCATTTCTTCCTTCATTATAGTTGGTTTGTGCAGGGAGTAGTCCAAAAGCTCATGAATCAAAAGCTCTCCTAAACCTACATTTAAACTGTATTATGTAAAAAACATGAAGAGCCATTTGGGAGCCAAAAGAGCCGGCTCTCTTTAGTGAGCCGATCCAAATGATCCGGTTCACCAAAAAGAGCCGAAAATCCCATCGCTAACTGGAACGCAACAACTCGGAGATATCGTTTTATCCCGGTCAGATTTTCCGACTTCCGACATGAGTGAACCGTTAGTGTAAAGCCACAGACAGACCATGGACCATCTGACCCGCTGGAAGGTTGACCTCAAGTGTTCTTGTAGTGGCCGTGGAGCCCCCCCCCCCCCAGAGGTGCTGTTAAAGTGACCGGTCCCTGTTCACAGTTGGAGACAAACATTTCGGACTCTTGAAGGCGACAGACGGAAGGTTGGACCAAGACCAGGGTCTGAAATAAAGACCATAGAGTCATGTTCTTGTCAATGAGGAGGTGGACCAGAAACGAACTCTTAATTCTTCAAAAGTCTGTTCCTGTTTCTCATTTTGCTCCAGGCGACTGGTCTCCTAAACATGGCCCTCAGAGCGTTCCAGGTGAATAAAGTCGTCTGTAACAAATCAGCTAATGCTAAACAGTTAGCGCACACGATGCTAACTCTGTAGGAACGTTTCTCCCCACACATATGATCAAAAACATGTGACTGTGACTAAAGTAACATCACAGGTTTAGTTACAGTTTCATCATGAGCTGCTCCTCCACTGGGGGGCGCCGTTACTGTCTTCATCTGTATCTCTAAGTTATTTACGCCTGGAACGCAGCACACGGCGGGCCTCCTGGTTAAAGAGGGAGGAACTTGATGGCTTACTTTCAAATTTCACTCTCGGTCTCCTCACTTTGCAAACTTACAGACGAGCACTTTAAAAAGAGCCAGTCTTTTGAACGGCTCTTTGAAATAAAGAGCCGTAACTCGTGCCGTTAACCACTCTGCCGAGCTGAGTCCATTAGCGAGAGTTGTTTTGGCGTGAAACCAGAACCTGCATTATCTCACTTCAGAGACACGCCATCACCATCAGGTCTGGACCGGCTCCAGGACCAACTCCGGGACTTTGATGGAACAAGTTTGTGGAGCCGATGGCAGAGTGGTTAGCACCGTCCCTCAGAGCGAGACGATCCTGGAGTTTGCAGCTTCTCCTCGATGAGTCCGGGTCTGGGGTCGTGTTGGTCCAGTCTCTTTCCTCGTGCTCTGGTCACGTGTGACTCAGAGGGGCCTTCATGACAAAGCTCTGGTGGTGTTTGTGGAGCTGATCGTGTAAATGTTTTTGGCTCTTTACGTTGGATCAAAGCCATTTCCTCCATTTACACAATGGAGGAAAAAAACCACAGAGGATTCAGGCGGCGCTCCTGCGTTAACATCGACTGAACTGTTTCTACCGGCTCGTTTCCACAGAACTTCACACGACCTGAGGAACCAGAGAACTTTGAACTTCCAGATCCGTCGTGCACGACCGCGGTGAAGTTCAGGAGGTTCAGGAGGAACAGGCTGAAGGAACTCTGGTCGTTCTGATTCAGGGACTGTCGATAATATAATTCAAAAACACTCAAAGTCATGTGCAGGTGTAATTTAAAACATCTGATCTTCACACATGTTGAATGTGTGAAGATCATCCAAAGTCCATGATTTTGATGATTTGAATCAATCAATCAATCAATCAATGGTTTTGTATAGCCCAATATCACACCAGGAGTTGCCTCACAGGGCTGTAACAAACATTAAGGCAATAAAACAGAGCAGTAAATAAGACAATGTAAAGTTCCGGTGAATCAAATATCCAGGAAAACATGAAGTCCAAATAAGCGTCAGCAGTGGAGACGAGCAGCTCGGGCGTCCCCTGTCCTTAGACTCTCCAGCACGGCAAGGAAAAACTCAAAAACCCAGTGGGAGAAACGAGAAACCTTGAGGAGAACCACAGAAGGAGAGATCCACTCCCATGGACGGACAGGCTATAGAGACCCAGGGCCGAAGGAGTCCCTCAGCAGACGGGCCAAGACCACAGACCGTCCAGTCCTTGTTGTCAGTAGGCAGGATTCCTCCGTTCAGCAGGGTTCCTCCGTTCAGCAGGGCTCCTCCGTTCAGCAGGGTTCCTCCGTTCAGCAGGGTTCCTCCGTTCAGCAGGGTTCCTCCGTTCAGCCGGGTTCCTCCGTTCAGCCGGGTTCCTTCGTTCAGCCGGGTACCTCCGTTCAGCCGGGTTCCTCTGTTCAGCCGGGTTCCTCCGTTCAGCCGGGTCCCTCCGTTCGATCTAGACAGGCACTCCCAAGGGGGAGGGACAGGAGACACCATGTGAATAGTAATGAACAGACTACAGATAAAATAAATATTGTATCATAATAAGACAAAGTTTGCCGTAAGAAGAAGAAGAGGATAGAGCTCAGTGTCCGTACTTCCCACAGCAATGTTTCTTCTAAGGCAGCTTTACTTCAGGCTGTGAGTTAGAGCTTTACCTAACTGACCTGATCATAAGCTAATTCGAATTCGAACATTTTGCATTTTTCAAAAAACTGTACCTCCACTAAACAGGGAAACTAGGAAAGAAAAACTATTATTATAAATTCACGGTGGTAAGAGCTCGTGCTTCACAGCAGAAGGTCACGGATAAAATACAATAATTTAAGAAGTTTCAAAACTCTGTTAAAGACGCAGCTCTTTGCTTTTAACACAAGATGAGATGAGCATTTTATTTTCATATTTTTACTGTTTATTGTTGCACTTTTCTTTTCTTGTTTCATATATTGTTGTGTTTATTCTGGTTTTCTTTAATATTTGTACCTGTGCAGCGCTCTGGGGCCGTGATGACTGTTCTGTAAATGTGCTTCATAAATACATTTGAAGAGTCTCATTAAAGCTGTGCATCGACCAAGCCAAACTCTGACCTTCTCCTGTTGTTCTCCTGTTGTTCTCCTGTTGTTCTCCTGTTGTTCTCCTGTGGTTCTCCTGTTGTTTCTCCTGTTGTTTCTCCAGTGAGTTTCTGGTGCAGCAGCTGGAGCTCGGCTGATGTTTAATGAATGAATCAAAGGTTTGGATCAAAAAAGTAGAAAACTGGGCTTTTCCCTCAGCAGCTCCATCCCAGCTCTGAACAACCCTGAGAGAGGGGGGGGGGGGGTCTCCACTGGAGTAAAGTGCAGGAGGAGCACAGTTGTCGTATTCTAAGCCTGTGTCGTGGCTTTGTGGTGATAAAAACAAAGAACTGCCCCAAAGACCTCGCTGTAGCACTTCCACGGTGAGGCTGTCGAACTTTAACCTGACGTTTGATATTCAGATCCACATCTCATGATAACGATCCTTTAGCGATACATCGTGAACATCGGATCATACTTCCTCCTCGTGTTGGAGCGGCGTGTTGGAGCGGCGTGTTGGAGCGGTGGCGCTGAGGCAGATTGAGTGTGAAATATTCAGCTCCGTGGACGGAGCTTCATCTTTAATTCACAAACTTCTCGTCCGGGGAAAACCAGAGGAAAATCTGCAGCAACTGTCAGAGAGAAGTGCATCTGTGTACTACTAATACTACTAATACTACTAATACTACGTCTGTGTACTACTAATACTACTAATACTATTTCTGTGTACTGCTAATACTACTAATACTACTAATACTACGTCTGTGTACTACTAATACTACTAACACTACGTCTGTGTACTACTAATACTACTAATACTACTAATACTACGTCTGTGTACTACTAATACTACTAATACTACTAATACTACGTCTGTGTACTACTAATACTACATCTGTGTACTACTAATACTACTAATACTACGTCTGTGTACTACTTATACTAACACTCCTAATACTGATACTGCTAATACTAATACTGAATTACTGATAGTGCTAATACTGATTCTGCTAATACATACTGCTAATACTGATACTGCTAATACTGATACTGCTAATACATACTGCTAACACATACTGCTAATACTGATACTGCTAACACATACTGCTAATACATACTGCTAATACTGATACTGCTAATACTGATACTGCTAACACATACTGCTAATACTGATACTGCTAATACTGATACTGCTAATACTGATACTGCTAATACTGATACTGCTAACACATACTGCTAATACTGATACTGCTAATACTGATACTGCTAACACATACTGCTAATACTGATACTGCTAACACATACTGCTAATACTGATACTGCTAATACTGATACTGCTAATACTGATACTGCTAATACATACTGCTAATACATACTGCTAATACTGATACTGCTAATACATACTGCTAATACTGATACTGCTAATACATACTGCTAATACTGATACTGCTAACACATACTGCTAATACTGATACTGCTAATACTGATACTGCTAATACATACTGCTAATACTGATACTGCTAATACTGATACTGCTAACAACATTCTGCTAATACTGATACTGCTAATACTGATACTGCTAACACATACTGCTAATACTGATACTGCTAATACTGATACTGCTAATACATACTGCTAATACTGATACTGCTAATACTGATATTGCTAATACTGATTCTGCTAATACATACTGCTAATACATACTGCTAATACTGATACTGCTAATACTGATACTGCTAATACTGATACTGCTAACACATACTGCTAATACTGATACTGCTAATACTAATACTGCTAATACTGATACTGCTAATACATACTGCTAATACTGATACTACTAATACCGATACTGCTAATACATACTGCTAATACTGACACTGCTAATACATACTGCTAATACTGATACTGCTAATACTGATACTGCTAATACTGATTCTGCTAATACATACTGCTAATACGGATACTGCTAATACATACTGCTAATACTGATACTGCTAATACTGATACTGCTAATACTGATTCTGCTAATAAATACTGCTAATACTGATACTGCTAATACATACTGCTAATACTGATACTGCTAATACTGATACTGCTAATACTGATTCTGCTAATACATACTGCTAATACTGATACTACTAATACCGATACTGCTAATACATACTGCTAATACTGATACTACTAATACCGATACTGCTAATACATACTGCTAATACTGATACTGCTAATACATACTGCTAATACTGATACTGCTAATACTGATACTGCTAATACTGATTCTGCTAATACATACTGCTAATACTGATACTGCTAATACATACTGCTAATACTGATACTGCTAATACATACTGCTAATACTGATACTGCTAATACATACTGCTAATACTGATACTGCTAATACATACTGCTAATACATACTGCTAATACATACTGCTAATACTGATACTGCTAATACATACTGCTAATACTGATACTGCTAATACTGATACTGCTAATACATACTGCTAATACTAACACTGCTAATACTGATACTGCTAACACATACTGCTAATACTGATACTGCTAATACTAATACTGCTAATACTGATACTGCTAATACATACTGCTAATACTGATACTACTAATACCGATACTGCTAATACATACTGCTAATACTGACACTGCTAATACATACTGCTAATACTGATACTGCTAATACTGATACTGCTAATACTGATTCTGCTAATACATACTGCTAATACGGATACTGCTAATACATACTGCTAATACTGATACTGCTAATACTGATACTGCTAATACTGATTCTGCTAATAAATACTGCTAATACTGATACTGCTAATACATACTGCTAATACTGATACTGCTAATACTGATACTGCTAATACTGATTCTGCTAATACATACTGCTAATACTGATACTACTAATACCGATACTGCTAATACATACTGCTAATACTGATACTACTAATACCGATACTGCTAATACATACTGCTAATACTGATACTGCTAATACATACTGCTAATACTGATACTGCTAATACTGATACTGCTAATACTGATTCTGCTAATACATACTGCTAATACTGATACTGCTAATACATACTGCTAATACTGATACTGCTAATACATACTGCTAATACTGATACTGCTAATACATACTGCTAATACTTACTGCTAATACATACTGCTAATACTGATACTGCTAATACATACTGCTAATACTGATACTGCTAATACTGATACTGCTAATACATACTGCTAATACTAACACTGCTAATACTGATACTGCTAATACTGATACTGCTAATACTGATTCTGCTAATACATACTGCAAATACATACTGCTAATACTGATTCTGCTAATACATACTGCAAATACATACTGCTAATACTGATACTGCTAATACTGATACTGCTAATACTGATACTGCTAATACTGATACTGCTAATACACCTTCATGACTAACATTATGTTAAATCAAGTCAGTTACTAACGTCAGGCGGTACAACAGGAAAGTTGAGACGCTGCAAAGTGAAAACAGAACAAATGATGTGAAGTTTCAAAATGTGGCATTGCGAGCGGTTAGCTTAGCTGTTTAACACACATTATTGCCAGCTGGAGATGGCCAGCACCAGAACTAAAGTAAAGCACGTAGGTTCCTTGTTGAGTAAATAGATCACAGAGGCCAGGCACTTTATAGAAAAGTTTTACATTTATTTTCACATTTAGTTGAATCATTTGTTCACTTCAGTTTTTAGTCACTTGTAGTTTTCCTAGTCCCTGTTTCGTGACAGTTACCACAGTCTTTATGTTGCTCTCGCACACAGAGCTCCACAGTCGGGGGAGTACGAGCACAAACAGGGCGGGGGAAAAGGTGAATAAAGGGAAAAAGAAAAAGGCACAAACAACTAGAATATGTTACTAGATTGACCACGCCACTCACCTGGGGCATTAGCGTGGCTAAACATTAACAGGGACTATAGTTACTACCAACTTTTGTTATTTAATTTAGCGACAATATGGACCCTACCTGTAATGGGGCGACGAGGAGCAACAACCGCAACCAGGAGATGGGCGTACAGGAGGTCAGAGGTCAAATGATAAAACGGAAGTGCTATTTATCAGGTGACAGCCAATCCCCGTCAGAACTACGAGTGGCACAAAAATAAGTCATTCCAAAATCTCCTCATTTTCTATTGTTTATTGGTTTATTGGTTTATTAGTTTATTGGTTTATTTGGGACAGTGCATGTTAAAGAACACGCCAGGGAGGGATTTGCATCTGGTTTAGTTTTTGAACAAACTGGTTATTAGTGAAAAAAATCTGTAAAAATTCTAATTCCTCCTTGTTTTGTTTTTTTTATTATTCAAAGCTCAATAAATCGGTCAGGAATCAAATATTAAGACAGAACCGCTAATAACAGTTATTACAGTTAACCTCTTCACCCCCGCTTTTTCTCCAGTTCAGCTTTACCCAAATCTAACGTTTACAGCCTGTAGGCCGTTTGAAAGCTAAGGCCTACAAAACTCATCTAAGATTATTCCTCGCTTTGTCGTAACTTTTCGTCGTGTTTTTGCAGCGTTTTCCTCATTTTTGTCGCTACTTGAATGTTTTTCCAAGAAGATTCAGATCAAGTCGAACCGGAGAAAATGCACTCGGTTAAGGAGGGAAAATGAAAAAAAGTTAACCACAAGTTGAAAAAAATTAATCATTTTTATTTATTTTTTTGAAATAGGAACATTTTGGGGGCAAAATTGAGAAAAAAAATTGAAAATGTCAGGAAAACACACGTAGACACAATGGGGGGCAAATAGGGGAAATTTAGGGGAAAACGTGAAAAAATTGATTAAAGTGTTTTTTCTGCCCTTTTGTCTTTGACGGAAGTTTCTTGGTCGTTTCACCTCAAATAAATGATACATATGCAAAAGAATCTAACTGGAAGGAAAAGGAATAAATTAACATTATTCATATATAGAGACACCATTGCGTCATAGAAGGGGCGTGGCTTGACCGAGGGGGATAAAGTCGAGTCTAAATCGGGTCCATATGGATGTTTGTTCACAGCAGATTGTTCAGTGTAAGCAAAAGAGCATTTTCGCGATGCTAACATGTAGCATCATGTTAGCATCTCTGTTATTTATGTATTTATGGGCTGTTGAACCACTTTGCTCCTCCCCATGTCTTTGTATCTGTATTTAGTAGAAAACTATATTCATAATTCTGCATTTGTTTAAGTAGTTTTTGAATAATTCGAGAAAGTTTAGATTTTAATCCAAATTGTTTCCCCTTAACTGTTTTCAAACATGACCATATATGAGATGCCGTCTGTATCGATCTGTTTTATGGTTATACACGACAAATAAATCGTTCAAGTATCGGTATCTATAAAAATGTGACTGTACCGAGCCTATAGACAGAACATCATGAATAAACGGCGTAAAGGAAGAGTTTTGTTTTACTTTGACATTGAAACTAAGATGTAAAGCTTGATTATATAAAGATTCTTGCTGTTTTCCGTGGTTGATTCCTCGTCTCGGCGTCAGGCCTGTTCCCGGCGTCGAGCACAAAGCGTTTCCCGTGTCTTCTGTGTTTGCGTCTTTATTGATGCGGCGCTGCGCTCGGATCTGTCATCTCCGCCCCAAAGGTCCTCCACGCCATCCTTCTTCTGCAGAACGCCTCCCGCCAGATGTTCCTCCAGCTGGGCCTGAGGATCCGGCCCCAGCGCAGCATCTTTTATACACGAGCACGCGCCGCAGAGTCCGGGATCAGACCGGGTTTAGTCCAGGATTACCCCCAATATTCCAGAGGTTTCAAGTTTCGTCATGGCAGCTGGGACGACAGCGCCACCTGCAGTCCGACTTCTACAGTGCAGCGCTCCAGGTGTGTGAGAGGGGGAAGAGCCCCTCATCCCGGTTTACTGTCCCCGGGGGACCTTTGGACGGCCTCTTTCATGCAGAGGATTCATGTCAAAGAATAAGTCATTCCTGCCCATAAAGACAAGTCCTCTCTGCGTTTAAGGTGAAACATTGATGTTACAAGAATTATTCTGTATGTTTGGTATTTATTTATATTCAGATTCAGATTATTTTATTCAGACATTTAAACATTTAACAGATGACATAAATAAACATAAAGTCTGAAATGGAATAGGCTAGGGGGCGATGGCGGACCACTAGGGGGCGATGGCGGACCACTAGGGGGCGATGGCGGACCACTAGGGGGCGATGGCGGACCACTAGGGGGCGATGGCGGACCACTAGGGGGCGATGGCGGACCACTAGGGGGCGATGGCGGCCCACTAGGGGGCGATGGCGGACCACTAGGGGGCGATGGCGGGCCACTAGGGGGCGATGGCGGGCCACTAGGGGGCGATGGCGGACCACTAGGGGCGATGGCGGGCCACTAGGGGGCGATGGCGGACCACTATGGGCGATGGCGAACCACTAGGGGCGATGGCGGACCACTAGGGGCGATGGCGGACCACTGGGGGGCGATGGCGGACCACTGGGGGGCGATGGCGGTCCACTATGGGGCGATGGCGGTCCACTATGGGGCGATGGCGGACCACTATGGGGCGATGGCGGACCACTATGGGGCGATGGCGGTCCACTAGGGGGCGATGGCGGGCCACTATGGGGCGATGGCGGGCCACTATGGGGCGATGGCGGGCCACTATGGGGCGATGGCGGTCCACTAGGGGCGATGGCGGGCCACTATGGGGCGATGGCGGACCACTATGGGGCGATGGCGGGCCACTAGGGGGCGATGGCGGACCACTAGGGGCGATGGCGAACCACTAGGGGCGATGGCGGACCACTAGGGGCGATGGCGGACCACTAGGGGGCGATGGCGGACCACTGGGGGACGATGGCGGCCCACTATGGGGCGATGGCGGGCCACTAGGGGGCGATGGCGGACCACTATGGGGCGATGACGGGCCACTAGGGGGCGATGGCGGACCACTAGGGGGCGATGGCGGACCACTAGGGGGCGATGGCGGACCACTAGGGGGCGATGGCGGACCACTATGGGGCGATGGCGGGCCACTAGGGGGCGATGGCGGACCACTAGGGGGCGATGGCGGACCACTAGGGGGCGATGGCGGACCACTAGGGGGCGATGGCGGACCACTAGGGGGCGATGGCGGGCCACTAGGGGGCGATGGCGGTCCACTATGGGGCGATGGCGGACCACTATGGGGCGATGGCGGACCACTATGGGGCGATGGCGGGCCACTAGGGGGCGATGGCGGGCCACTATGGGGCGATGGCGGGCCACTATGGGGCGATGGCGGTCCACTAGGGGCGATGGCGGGCCACTATGGGGCGATGGCGGTCCACTATGGGGCGATGGCGGGCCACTAGGGGGCGATGGCGGACCACTAGGGGCGATGGCGAACCACTAGGGGCGATGGCGGACCACTAGGGGCGATGGCGGACCACTGGGGGGCGATGGTGGACCACTGGGGGACGATGGCGGACCACTATGGGGCGATGGCGGGCCACTAGGGGGCGATGGCGGACCACTATGGGGCGATGGCGGGCCACTATGGGGCGATGACGGGCCACTAGGGGGCGATGGCGGACCACTAGGGGGCGATGGCGGACCACTAGGGGGCGATGGCGGACCACTAGGGGGCGATGGCGGACCACTATGGGGCGATTGCGGGCCACTAGGGGGCGATGGCGGACCACTAGGGGGCGATGGCGGACCACTAGGGGGCGATGGCGGGCCACTAGGGGCGATGGCGGACCACTAGGGGGCGATGGCGGACCACTAGGGGGCGATGGCGGACCACTAGGGGGCGATGGCGGACCACTAGGGGGCGATTGCGGGCCACTAGGGGCGATGGCGGACCACTAGGGGGCGATGGCGGACCACTAGGGGGCGATGGCGGACCACTAGGGGCGATGGCGGACCACTAGGGGGCGATGGCGGACCACTAGGGGGCGATGGCGGACCACTAGGGGGCGATGGCGGACCACTAGGGGGCGATGGCGGACCACTATGGGGCGATGGCGGGCCACTAGGGGGCGATGGCGGACCACTAGGGGGCGATGGCGGACCACTAGGGGGCGATGGCGGGCCACTAGGGGCGATGGCGGACCACTAGGGGGCGATGGCGGGCCACTAGGGGGCGATGGCGGTCCACTAGGGGGCGATGGCGGGCCACTATGGGGCGATGGCGGGCCACTATGGGGCGATGGCGGTCCACTAGGGGCGATGGCGGGCCACTATGGGGCGATGGCGGTCCACTATGGGGCGATGGCGGGCCACTAGGGGGCGATGGCGGACCACTAGGGGCGATGGCGAACCACTAGGGGCGATGGCGGACCACTAGGGGCGATGGCGGACCACTAGGGGGCGATGGCGAACCACTGGGGGACGATGGCGGCCCACTATGGGGCGATGGCGGGCCACTAGGGGGTGATGGCGGACCACTATGGGGCGATGGCGGGCCACTATGGGGCGATGACGGGCCACTAGGGGGCGATGGCGGACCACTAGGGGGCGATGGCGGACCACTATGGGGCGATGGCGGGCCACTAGGGGGCGATGGCGGACCACTAGGGGGCGATGGCGGACCACTAGGGGGCGATGGCGGACCACTAGGGGGCGATGGCGGACCACTAGGGGGCGATGGCGGGCCACTAGGGGCGATGGCGGACCACTAGGGGGCGATGGCGGACCACTAGGGGGCGATGGCGGACCACTAGGGGGCGATGGCGGTCCACTATGGGGCGATGGCGGACCACTATGGGGCGATGGCGGACCACTATGGGGCGATGGCGGGCCACTAGGGGGTGATGGCGGGCCACTATGGGGCGATGGCGGGCCACTATGGGGCGATGGCGGTCCACTAGGGGCGATGGCGGGCCACTATGGGGCGATGGCGGTCCACTATGGGGCGATGGCGGGCCACTAGGGGGCGATGGCGGACCACTAGGGGCGATGGCGAACCACTAGGGGCGATGGCGGACCACTAGGGGCGATGGCGGACCACTGGGGGGCGATGGTGGACCACTGGGGGACGATGGCGGACCACTATGGGGCGATGGCGGGCCACTAGGGGGCGATGGCGGACCACTATGGGGCGATGGCGGGCCACTATGGGGCGATGACGGGCCACTAGGGGGCGATGGCGGACCACTAGGGGGCGATGGCGGACCACTAGGGGGCGATGGCGGACCACTAGGGGGCGATGGCGGACCACTATGGGGCGATGGCGGGCCACTAGGGGGCGATGGCGGACCACTAGGGGGCGATGGCGGACCACTAGGGGGCGATGGCGGGCCACTAGGGGGCGATGGCGGACCACTAGGGGGCGATGGCGGACCACTAGGGGGCGATGGCGGACCACTAGGGGGCGATGGCGGGCCACTAGGGGCGATGGCGGACCACTAGGGGGCGATGGCGGACCACTAGGGGGCGATGGCGGACCACTAGGGGCGATGGCGGACCACTAGGGTCTGATTCTTAGCCTGATTAGCCACTGCCTTTAAACTCTTGTTTGAATTTTTTCGAAAAGTTCAAAAAGTTCCCATTTTGCTTGAAGCCCCCCGTGTGTGTGCTGTAGTCGGAACGCCCCCCCCCCCCCCCCCCTCCCGCCCCCGCTGCCTGAAACTGTGGTCCCCACAAATGTATGAAAACATGAACGTGTTTACTCATAATTGATATTTTAGATCATTCATTCATGACCTGACCTGCAGTCCCAGGCGCCCCTCCTGGGGGGGCCGCCCCCCAGCTTGGGAACCACTGCCGGCTTCATAAAGGTCCGCTAAAGGACACTGGGAGGTCAAAGGTCATGGCATCTCGGGAACTCGGGCTGACTTCATGTGCTCTCGTAATTATGGTAAAAACCAGTTGCCGAGCAGAAAATCGCACATGAACGCCGCTTCGTCTCGTATTTTCCACCGGGGGATGAGATGACCTTTGACCTTTCAGCTGATTCTTATTTGTGTCCATTTGAATATTTTGTCTCCACAGTCATCGCTAATCTGTATGTGCGTGTTTTTATTAGAGTCAAAGACCCGCGGTCGTGACTTCCACAACTGGATCATCTTTACCAGAGCTCCTGAAGGCATCGTTCACCTCCACAACTGGATCATCTTTACCAGAGCTCCTGAAGGCATCGTTCACCTCCACAACTGGATCATCTTTACCAGAGCTCCTGAAGGCATCGTTCACCTCCACAACTGGATCATCTTTACCAGAGCTCCTGAAGGCATCGTTCACCTCCACAACTGGATCATCTTTACCAGAGCTCCTGAAGGCATCGTTCACCTCCACAACTGGATCATCTTTACCAGAGCTCCTGAAGGCATCGTTCAACTCCACAACTGGATCATCTTTACCAGAGCTCCTGAAGGCATCGTTCAACTCCACAACTGGATCATCTTTACCAGAGCTCCTGAAGGCATCGTTCACCTCCACAACTGGATCATCTTTACCAGAGCTCCTGAAGGCATCGTTCACCTCCACAACTGGATCATCTTTACCAGAGCTCCTGAAGGCATCGTTCAACTCCACAACTGGATCATCTTTACCAGAGCTCCTGAAGGCATCGTTCACCTCCACAACTGGATCATCTTTACCAGAGCTCCTGAAGGCATCGTTCACCTCCACAACTGGATCATCTTTACCAGAGCTCCTGTTTATTTATGAGGTTTACACACATTAACCTCTTAACCCCCGCCTTCACTGAGCACAGTTTCTCTAGTTCAGCTTTACCCAAATCTAAAAGCTTCTGGACTGGACACTCACAGCCTCTAGGCCAGAGTAACGTCTCATTTGAAAGCTAAGACCTACAAACTCATCTAAGTCATTGCTATTTTGACTCATTTTTTTCAAGGAGCTTTTAGATTTGGGTAAAGCTGAACTGGAGAAACTGTGCTCGGTGAAGGCGGGGGTGAAGAGGCTAAAAGCAACGTTCAGCGAATCATCAGAGAAAACTTCAAATCATTTAAATTGTATTTATTTAAAAAAAAAAAAAAAAGGGCAAAATGAAACACTTTTAGCTGTGGAAACCAAGTGCATTTTCTCCTGTTCGGCTTTACCCAAATCTAAAAGCTTCTGGACTGGAGCTTACAGCCTCATTTGAAAGCTAAGACCTACAAAACTCATCTAAACTTCTTCCTTGTTTTACTTGTCGTTTGTGATTGTGTTTTTGTTGCTTATGTCACACGTTTTGGTCACATGATCACAGTTACGTTACACTGCAAAAAAGCAACGAAAACGTGACTAAACAAGGAAGAAGCTTAGACGAGGTTTGTAGGCCTTAGCTTTCAAATGAGGCTCACCAGTCAAGACGCTTGTAGATTTGGGCAAAGCTGGAGAAAATGTGCTTAGTGAAGGCGGGGGTTAAGGGGTTAAACTGGTGGGAAAATAAAGTTACAGTGAGTACAAAGTACATTCAGAGACGTCAGAACTTCTACTACTCCTTCTAGGTGGGCCTCCTCCAGCCTCTCCTCCTCCTCCAGCCTCTCCTGTTACTCCTTCTCTTTCTCCCCCAGCCTCTCCTCCTCCTCCAGCCTCTCCTCCTCCAGCCTCTCCTCCTCCTCCAGCCTCTCCTCCTCCCCCAGCCTCTCCTCCTCCTCCAGCCTCTCCTCCTCCTCCAGCCTCTCCTCCACCTCCAGCCTCTCCTCCTCCTCCAGCCTCTCCTCCACCTCCAGCCTCTCCTCCTCCTCCAGCCTCTCCTCCTCCTCCAGCCTCTCCTGTTACTCCTTCTCCTCCTCCTCCTGGGTGATGTTCTTGGCCTCCTCCAGCCTCTCCTCCTCCCCCAGCCTCTCCTCCTCCTCCAGCCTCTCCTCCACCTCCAGCCTCTCCTCCACCTCCAGCCTCTCCTCCTCCTCCAGCCTCTCCTCCTCCTCCAGCCTCTCCTCCTCCCCCAGCCTCTCCTCCTCCTCCAGCCTCTCCTCCACCTCCAGCCTCTCCTCCTCCTCCAGCCTCTCCTCCTCCTCCAGCCTCTCCTCCTCCTCCAGCCTCTCCTCCTCCTCCAGCCTCTCCTGTTACTCCTTCTCCTCCTCCTCCTGGGTGATGTTCTTGGCCTCCTCCAGGCTCTCCCTGAACCCCTCCCTCAGGGCCTTGAAGCTGAAGGTGGCCCCGCTGAGGCCCAGGCAGAGGTCCAGGACGCACAGAGTGATCAGAGCCACTTTGAGGCTGAGGTAGAGGCCTCGCAGGAGGACGTGGGCCTCCTCACAGCGCTCCTGCAGGGCCCTCCGATCGGGGGACACGGTGGGGGTCATCGTGGAACCCCAGCGGTTATAGTAGGGGTCGCGCTCTCCCCCACAGTGATTCCAATCCCAGTAGCTGAGGGAAGAAGAGGTGAAACAGAATAAAGGAGAAGCTATGGACCCGTCCACAAACTCGTCTTCTCTCTCAGGTTCCACTTTTTTTTGCAACTTTTTATATTTTTTTTACAGTTTCCAGATTTTTTCCAAAACATTTTTTCATTTTTTCCCCCACACTTTGTACCAGATGTTGGACTCGGTTTCTGGGTAATCTCTCTGGACTCGTCCACACGACACAAACACTTCTCTCCCAGCTCATATTCTCCTCCTTTTCTTTCTCCATTTTTACGTTTTCCCAAATGTTTCTTATTTTTACTCAATTTTTCATAATTTTCCTCCAAGCTTCTCTTTTTGTGTTGTCGCATTTTTCATAATTTTTGAAGATTCTTTGTTCACATTTTGTCAGACTCGGTTCCTTGTTAACGTCTCTGTTGGACTTTTCCACATGAAACAAAAACTGTCCCAGAGTCCAGGGTCTTCTCTCTCGGCTCAGATGAACTAAGGTCACATGACCGTCTCACATGACCGTCTCACACAGGAAGTGGAGACGAGATTCAGAACGATAAGAATGTGGTTTTTTTTAATCCTAATGTTTGATTTTTGTTCAGCTCCACAAAAGTCAGAGTCGGTCTCGTTGGCGGTGAGGAGCTCTTCAAACGACCTGCTCAGAGGACAACGACCTCCAAAACACCTGCCCCAGTAAAACATGTTACTGAGGAGTCCGGCCATAGGTCTCGTTAAACGGATATTTCAGGATTTTTGACATTTCCTCGTTGTCTAGAGTGTTGTTAATTTCTGGAGATTTTTTTTTTTTTTAATTCATGGAGTCCTTTATATTTAAAGAGTTTAGTGGTGCTAGGCTAGTGCAAGGCTAGTGCTAGGCTAGTGCATGTCTATGGTATCAGTTAGCCCGGATTAACAACACTCCACTGTGCACCTGAGGAAAATCCCTGATAACACCAGACTACCCATAGAAATGTCTGTGTTAAATATCACCATTTTGTATTTAAAATAACTTATATTTGAGCAGCATCAGCTTCCTGGTTGTAGCTGCGCAGCGGCGGAGTGATCTGCTCGGTTACCGGATCTACAGTCGTTTGTTTACCTGCGGCCGCATCACTACACGTGGAATTCACAAAGGAGCTTTCTACTAGTTACCATAGACATGCACTAGCCTAGCACTAGCCTAGCATTAGCCTAGCACCACTAAACTCTTCAAATATAAGGACTGCGTGAATTTAAAAAATATATATATACATCCAGAAATCAACAACACACAAACTAGGAAATGTCAAAAATCCTGAAATATCCAACCACACACGGAGACACAAACCAACTCAGTCCTGAAGATCAAAGCTGAAGTGCCTACAGTAAGTTTATGAAGTATGATTCTGCGTGAACAGTTCACTTTAAAGTATAATATTTGAGGAAGTGACGGACGCCTCACCCAGCGCTGCCGTTGGCGTAATACACGATGCCGACGATGGACACAGCGAAGCCCAGCAGGTTCAGGAGGCCACACAGCAAAGCCAACAGAGGTCTGGAGAACCTCTCCGTCAGGATGCAGACCACCCCGAAGAACAGGAACAGCACTCCCAGCCACACGGGGCAGAAGCCGATCCTATACATGAAGACCAACGGTCCACTGAGGGAGAAGAACAGATCTGTTAGAACATCTGGATAAAGGTGACCTGCAGCATGAAGACCGACGCTCCACTGAGGGAGAAGAACAGATCTGTTAGAACATCTGGATAAAGGCGACCTGCAGCATGAAGACCAACGGGCCACTGAGGGAGAACAGATCTGTTAGAACATCTGGATAAAGGTGACCTGCAGCATGAGGAACGGCGGTCCACTGAGGGAGAACAGATCTGTTAGAACATGAAAAAAATGGGGCAAATATTGGGAAAAATTAGGAATAAAAACTTATTTTTTTTAAATAGGAACAACGTGGAAAAAGGGGCATCTTTCGGAATCATTTGGTGAAATATTAGGAAAAATTGTGGCAAAAAATATGTGTTTTAAAAAAAGGAGCAAAAATTTTGAATAATTTGGGAGAATTGGGAAAAGTTGTGGCAAAAAAGTGTGTAAAAAAAATTGAAAAATGGGTCAAGCATTGGTAAAAAAAAAAAAAATCCTGTCCTGGACCTACAGCACCAACACTTGGATCTGAAGAAGGTCGATTTTTTTCCGGTTCCTTCTTTTAATGTTATCGTTTAAAGGGGCCTATTTATAAAGGAACGTAGAATGAGCTCTTCTGGGGGTAAATCTCGATGGGGGTGCACGTTTGGGCAGAACACCGGCTCACGGGGACAGACGGATCCGGCTCCTCCTGAAGAGCCGTGGATCCCGTCAGTACCTGGTGAAGACGAGGCCCAGGCCGAGGTGCAGGAGCGCGGTGACGATCCACAGGGCCCCGAGCACCGCCTGGGGCCCCCCGCGCTGAGGGGGCAGGCGGCGGGACACGGAGCAGAGGCCCGGGCTGTAGCAGAGCGCCCCCATCAGCTGACAGAAGGGAGGACATGGACTGGAGGGGTCAGAGGTCAGAGACAGCACCGTCACCCCGTCGGAGCGGGACATCGCCACAGCCATGTTCACCTGGGGGAGGAGAAGAGGAGGTAACACCAGCTGAACCCCCACCTTAATCGAGCCTCTCCAGCTCAGCTTTACTCAAATCTAAAAGCCTCTAAGCCACACCTTCTCAAACTCCAGAGTCAGTGCAGTTTCAGCGTTGTCCTGTAGGGGCAGCGTCATGAGAGCAGGTGCACAGTCTGTTCTTTAGACACAGCTGTGACTCAGCTCCTGTCGAGATGTTTCTATCAAAAGCATTCAATATATTTGAATATATTATAATTTAGATGAGGTTCCATTTTTAAAATATTCCAATTTTGGGAGATTTTAGATTTGGGGTTTTTAAAAGCTGAGCTATAATAATCAACACGATAACAAATAAAGGCTTGACATCCTGAGTTGATCTTTTACTCGTTTCAGTCACAGAAGTGACTCTCTTAAAGTGATGAGCACCTGTATAGGGCCTTTAGACTCGAGCGATCCAGTCTCCCTTTCACTCTCACTCACACTGCAGCGCAGACACTGGGGGAGGGGAAGTGTCTTGCCCAAGGACACAACGACAAATTCCAATATTATGCATTTTAATATATCAAAATGCACAGGTTTTACACGTGTTCCCTGACATTGGAGATGAACCCGATGTTGTGAAAGTGCAGATCTTCCACACACTGAAAAACGTGTCGTCTAGAACCAGAAAACAGCCTCAGTAAAAGTATCGCTCAGGTATCGGGAACACAAACGCAGCAGTACACCACATCCAGTATAAACACCGAGAAAAACGTATGGATTTTGGTATGTAAAAGCACATAATCTCACATGTCTAGTAATACATACAGTTCTATAGGAAGCACCGACTTGGATTTTTCAATAAGGAGAATTGCTGAAGCAAACTCCCAGGATTTTACATTCTCTCAGTACGACCTACAGAACACTGAGATCGACATCGACCCGGAAAATAACTTCTTTTCTAGAGCTACCAATGACTGTCAATATTACACAGAGGATCTGTACAATAGTAAACTTAAGAACATTAAGGCATTCACTGTAATCCACTTCAATAGTCGAAGCCTCTATGCAAACTTTGACCACATCAAAAGCTTCTTAAAACAGTTTTCCACACCATTCAGTGTCATTTTAATCACAGAAACATGGATCAATAATGACAGAGAATTTGAGTTTTCTATTGAGGGTTATGAATTTATAAGTATGAACAGAAGGAACAAGCATGGAGGGGGCGTAGCTATGTTTATAGACTCCAACTATAGTTACAAAGTAATGGAAAATAAGACAATGGTGGTGGATGATACACTTGAATGCATTACTGTTGAAATTACAAGGCAAAAAAAGAAAAATATTATTGTGAGTTCTATCTATAGAACACCTGGCTCTGATGTAGATGTTTTTTCTAAGTGGATGGAGGAGCACTTTTCAGGATTAAATCATAAAGTCATGTTTGTGGGGGGAGACCTCAACATCGATTTGTTAAACCCATATAAACATAAAAAGACGGACGAATTTATAAATACTTTATTCAGTATAGGTCTGTTTCCTCTAATAACCAAACCTAGTAGAATTACAACCCATAGTGCCACCTTGATTGATAACATTTTCTCAAATGAAATTGAAAGTGATACAGTCAGCGGGTTAATGATAAATGATATTAGTGATCACCTTCCAGTTTTCGTTATGTATAAAAATGGATATGTAAAAGATGAAGAGGAAAACAAGTATTGGTTTAGAAGGGTAAAAACAGAGAAAACTATTGATGCATTTAAAAAGGAGCTTTTAGCTCAAGACTGGAGTATTGTGTACAGAGAGAATGACACGAATATGGCTTATGATGAGTTTACGCAAGTATTTCAAAAGGTATACGACAAAAACTGCCCAATGAAGAAATACAGTAAAAACAGAAAGTGTAAAGAAACACCATGGATGTCTAAGGGTTTACTAAATGCTTGCAAGAAAAAAAATTATCTTTACAAAAACTTTATAAATAACAAAACAAAAGAAGCTGAGGATAAATATAAGAAATATAAAAATAAACTGACAGGTATCATTAGAAAATGTAAACAGGATTATTATAATACGTTGTTAGATAGCAATAAGAATAATATTAAAGGTTTATGGAACATCTTAAATAGTATAATTAGAAATAAACCAAGAACGATTAATTATCCAAAATATTTCAAAGATGAGGATAACACTTTAAATAATATGAATGAAGTCGTCGAAACATTTAATAAATTCTTTGTAGATGTTGGACCGAACCTTGCTGCAAAAATTGCAAACGTTGAGAACTATAATTGTGAACTGATAGACACAAATCCTATGTCCCTGTTCCTCAAACCTGTGGAGGAAAAGGAGATACTGGACATTGTTAAAGGGTGTAAAAATAAAACTTCGACCGATTACCATGACATGGACATGAAAACTTTAAAAACTGTTATTGAAAGTATCTCTAAGCCGTTAACTTACATCTGTAAAATATCGTTACAAACTGGACAATTTCCTGATGGTATGAAAGTAGCAAAAGTGATTCCTCTGTTCAAAGCAGGAGATAAACATCTCTTTACAAACTACAGGCCTGTTTCCCTTTTACCGCAATTCTCTAAAATCTTAGAAAAGGTTTTTAACTCTAGACTCGACAGCTTTATCGAAAAGTGTAATTTACTCTCGGACAATCAGTTTGGTTTCAGGAACAATCACTCAACCTCACACGCGCTCTTTGATATAACTGAAGAAATAACTAATGCTGTAGATAACAAGAAATATGCAATAGGGTTATTTATTGACCTGAGTAAAGCGTTTGATACAATAAACTATGATATATTAATTAATAAACTAGAACTTTATGGGATTAGGGGGGTAGCTCTACAGTGGGTCACCAGTTACTTAAAAAATAGAAAACAATGTGTGAAAATCGGTGATTATCAGTCGAGTTGTCGACAAATTGTCTGTGGTTTACCTCAAGGTTCTATTCTGGGCCCAAAATTGTTTAATATGTATATTAACGACATTTGTAAAACGTCTGAAATACTTAAATTTATCTTGTTTGCTGACGATACAAATATTTTTGCATCAGGAGACGACTTACAGCAGCTGTGTCGGATTGTTAACTTGGAACTCAAAAGTGTCAATAAGTGGTTCAAACAAAATAAATTATCTTTAAATCTGAGTAAAAGCAAAATGATGATATTTGGCAACTGTAATTGCAATGCTCAGGAAGCAATTCAGATAGAGGGTGTTGTTATCGAGCAAGTGCATGAAATCAAATTCCTTGGTGTGATTATTGATGACAGAATTACTTGGAAATCTCACATTAAATATATATCTACGAAAATTTCTAGAAGCATTTCAGTAATAGCAAAAGCAAAGCACATTTTAAACATCAAAGCTCTACATACCTTATACTGTTCTCTGATTTTGCCCTACTTATATTATTGTACTGTGGTTTGGGGTAGTACTTATAAAAACACAGTTAAACCAATAATATTGTTGCAAAAAAGAGCTATCCGAGTAATTCATAAAGTTGGGTTTTTGGACCACACAAACTCATTATTTTTCAAATCAAAGATCATGAAGTTTTGTGACATTGTTGAGTTCCAAACTGTACAGATGTTATTCAAAGCAAGGTATAAATTGTTACCAAACCAAATACAAAGAAGGTTCCAAGAACGTACTGGTCGTTATGAATTACGTGATGAATTAAACTTTAGGATTCAGAAACATAGCACAACTTTGAAAAGTTTTAGTCCAACAGTTAATGGTGTACAATTGTGGAATAAACTGGAGATGGATTTGAAACGATGTCCAAACATCAACCTGTTCAAATTTAAATACAAACAAAAGACTTTTGAAATATACAGACAAGAAGAAATGCGTTGCCACTAAGGGGAGCAGTGGGATCAATTATGTGTATTGTTTCCTCTATAATCAAGGAAGAGTGTTGCTGCTTGGAACGGTTGTCATTCTATTGCTCAAATTCACAAACGGAGAATTAGGGTTGGCAGGTTATGGATCTGTTGAGAGGAATCCTCCCAACGGGCTCTAAACCTTGTCTTTTAATGCACCACTCAGCATAGGAACATCATCTACAAATCAGCTGTTAGGGGGTTTGTTGAAGGGGAGTTACTGCCCTCTTCAACTGGCTCACTCTCTGGCTTTTTAATGCACCACACTGTGCAGGGCTTTCATCATACTTCACATATAACTCAATTAAATAAATATATAATAATGATGATGATAATTAAACCCAAATTAAAATTATACTGAGAATGGTAATGACAACTGGAAAGTATCAAGATCTCAGATTATAATATCTATTAATGTACCTTTATACCATAAAAGTAACTATGTAATCACGGGTAAAAATATGCAAGCAATATATTAAGTAACACATTTTTTTTTTTTGACTTGCTTTGTTCTAGACATCGTATATGAAACTAGATTGTTGTTGTAGCTGTGCGTTGTTTCAATTAATTATATAAAGAGTTAATATATTTTTGTTGTTTGTTGTAAGTTGGTCTGTACGAATGTAGCTGCTTGAAATGTTTTGAAATGTTCTTTTTTTTATTTTATTGCACTTGGGGGTGGGGGCTCATAAGCTTTTTGCTTCAGCCCACTCCTTTTGAGCACAATGTGTATTGCTCAAATAAACAAATAAACAAAATAAACAAAATAAACGTGCCTCGCCCTCATGAGGAACTTCCTCCTCCTCAAAGTAAACATGACCTCCACTGAACCTCCACTAACCGTTTATATCAATCATTAACCTCTTACTATGAGACCTACAAAACTCATCTGGACTGATCTGTGTCGTCATTGTTGCTGCGTTGTCCACACTTTTTTGTGTCTTTTGTTGCATTTTAACAAAACGTGGAGAAAATGTGCCCCGTTCAGGCGGGGGTTAAGAGGTTAAAACACACAAAACGCCTCCTTTAGTTTGAAACATCCAGACGATTCACTTCCTGCTTTTTATTCCCGTGTTTATCTTTTCACAACAATAAAGAAACTCGTATTAGTTCCGGGTTTTAATGTGATTTAACCCACCTTGTAAATGGTTCTAGTCTTTGTAGTTAGTCTTACCTTGTATTGTCGTGCTAGTCTTACCTTGTATTGTAGGGCTAGTCTTACCTTGTATTGTAGGGCTAGTCTTACCTTGTATTGTCGTGTTAGTCTTACCTTGTATTGTAGGGCTAGTCTTACCTTGTATTGTAGGGCTAGTCTTACCTTGTATTGTAGTGCTAGTCTTACCTTGTATTGTAGGGCTAGTCTTACCTTGTATTGTCGTGTTAGTCTTACCTTGTATTGTAGGGCTAGTCTTACCTTGTATTGTAGGGCTAGTCTTACCTTGTATTGTAGTGCTAGTCTTACCTTGTATTGTAGGGCTAGTCTTACCTTGTATTGTAGTGCTAGTCTTACCTTGTATTGTAGGGCTAGTCTTACCTTGTATTGTAGGGCTAGTCTTACCTTGTATTGTAGGGCTAGTCTTACCTTGTATTGTAGGGCTAGTCTTACCTTGTATTGTAGTGCTAGTCTGTGGCGCAGATCCTCAAACCAGGAAGAGCTTCTGTGTTTGTCACGTTTCCCGTAAAGGCCGTCCCCTCAGACTTAACCCTTTCCTGCCGAGCCGGAGACAGGAGAGAAAGCAGGGGGGGGGGGGGAGGTAGAGCGCGGGACAATCACAGAAGGAAAGGCGTAAACATGTGTTAACTTTATACAAATAGTAACAAACTGAGTTATCAAGAAGTAATAAAGAAATGTATCAAACATAGGGTTAAACAGGATAACTGTGTATTGCCATGGTAACCCCGCAGCAGTTAGAGCTCGTGCTTCACAGCTAGAAGGTCCCGGGTTCGATTCCCACCAGGGACGGGGCCTTTCTCTGGGGGGTTTGAATGTTCTTCCCCTACAGCTAAAAAACCTGTACAGGGGTGAATGCTGAGGGTGAAGGCATGATGGCGGTCAGAGGATCAGCAGGTCGTTGTTACGTGGCTGATGTTCGGTCTGGACTGAACTCACTTTGGAGTAGATGCAGTTGGACCCACGCCAGTCTCGGGACGGGAGCCAGGACTGGTTTAGAGGGACTGGTTAGATATAGTCGGGCTCACCTCCACACGCTTGGGTTCTGGATCCCACCGTCTGGAGAGCGGCTGGAAGGCGTCTCTGGTGTCACGGCAACCCCCGAACCCGGTGGTGGCGCCCGGGAGTAAGGGATGCCGTCGAGCTGAAGAAGGAGTCCTACCTGGCCTTGTTGGCTTGTGGGACTCCGGAGGCACCTGAGAAGTGCTGACCTCGACTGGGGATGTGGTCGGGCGGTGGTACTTCGAGGATCTCCTCAATCCCACCGTCTTCTGATGAGGAAGAAGGGGGATTGTAGGGTGTGCTCCAACTACAGAGGGTTTCCATCGCCGGCAGTAAGTCAGACCTGTTCCCGGTGCGTGTTGGTCTCCCCCAGGGCTGCCCTTTGTCACCGGTTCTGTTCATTATCTTTATGGACAGAATTTCTCGGCCCAGTGGCCGGAGGGTGCCCGGTTTGGGAACCTCAGGATCTCATCTCAGCTGTTTGCAGACGATGTTGTTCTGTTGGACCTTCAGTTTGCAGCCGAGTGTTTGTGGCCGGGATGAGGATCAGCTCCTCCTAACCCTAACCCTTCAGGTCCGTGAGGAGTCCTTGGCTCAAGTGGAGAAGTTCAAGTATCTCGTGTCCTCAGTGAGGGACGGATGGGGCGTGAGATGGAAAAGCTAAACTGACTCGGTTAAAGCGGGGGCTAAGAGGTTAAACCAGGACGAGCTCAGGCCTGGTTTAACTCAGCTCAGCCTTTCCACGAACAAAGGACGGTTCGCTCAGCGCCCCCCCCCTCTCCCTCCTCCCTCGTCCCCGGTGAGTTCCCGGTGATTCCAGCCTTACCCAGAATGCCGTGCGGCCGCTCTGCTGATGTTTTGGCACTGACGCGGTGATTAAGGCTCGTGCCAGAAAGCGCTCCGAGGTTTGGGACCGAGAGCTCTGTGTGCGCTCCAGAGGCTCGGAGGAAACGCTGCCAAGACGAGGCCGGGACTGGAGCTGGTTTAGCTCTGGTTTAGTCCTGGTTTAGTCCTGGTTTAGTCCTGGTTTAGTCCTGGTTTAGTCCTGGTTTAGTCCTGGTTTAGTCCTGGTTAAAGCAAGAATGTAGAAGAAATGTAATATTACTACATTACATTGACATTTTTGCATCGTCTTGTTCTTTACAATTATTTACTTTTCCTGATACTTTTGCAAGTATCAGGATTTCCACAGGATTTGATGTTTTGTTTCACACAGTTTATGGCCTCAGTAAAAATAAATCAGATCAATAAATCAATCAGTTACTCAGAGTTGTATTTTAAATGAATGAGAGAATCCTGGGGCTTTTATAATCCTACTGGCGCCACCTGCTGACGACTCCAGCCTCCTACAGATACAAGGAAAAAATGTAAATGAAGACTTTTTTTCATATAAAACTAAAGACGAAAAAACGGTCTGTGATTTTGACGAAACTCTGGAGACACTGAAGTCGTCAAAGTCTGGACCTGTAACGGCTTCAGACGGATCTTAATATTAACTACATTAAAACTGCAGCGCGTCCTTTGACCTGAGCAGGAGAGTGCCGGCCCTAAAGCGAGTCCCTGTGGAGCTCCCGTCCCAGTGCTTTTTGGGACATGAATAATGAAGTAAACACACGACAAACGGCTCATCCATATTCATGAGGCCATCCACACGGATTCACTGTCAACACGCACACGCTAACGTCACACATGCTAACTACACACACGCTAACGTCACACACAGGCTAACTACACACACGCTAACGTGTTACACAGGCTAACTACACACAGGCTAACGTCACACATGCTAACAACACACAGGCTAACTACACACAGGCTAACTACACACACGCTAACGTCACACATGCTAACTACACACAGGCTAACGTCACACATGCTAACTACACACAGGCTAACGTCACACACAGGCTAACTACACACACGCTAACGTCACACATGCTAACTACACACAGGCTAACGTCACACACAGGCTAACTACACACAGGCTAACTACACACACGCTAACATCACACATGCTAACTACACACAGGCTAACGTCACACATGCTAACTACACACAGGCTAACGTCACACACAGGCTAACTACACACACGCTAACGTCACACATGCTAACTACACACACGCTAACGTCACACACGCTAACGTCACACATGCTAACTACACACAGGCTAACGTCACACACAGGCTAACTACGCACACGCTAACGTGTTACACAGGCTAACTACACACAGGCTAACGTCACACACACGCTAACTACACACACGCTAACTACACACAGGCTAACTACACACACACTAACGTCACACATGCTAACTACACACAGGCTAACGTGTCACACAGGCTAACTACACACACGCTAACTTCACACACGCTAACTACACACACGCTAATGTCACACAGGCTAACTTCACACAGGCTAACGTCACACACAGGCTAACTACACACACGCTAACGTCACACATGCTAACTACACACAGGCTAACGTCACACACAGGCTAACTACACACACGCTAACTACACACACGCTAACTTCACACACGCTAACTACACACACACTAACGTCACACACGCTAACGTCACATATGCTAACTTCACACACGCTAACTTCACACACGCTAACTTCACACACGCTAACTACACGCACACTAACTTCACACACGCTAACTTCAAGTGATTTAACTCCATCCGGTGGAATTCTCCCTGACCTTCGGCCTCATGTTTCCGTTCATTAGTTTGAAACATATTTTCATAAACATTAGGTTCTGGAGTGAAAGATCTGAGACGCTCTCGATCTCCTGGAGTTTTGAATCAAAGCTCTTTACGGTTGATCACAAACGGGTTTTCAAAGTTTCAGGCCTGGGTTAAATCTGTCCTCGTCCTCGTCTCCCTGAGGCCGCGCCGCGAGCTCCCAAAACAGGAACATGAATAAACCATGCACATGTTTTGTTCTGCCGTTGTTCATTTGAGCGTTTTAATGTCATCTGTCTCATCCACTTATCCTTCATCCTCCTCTGCTTCATCCTCCTCATCACGGCCTGAATCATTCAAGACCTTTTAATCGAGTCCAAACTCATCCCTGGCTTTTCCAAACGCTTCGAACCAGGCCCTTAAAGGGAGACTGTAGGAGACTGTAGGAGACTGTAGGAGACTGTAGGAGACTGTAGGAGACTGTAGAAGACTGTAGGAGACTGTAGGAGGGGACTGTAGGAGACTGTAGGAGACTGTAGAAGACTGTAGGAGACTGTAGAAGACTGTAGGAGACTGTAGGAGACTGTAGGAGGGGACTGTAGGAGACTGTAGGAGACTGTAGAAGACTGTAGGAGACTGTAGGAGACTGTAGGAGACTATTGGAGACTGTAGGAGACTATTGGAGACTGTAGGAGACTGTAGGAGACTATTGGAGACTGTAGGAGACTATAGGAGACTGTAGGAGACTATTGCTCAGGTCACATCACAGCGTTCTAAAGGCCTATAATATTATATAGAGGTAAATTATTTTGTTTTTGAGTTGTATTTTTGTTTTTTGTACAGAGACATCATGGATATTATGACTGATATTAATGATCATTTTCTTTTTAGATAAGACTTGTGAAAGTGTAATGTAGTTAAATAGGAAAAACTGGCTCCTCCCCCCACTGTGAAAACAGAATCTTTTGAGAAACACGATTTTCAACATTTTTTTGCCGTTTTTTGGTGGAATATGAACTTATTTATCACATACAAATAAAGTCGAGTCTAAATCAGGTCCATATGGATGTTTATTTACAGCAGATTGTTCAATAGAAGCGAAAAAACAGCAGTTGTAGCTAGTGCTAGCTAGCATTAGCATTAGGACACTGCTAACATAAAGCATCATGTTAGCATTGTCTGTTATTTATACATTTATGGGCTGTTGAACCACTTTGCTCCTCCCCGTGTCTTTGTATCTTTATTTAGTAGAAAACTATATTCATAATTCAGCATTTGTTAAAGTAGTTTTTGAATAATTAGAGAAAGTTTAGATTTTTCTCCAAATTGTTTTCCCCTTAACTGTTTTCAAACATGACCATATATGGGCGATTCCTGAGAACAAATGATCATGAATATCAGTCACTGGGTCCATGATCTCTCTGTACAAGACCAAACATTTCCTCAAAAACAAAATACTTTTACCTCTATATATTATTATAGGCCTTAGAACGCGGTGATGTCACTGAAACCCAGCAAATGGAGACTGTAGGAGACGAGTTGGGGACTCGAGTCGCCGCTGGTCACGGAGATGTCTCCCAGACGTCTCCTGGAGATAAGGCGAGTGTTCAGGAAGTCTCGGTGAAGATTTCAGCGGAGACTGAACATGGTCTAAGCCAGGGCGGCCAAAACCGGCCCTTAAACCCAAAACCAGCATAAAACCTCTGGCTGATGATTTAGAGGAAAATTATTACACAAGTCAGTCATGAAAGACCTGTTAAAGAACTTAAACCGCAGAAAACACAGTGAATATACTGTATCTCTACGGTCATTAATGAAGCCCTGGCATTAGGAGAAAACGACGCTTCCCTTCGGGCGACTCTCGGGAGGTTCGGCCTTCGGTGTTTTGGGGGTGAAGAAACTGTCCTTTCACGACACAAACTGGCCCCAAACGGTCGTCCTCAACCTGTGAGACGTTTCTGTGACGTCCCTGCAATGTCTCCGAGACCTCAGAGAGACTCCATACGACTCTGGACAAATATCACAGAGAGTTTGTGGATTAAAAAAAAATATCTGTTTTCCACTAAATCAGAAAATATATCAGTAATGCAAATAGATGAATATTTAAAGTCGGCCTTTAGTCTCTGCTTTCACTGAACTCGTGTCGCACCAGTTTAATCATACATGAAAGTGCCATTGTTCATTTGAAAGCTCAGAACGGTCCCGTCTGCAGCCCGTTGTTCCTCCTCCTCGTCTCCCGGAGCGACAGATGCGCCTCATGTTTAGTTAATGCCGTGTTTTGTCCCTCTTTGTCTCCAGCAGAATCCACACCGTCCTCCTCTGAAATATTCATCCGGCTCCACACGGCTCACGGGCACTCCAGAAACTCGGGGAATTCCTCCGGAAACTCGGGGAATTCCTCCAGAAACTCGGGGAATTCCTCCAGAAACTCGGGGAATTCCTCCAGAAACTCGGGGAATTCCTCCAGAAACTCGGGGAATTCCTCCAGAAACTCGGGGAATTCCTCCCACAACTGGTTCCATCCAGCTTTAATGAGGAGGGGGCGGAGCGAGGCCCGCGGCGCGTACGGGACAGTTCAGGCCTTTTACTACAGAGGCTGAGGATCTTTCTCTTTAACCTCGTAACCCCTGACTTGACTCATTTGAAAGCTAAGACCCACTAAAGTGATCTGAGATTTTTCCTCACGTTGTTTCGTTGTATATTTGTCATGTTTTTCATCACTTTTTTGTATGAACTACGGTCTGGTTATTTTCTCATAAAGGCGTCCCAAAGTGGGGGGAACATAGAACACGTTTGTGAATCACTGCCAAAGAATGGATTTTTTTCTTTTTGGAGATTTCTTTCAGAAACCTTTTTCTCTCCCGTCGTCTCGGAAAATTAAATCATGAGGAACCTGATCATTATTTGAAAGTGACTGGAGAAAATGGTCCGAGGCTGAGCCCCTCCTGTCATTTTGACACTTATTGTAGTTTATTTTATACCATAACTAATTGCTGGGTTTCAGTGACATCACAGCGTCTAAAGGCTATAATATTAAGTTATTTAGTTTTTGAGGACATGTTTGGTCTTGTGCAGAGAGATCATGGACCCAGTGACTGATATTAATGATCATTTTTGTAATTCATACATTTGCCATTTTCTTTTTAGATAGGAAAAACTGGCTCCTCCCCCACTGTGACATCATCACATTCTAGAACCTGCAACCCCGCGATACAGAGGCGTCTCTGGAATCGCCAATATATGGTCATGTTTGAAAACAGTTAAGGGGAAAACAATTTGGAGAAAAATGTCTCTAATTATTCAAAACTACTTTAACAAATGCAGAATTATGAATATCGTTTTCTACTAAATAAAGATACAAAGACATGGGGAGGAGCAAAGTGGTTCAACAGCCCATAAATACATAACAGAGAATGCTAACATGATGCTTCATGTTAGCATCAAGCTCATGTTAACGGCTGAAGATCACATGGTAGACCGTGAGTTACTGGTGGAGTCACAGCATCAGGTTAAAAACACGTCAGAGGCAAAACTTTCACTGGAGGAAACTTCCGCGCTCATCACAGTAAGTGTTTTTGTCTTGAAGCTAACGGCTAACGGCTAACACGAATTAAAAATGAAAATAGCTACATGATTTTAAACGAGCTGCTCAAAATATAATCTGCCTGTTTTTTGATGCTAGCCGTTGGCGCTGAGATAAAAAGTAAAAAAACACAGACGTTTCCTGCAGTCAAGAATTTACATCCAACGTGATGTTTGTAACACGAGTCACTTCGGATCAGGATCTCACTGTCAGGGATGTTTCCTTCAACTATACATGTTTTAGACGAGACCTCACAGGGAAATAACGGAGACAGGAAACGGAAGCACCGACTGAGGATCCACGTGGAGGTCACGTGTCGTTTGCATCGAGCCCATTGGAATGAATGAGATCGTCTGAAAACATTTAATTTACACATGAAAAAACGTTTTCTTTTGTTTTATTTAATTATCGAACGTAAAAAGGAAGCCATGGAAGTGACCTGTTGTTTCAGATCAATCAATCAATCAATGGTTTTGTTTAGCCCAATATCACAACAGGAGTTGCCCCATAGGGCTGTAACAAACATTAAGGCAATAAAACAGAGCAGTAAATAAGACAGTGTAAAGTTCCGGTGAATCAAATATCCAGGCAAACATAAAGTCCAAATAAGCGTCAGCAGTGGAGACGAGCAGCTCGGGCGTCCCCTGTCCTTAGACTCTCCAGCCCGGCAAGGAACAACTCAAAAACCCAGAGAAGATCATTCACAGAGAAGACTTTAACGTTTTTAAACTCAGCTGCTTTATAACGTCACTACAACAGCTTCAGCTTTTAGTCTGTTGCTTTTATATTATCATTAAATCAAAATCATACAGCCTACGATGTAGTTTTATAGCTTATGAGAGCAAATGGTATAAGTAAGTAAGTAAGTAAGTGCTTTATTGTCATTGTATGGTTCGTTCAGCAGCTAAGCTACTAGCTGCTAATGCTAACGTTAATCTGCGTTTTAAACCGAGACAATCATTACTTAGGCCTAATGCTGAACAGGTTTGATGAGTTTGAATAATTACTGATTAAAGACGTTACACAAAGTGCATAATACACGGCCACCAGGGGGAGCAGTTTCCTCAGTAATGAGCTCTGACGTGGCCATAACAGATGCTAGTGATCGATGAACTCGCTCATATAAGTGTCCACAAAAAATCAAAAATCTTCCAGTCGTCCTCTGACGGTGACTTGATGCGTCTGTAATGAAGAACATGGAGTTCTGATCTCTGGTTTGGAATATTTTATCCTCCGAACGAGAACTAGTCCCTCTTTCACACACACACTAATGCAATGTTTAACTCTCGATTCCCCCAGAAGGGGGCGCTGGCCAGTAAAAGTTCCCGGAAGTTGCTCCATCTATAGTTTAAAGTTGAGGCGGAGCAACTGGAGAGTCCATGATGGTAACTATGGTAACTGGCGATTACTTGGTCTGGAGCGTGACGTCCAATAGGAAGGACTTTCAGATAATATGTCGGGTTTGTGTCAAAAACTGAAGAGGAAAAACATTTCAAACGCAAACATGACAGTGACCAGTAGATGGCGTGTGTTCCAGCCCCAGCACATACACACACGCTAGGACATGAGTCGTGGAGCCAATCACAGAGCAGCAACGGCTCCTCGTCGGTCACGCCCACTCGCACGCGGCTCCTCAAAACAAACACTGGAGGAACTCGAGCCCGGGGGGGTCACACGGATACATTCGTCTTATTTCTGATATTTAAATACTTATTTACGTCTGACAAACTGCAGTAAATACATCGAGTACATCTGATAGAAAACATGTACCTGACACGGTGTGCAATAGCCCCACCTAGAGGTTACATCGCCATCCGCCACTCGTGCACAGCTCACAGGGGTGGATCATAACCCCCATGTTAAAAGAATCAGCCCCGGGTTAGAACAGTCACTTCCTCATTCTTCCCTGATCCTGTTTTTTTCCAACTTTCCTCTAATTTGTCCAACTTCCTTTTGGAGCCCGGCCCTGGTTCCTCTGGCGTCGGTCCTAATCATGTCCTAATATTGAGGCCGTTCTATAGTAAACGTAAACACTTCCCCGTATACGCCGCGGCCCCCGGTGAGTTTACACTCGGACTAATTACCCCCCGAGGAACGGCCTGGGCCAGTCGACTGCGTTTGGAAAACATCTGAAGAACTCTTTATTATTGTGAATATAGAGACGCTTTCAGACCGAGTGCCAAAAACTAAATATACATGTGTTCATGTAAATACAGCATTATCCAGGTCAGCTTTACCCAAATCTAAAAGCTTCCGGACTGAGGCTTAAACGAGGCGTTACCCGGCAGGCCAGAGAACGCCTCATTTGAAAGCTAAGACCTTTCATCGGTTCAGTTTGACGCTTTTTTTGCGGCGTTTTCAGCTTTGTTTTCGTCGCTATGCTGGGCCGATACCGATCCGATATTCTGACGCTCCACGCTGGGCCGATACCGATCCGATACGGTCTGTTCGTCTTATAGGCCTGAGCTTCATGTGGTCTGCTCTTTGCTTCACGCGTGAAGGAGAATCGTTGATCCTTTTTCTTTATCGTCGGTCATCGGGTAAAAAACCTCCGAACAGAAACACGCTAAGCACACGTCACATGTTTACAATGATCAGGCCGATTGATTAATTACGTTCATACATGTGAATGAGGACATTTAGAGTCGAAGCAGCGAGAGGAACGAGCTACAGGTCCTACACAAAAGCTTTAGAACCTTCTGGAACATAAACCACTGAAGATGCAACGCAGTGTTTTAACCACTAGAGGGAGGAGCGCTCGCAGACCAGGGTTTATGATTCTAAATAATGCTTTCACAACATTTTTACTAATTCGATGTGTCTGCGTACCCTGGAGTGTGACTGGGTGAGAGGGTCCTCGCTGTAAAGCACTTTATAAGTTAAGACTGTTTTATATTTGACTTCCCTCTGCCCGGATAAACTCACAGGCCTTTCTATAAAGAAGTTTAGCTATTTTGAATTTTAAAACCGAAGGAAATGTTTTACATTAAAACTAAAACATTCACAAATCCACCGCTCGATCTCTGAGAGACGCCAGCGGTTCCCAAAGTGAGGCCCGCGAGACGAGTTTCATGCATTTGATTAAAAACAGCAGATTTTAGTGAATACAAACTTTCATCATTAAACCAGATTTTAAATGTTTTGCTCCTTAAATGATAATAATAATTATGTCTGTGTAAGCTCTCAGTCGTACAGGAGTTGTCCATCTTCAATGAAGGTACGTGATTCATCTTCTGTACTCAGTAGTTGAGGTCTTCGAACGTTTCGCCTCTCATCCAAAAGGCTTCGTCAGCGACAAAGGTCCCACTCAGCCCACAGCTGAAATATAGACCAATGGGGAGGAGTTAGGGTTGGCTCCTCCCCTCTAATCCCAGCTACTCTCACCTGTGGGTAAACACCTTTGAAGTAGAGCGTCTCTAACGACCTGCTCACCTCAGTATCGGGCAGTCCTGTCCTATTCATAGATGATCACTACCCAGTATCGGTCCTATTCATAGATGATCACTGCCCAGTATCGGTCCTATTCATAGATGATCACTACCCAGTATCGGTCCTATTCATAGATGATCACTGCCCAGTATCGGTCCTATTCATGGCTGATCACTGCTAATTACCTGCCTATTGTTCTTTTGTTGGCTGAGGGGCGTCTCCTCCTGATTCAAGCGTTTGCTCAGGTTGTAAAATGTCCTGCAGTGAAATAGATTTTTCATTCTATCTGTGATGTGTCTGATTCAGAGGGAATGTTCCGAAGAGTCAGGGAAAGGTTTTACTCCTATGAACTTCAAACGGCTCCTTTTCCCGTCATATGTATATATATATATATATACATATATCATGCTGCTCAAATAAACTAAAAAAAAGTCTGTCGTTTTGAAGGAGAAGCTGCTTTAACATAAACTGTCCTTTGGTGCCACCTGCTGTTACAAACCTGAAGTGTTTCTGACTTTGACACGTTTTCTTTCTTTTGCTGAAGATTTTCATATAAAATAAATAATCGGACAATGTAATAAATATCGCTCATGTCCAAAAGCTTTAGACGTGGATTCACTTTGATAAAGTCCCATAAAGAAGAAGAAGAAGAAGATCTTTATTTATAAAGACCAGACTTTGAATCTGCAATATTTAAACAGCTCATTGTGAAGAGTGTTTGAATCGAGACAAAGCTAACATAACTTTCAGGCCAAAGGGGGCAGATGTTTCGGGCTAGAACCCGGGGCAGACGTTTCGGGCTAGAACCCGGGGCAGACGACTGTCACGACTGTCGGCGTGAGCAATAATAAATAAATCGGTGAGCAACTACAGTCGTGCGGATCTTCTTCTTCCATTTCCACGGTAAATGGGAGGTGGTCTGATTGCCCCCAGGTGCTGCTGACCCTCATGCCAGCGGCTGTTTCCTAAACCAGGCTCAGAGTGAGCCTGGTTTAGGAAACAGCCGCTGGCATGAGGGTCACTTTTGTGTTTGTGTCGTGTTTGTGTTGTGGTCGGGTTTGTCCACCGTACACGGGTTCATAGGTTTCTAACTGATTTCTAACTGAAATTCTCTCTGAGCCCGAATGGAAAATAATTGCTAAAATTACATAAAAAGCTAAATCTAGCAATAAGTTTAAAACTGGTTTCAAGTGATACATTTTAGTGAATAAATGTATTTTTACTTTTAAAATATATATTTTTCCAATGTACTTTTTTTCTAGACAAGCCCCCAGGGGCCCCCGGACCCCACTTTGGGAAGCACTGATTTATTGATTTTGTGCCGCTGGTTTCGTGTGAGCTGTAAACGTCGCTGTCCAGGAAGTGAAACTAAACAAACCGACGAAAGCATCACATGTTTACATTTCTGATTCTGACATTGAACCATCCATCTTCTTCCACTTGTCCGTTGTCGGGTCGTGGGAGGAGCTGTTGGAGCTGTCCCAGCCTCTATAGCGCCCCCTGCAGGTGGTGGGTCCACAGAAGGGACATTGAACTATATTTTTCATTAAAAACATTTTTTTTTTTTGTGGAAGCAAAAATCAAAATCCAGTATGAAAACTGAGCACATTTTAAATGTTCTGCTCCTCAGATTATTATATATATTGTTCAGTGATTTTCTTTCGGGGCCTGAAAAGTTGAGGATCTCCAGCTCTGGACCAGATTCCTCTAAAGTCCAAGTAAATAATTCACTAAAAGTTTATTCAACAAGAAATGTAAATATATTGTTTATTTAAGCGCCAAAGTTCCCATTGAAAGTTTATGGGAACTTTCTAGAAATGTATTTCCCCTTTTGCAGCTCCTTAGTCTCA
Source organism: Proterorhinus semilunaris (assembly GCA_021464625.1). Lineage (NCBI taxonomy): Eukaryota > Metazoa > Chordata > Actinopteri > Gobiiformes > Gobiidae > Proterorhinus > Proterorhinus semilunaris. Next base: position 329,123 of record CM038344.1, on the reverse strand, counting down.
GTGATTTTGAATTCTAACCGTGATCACCTTTGTGTCTGATTCTGCTTTTACATAAACTGTCCTTTGGCGCCCCCTGCTGTCACAAACCTCAATCTTATTTGCAGAACATTTAAAAGAAATAATCAGACCGTAAAATAAATTCCCCTTTTCCAAAAGCTTTATCTGTTGATTGAGTTTGACTTTAACAAATCCCTATGATTTATTTTTAATGATGATCAGTTTAATCTGTGAAGCGTTTATCACAGAACAACCTGTTTACATATGCAAATGAGGATGTTTACATATGCAAATGAGGATGTTTACATATGCAAATGAGGATGTTTACATATGCAAATGAGGATGTTTACATATGCAAATGAGGATGTTTACATATGCAAATAAGGATGTTTACATATGCAAATGAGGATGTTTACATATGCAAATGAGGATGTTTACATATGCAAATGAGGATGTTTACATATGCGGATTAGGATGTTCCATTCGTTTTTCTTTACCTAAATCTAAAAGCTTCTACTTTTACAGCATCTTATTTGAAAGCAAAGACTTTTTCTTGCCTCGCCACGTTGTCACGTTTTTGCTGCTATTTTGACACTTTCAAGAAACTTTTAGATTGGGGTAAAGCCAAACTCGAGGTGATGTGGTTGGTTCAGGCGGGGGTTAAGAGGTTAAAAGTAGTCGTTTGGACGTGTGGGTGATTTTTGCCTCTTGGCTCGAACACATTTATTTATTCTGAATAAGTTTCTTTTTTCCAAAGTCCAAGAGCAAAATATATTTATAAACTCTGTAACAGTGCAATACACAAGAAAACATTTATATTTATTTCCAGCTGCTCATATCAGCTGCAGAGGACCTTCTCACTGCCTGAAGTGTGCTAAGCACCTCATGAAGACTGTGAGTCAGTGGAGCTACTGTTCTCCTTCTCACATCATGTCAGAGTCGCGGACGTGGAGGTGAAGACCAGGTGACCCGTGTACAGTTAGTTCAGCTTTACTCAAACGTGACATAAAGGGTAATGTCGGTCAAAATACACTTTGTGACAAAAATATATTTAAATATCTCAAATATGGAAAAAGTCGGACACAGTCTGTGTTTGTAGCAGAAGATAGAAGGTCCGTCTGTTCCTCATCAGATCATCAGATCAATGTAATCATATCATTAAGTACGAGGATAAAGATCAGACGCCTGGAGAGTCTGTGACCCGCGAGGCCTAAAGGACTTCCCTTTCTTCTCTCGTCCTCCTCGTTCTTTCTTTGGAGGAGACTTTCTGTCTCAGACCAGTTCTTGATGGAGCTCAGACCTGTTCCACTGAGCCGTGACGCTGGATCCTTCTGTGGGTTTGTTCTCCTGGACTCAGTCTGAGGCGTCTGATCTGGAGCTGAACATCTTCAGGAGTCATTCATCTGTTACCAGCTGTGGAGAAGCAGAGATCTGATTAGCTTCATTAATTACAACTTATTTTCACAGTATGATGTTCACTGACACTGAAATACATGAACAGGATAAAGTCTGCAGGTTTCCCCAGGAATTTAAAAATGATAAAAAAGAAAAAGAAAACACGGACACAGGTCACAGGTCATGAGGGCGGGGCCTGTGCAGGGCTTTATTTGACCCCCGTTTGGGGAAACGCATTCCCCCAATTTTCATTTTTTTCAGGATAAAGGATCCGGAAAAGATTTGATCTGACATATCGGTGTTTAATGAAAGTGTTCCGGCCTGTTCCCCGAATCCCCGAATCCCTGAATCCCCGAATCCCCGAATCCCCGAATCCGAAACGACTCATTTACAGATGAGGCCCTGGGCCTGTGGCTCCTTTTGACGACACATAATGTCATTAATGTGTCACAACTTTGTATTTTCCAGATGAGACAAAGACATTGTTGGTGTATATTTATAATTGATTGCATAAAGCAGCCATTCCCAAGGTCCGGAACATCGCGGTCCCCTTGTCGATCCAAAATTCTCTCGGGGGGAGGGGCTAAAATCAAATAAAAAGCCACACCTAGCAATGAGTGGAGTTTAAAACTGTTTTTAAGTAATACATTACTTTTAAAATATATATTTTTTCAATGTACTTATTTTCTAGACAATCGTTTTGGGGCCCCCTATAGTGTCTCCAAGGCCCCCCAGGGGGTCCCGGACCCCACTTTGGGAACCACTGGCATAGTGATGCCATGTTTTCTTTTTCACATTTTTTAGGCCAACATACATTTTGGCCAGATGATGGCGCTAATACTCTGCTTGGTGTTGGATTCCATGAAGAAGAAACATAGCTTGTGCTCAGTCTGCTCTAAGTTCTGACTATATTTCCATAGTAACTGAGCTGAACTCAGAGTGAGCCCGGTTTATGAACCAGCCCTCAGGTTCACAGTCTCATAAAGTCAGGACTCACTGCAGTGTCTCCAGTCGACAGTCAGGGCTCTGTTCAAGGACGAGGAGCTCCTTCACGTCTGACTTACTCAGACCGTTATAACTCAGGTCCAGGTCAGTGAGATGTGAGGGGTTGGACTTCAGAGCTGAGGCCAGAGAGGAACAGCTGACCTTTGACAAACCACAGCCCCTCAATCTGAATAAATGTGATTAAAGTCCAGAGTTAATACAGATAAAACAAACACAAAGACTGACATATTGATCAATAAACCACATGAATTCAAACTCAATAGTTAATCATAAAAAAACAATCGAATTTTCTAATCTAGTCTAATTCTTTCCTACAACTTTCGAAAATATAGTTTGAGCAATATACAAATCTAAATGTATAAAAAGCATGAATAGATAAATACATTTCCAATGAAGGTTCTTGAGTAATCTTCTGTACTCTGTAGGAGTGTCGGACGTTTCGTCTCTTCTTCCAAAAGGCTTCGTCAGCAAACTAACGTTTTAGTTCAGCCCAGTCAGAATAAAGCCCACAGGGAGTAGTGGAGTTTGGCTCAGCTCCTCTCACCTGTAAACACCTTTAATACCAATTACCTGCCTATTGATCTGTTGTCGGCTGAGGCGCTATTATCATGCCCAAGCCCTGTCTGCTGGCTGGGAATGAGATTAGCATAAAGTGGAGAAAGATTAAATCTGAGCCACCATTCCAGTTCAAGGAGGGATTTTCTTACTTGACAAAAATGCTTCTTTGACGTCTCTTTCAAACCAAGGTTTCCTTTAGCTAAAATGTTGACCTCTGTCCTTAAAGAAGTGGTTGGAGGCTTTGAGGTGCAGGTGAACAGCAGACTGCCGCCTGTGCTTTCTCTTCGGTGTTGATAAAGCCTCTTTTGTAAAACTTGTTTAACACACAGAGCTAAAGAGGTGCTACCACTGCAGAGGAAAAGACCACAGAGGAGAGACATGTCCAGAGAGCCTCTCAGACTGTGGCTCCTCACTGGTCTTTCACTAAAGCACAAAGGACAAGAAGACCCAAAGAACCAGACCGACTCCAGAGCCCAGAAGAAAGGGAGGTAGTGCCGTATGTAGCCGGGGTCTCAGAGGAACTTCAGAGAATCTTTAGGCAGCACAGGATTCCAGTGAACCACAAACCGAACACACTGAGACAAACATGAGTTCATCCCAAAGACAAAACTCCGAGCCACAAACAAAGCAATGTGGTTTATTCAATTCAATGCAAAGAAGAAGAATGCAAATAACATTATATTGGAGAAACAAGTATTACAAAAGAGGCTTTATCAACACCGCAGAGAAAGCACAAGCGACCCTCAGTCTGCTGTTCCAGAGTCCTGAGTAGCTGCTGCCCACACAATATTTAACTGATATCATTATGGCTCGTGCTGTTGCTTCTAAGATATGAATGAACACGGTTTCCTGATTCTTTGTGCTTTGGTGACAGGATAGTTTTTACTCGCCTACATTTCTCTGACACTTGAGTCAAATCTCGCCTCTTTCCTCTGTGTGTGTGTTTGGAGTGTGTAGTACCCGCCTGTCTGTCCAGCGATCATGTCATGATAAAATCCCCTTAAAATCATGTTTGTATCCAGTGCGTCCTTTATTGATCGCGCCCGTGTTTCCATAGGTTTATTGAAGCGTATGATTCCTCTGATCTGAATGCCTGGCTCGTCCATGGGAGTGGATCTCTCCTTCTGTGGTTCTCCTCAAGGTTTCTCGTTTCTCCCACTGGGTTTTTGAGTTTGTCCTTGCCGGGCTGGAGAGTCTAAGGACGGGGGACACCCGAGCTGCTCGTCTCCACTGCTGACGCTTATTTGGACTTTATGTTTGCCTGAACTTTACATTGTCTTATTTACTGTTCTGTTTTATTGCCTTAATGTTTGTTACAGCCCTATGGGGCAACTCCTGTTGTGATATTGGGCTAAACAAAACCATTGATTGATTGATTGATTGATTGGCTCGGGAAAGGCATTTCAAACCACTGCTGCTTGACACGAAGATTCCCTCTTTCCACACGGCGTTTCGTTTCACTTGTGTCTCTATGATGTAGTGGAGGTGGTTATGTGGTTCCAAATTCAGATGACCAATAAATGTTTTGCAAATGTGTTTTTACTCCTCCGGCCTCCTCACGCCGCTGCTGATTCCCACCGTAATGAACCGCCACGCCCACTCATCCCCCGCACATGTGCGCAGGTACATTAACAATACACAGGAATCCAGCGCACCGATGTAGTTTATCTACTACCAGTGTGAGCTCAACCCTCATTAGCGTCACGTTGTTTCGTCCAGATGCGCTTTAATAAAATGATTTTAATGTGTGTGATTTATCACGGGCACGGGCGGGTTTAACTCTGATATAATCACGGGTTTACGGGCGGGGAGGTGCTGTAGCGGATGGGTGCGGGTGGATACGGGTCTCCAAAAATTGACCCGTGCAGGACTCTGTGCCGCTCACCTCCTCCTCAAAACCACCAACCACTCCTTTAACGTTGGTTTGAAACAAGAGTAAAAAGCCATTTTTGTCAAGCAAGAAAGTCCCTCCTTGAACAGGAATGGTGGCTCAGATTGAATCTTTCTCCACTTTATGCTAATCTCATTCGCAGCCAGCAGACAGGGCTTGGGCATGATAATAGCGCCTCAGCCAACTACAGATCAATAGGCAGGTAATTAGTGATCATCTTAGATTAGGGCAGTGCAGACCGAAACTCTGGGGTGAGCAGGTCGTTAGAGACGTGTTATAATAATTGCCCTTTCTTATATTTGTAACGAAATCACCTCTGTATATATTCTCATATTCTTGTATAAGCTTTGCAATTTACTGTAGTCATATGGGCAGTTGTAGGCCCCAGTGTTTAAACCCAAACGGGATATTGTTATGTGCAGTTTAGCCTATATTCACTGTGTAATCATCACTCCCAAGATTAAGATCTGTAGACCGAGAATCAGCACGACCGCGCGACCTTTGGTAAACTCACTTCCCAGGCAACATAGATCGATCAAGGGAGTTCTTTTCCTTTCCATAAATCTATCAATAAAAGACCCACAAAAGACATCTGTTGGTGAGTATGTCCTTTCTTAATATAATTGAATAGAAACTTGATGGTGCATGCAGGTTGACATGTGGAATTACCCCACGCTGTGGGGCTGACCGGGTACAGGTTTTTTCTGAGGTAATCATCCTATGTAAGGGGGATAATGCTACAATAGGAAACAGTAAATCAGGAACTAAAAGGCAGAAATCTTAATTGGCAGGAATAAATTGGAGGAACATTAAAAAGACGCTTTACTTTAAAGGTGTTTACAGGTGAGAGGAGCTGAGCCAAACTCCACTACTCCCTGTGGTCTTTATTCTGACTGTGGGCTGAACCAAGAGACGAAACGTCCGACACTCCTACTACAGAGTACAGAAGATTACTCAAGAACCTAAATACATTTCATTTAGTTATGTTTCTTTTTAAAACATTTACAGTGTTGAAAAAGTTTGTAGGAGGAGACTTCTAGAGTGTCATTCCTCTGGATATTTTTGGCGTGAACAAAACAAAAGCTAATCACAAACTGTTTTGTTCATAGTTTGTGTTAAAACTTGAGCCCTGACACAGAGACAGTGAACTGACCTGAGAGTCTGCAGGCGACAGTCTGACCTCTGCAGGAAATCACACAGATGAGACACTCCTGGGTCAAACAGACTGTTATAACTCAGATCCAGCTCAGTGAGATGTGAGGGGTTGGACTTCAGAGCTGAGGCCAGAGAGGAACAGCTGATCTCTGACAAACCACAGCCCTTCAATCTGAATAAAGAATAAATGAAGGGATTCAAGTCCATAGATAATACAGATAAAACAAACACAAAGACTGATATATTGATTAACCTTTTAACCATCTGAACTGAGCACATTTTCTCCAATTTGGCAATACCCAAATCTAAGAGCTTCTTGAAAAAAAGTGTCAATCGCGACAAAAGCGAACGGAAAACAAGGGTGCAACAAAAGTGTGACAAAAACATCATGAAAAAGTTTTAAAAAATGGATGAAAACTCAAAAAAGCCTAATGAAAGTGACAAAAACACAATAATAAAATGTGAAAAAGTGGCAAAAATCTGATGACAACATGACAACAATACAAGGAAAAAGATCAGTTTTGAGGGTCTGAGGCGTTAGACTGGCCTATAGGCTGTAAGCTTTTAGATTTGGGTAATGCTGAACTGGAAAAATGCACTCAGTCAAGGTGGGGGGTAAGAGTTTAATAAACATCATGAAGTCAAACTGAATAGTTAATAATTAAAAAACAGAATTTTCCACAAACTGTTTAAAGTATAATTCTTTCCTAAAACTTTCTAAAATATAGGTTGAACAATATACAAATCTAAATGTATAAAAGGCATAAACAGATAAATACATTTTGTTACATTTCATTCATTTTGTTATGTCTCTTTTTAACATTTAGTCTGTAAGATAAGGTTTCTAGGTTTCCATTCTCCTGGAAATTAGTAATTTTTTGTCATGAACAAAACAAAAACTAATCACAAACGGTTTTGTTCATAGTTTGTGTTAAAACCTGAGCCCTGACACAGAGACAGTGAACTGACCTGAGAGTCTGCAGGCGACAGTCTGTCCTCTGCAGGAAACCACACAGATGAGACACTCCTGAGTCAGACAGACTGTTACCACTTAGATCCAGCTCAGTGAGATGTGAGGGGTTGGACTTCAGAGCTGAGGCCAGAGAGGAACAGCTGATCTCTGTCAAACCACAGCCCCACAATCTGAATAAAGAATAAATGAAGTGATTAAGTCCAGAGTAAAGTCAGAGGAGTTTCTGTAGCTACAGCTGAACATCTGAGACTCTGGTTTGGAGCAGGACTCAGAGGTCAGGGGTAAATGCTGTAGTTTTTCAGATATGATCTCCTACACTTCACTCTCAGAGAACGTTTACGTCCCATCACTCAGTTTCAGTGATTAAAGGATGAGGAGAGTGGAGGACGGACGAGCGAGAGCCGTCACAGACCTGACACTGATGTCCTCAGACCAGCACTGACTTGAGAGAGGAGAGCTGACAGTGAGGACTCCTCAGACCAACACTGACTTGAGAGAGGAGAGCTGACAGTGAGGACTCTTCAGACCAGCACTGACCTGAGAGTGGAGAGCTGACAGTGAGGACTCTTCAGACCAACACTGACCTGAGAGAGGAGAGCTGACAGTGAGGACTCTTCAGACCAACACTGACCTGAGAGTGGAGAGCTGACAGTGAGGACTCTTCAGACCAACACTGACCTGAGAGTGGAGAGCTGACAGTGAGGACTCTTCAGACCAACACTGACCTGAGAGAGGAGAGCTGACAGTGAGGACTCTTCAGACCAGCACTGACCTGAGAGTGGAGAGCTGACAGTGAGGACTCTTCAGACCTGCACTGACCTGAGAGAGGAGAGCTGACAGTGAGGACTCTTCAGACCAGCACTGACCTGAGAGAGGAGAGCTGACAGTGAGGACTCTTCAGACCAGCACTGACCTGAGAGAGGAGAGCTGACAGTGAGGACTCTTCAGACCTGCACTGACCTGAGAGAGGAGAGCTGACAGTGAGGACTCTTCAGACCTGCACTGACCTGAGAGTGGAGAGCTGACAGTGAGGACTCTTCAGACCTGCACTGACCTGAGAGAGGAGAGCTGACAGTGAGGACTCTTCAGACCTGCACTGACCTGAGAGTGGAGAGCTGACAGTGAGGACTCTTCAGACCAGCACTGACCTGAGAGAGGAGAGCAGACAGTGAGGACTCTTCAGACCAACACTGACCTGAGAGAGGAGAGCTGACAGTGAGGACTCTTCAGACCAACACTGACCTGAGAGAGGAGAGCTGACAGTGAGGACTCTTCAGACCAACACTGACCTGAGAGAGGAGAGCTGACAGTGAGGACTCTTCAGACCAGAACACAGAGCAGACACTGAGGAGTCACTCAGGTCATTAGAACTCAGATCCAACTCTCTGAGATGGGAGGGGCTGGAGCTCAGCGCTGATGCCACCACTTCACAGTGAAGATCTGAGAGTCCACACTGAACAAACCTGTAACAGATGTTAGAGCGACATGTGAGTGATGATAACAGGTCTGTGAAGCTTCTGTCTGTGACTGAGGACTCACACAGCCTTCCTGCAGTTCCTCACCGCTGGGACCAGTCTCAGTTTACCCTGATCATACGTGTTGTACTTCTTTAGGTCCAGCTCCTCCAGGACCTGCTCTGACATCTGCAGCATGTAGGCCAGAGCTGAGCATTGGATCTCAGACAGTTCCTCCTCAGATCTACCTCCAGACTTCAGGAAGTCCTGGATCTGCTGCTGCACAGACTGGTCCTTCAGCTCCATCAGACAGTGGAAGATGTTGATGCTTCTGTCAGGAGAGACTTCCCCTGACCTCATCTCTTTAAGGTTCTTAATGACTTCTGTGATTTCTGATTGGTCCATTGGACTCAGCAGAGCTCCTAAAAGTCTGTGGTTGGACTCGAGACTGAGGCCATGAAGGAACCGCACAAACAGGTCCAGGTGGCCGTTTGGACTCTGCAGGGACTTTTCAAGAGCTTTTATGAGGAACCTATTTGGACTCAACTCTGAGACGGTTCCTTCACTTCCATAAAGAAACTCCCTGACCACCTCCTTGTTCTTAAAGCAGTGGTGCAGGTAAACGGCTGCCAGAAACTCCTGCACGCTCAGGTGGATGAAGCAGTAGACTGACTGGTTGAAGACACTCTCTCGTTTGAAGATCTCAGTGCAGAGTCCGGAGTAGACCGAGGCCTCGCTCAGGTCCAGACCCACCTGCTCCAGGTCTTCTTGGTAGAACATGATGTTTCCTGTCTGCAGATGCTCAAAGGCCAGTCTCCCCAGCTTCAGGAGCAGCTCTGTGTCGGCCTCTGTCAGCGTCTGTCCACTCTCCTCCTGCTCCTCTGGATCCTCCTCAGGCCTAACCTCCTGGACATCAGACTTCCTGAAAATCTTCTTCTTTGGACCGTCCTCACGTCCTGGTTCTAACTTCCTCTTCCTCTGCAGCGGTTTGTACTTCCTCTTCCTGTGCGTCTGCACCAACAGGAAGTGTGCGTACATGTCTGTGAGGGTCTGGGGCAGTGGTCCGCTCTGATGGGTTCTCAACACGTGGTCCAGGACTGTGGAGGTGATCCAGCAGAAGACTGGGATCTGGCTCATGTTGTGGAGGCTGCGGGAGGTTCTGAGGTGGGACAGGACTGTTTGAAGCTGCTCTTCATCTGAGAACCTCTTCCTGAAGTACTGCTCCTTCTGTGGGTCAGTGATGAAGCCCCTGACCTCCGTGACCCTGTGCACGCACCGCGCTGGGATCTGATGGGCCGCCGCTGGGCGGGAGGTGATCCATATAAGGGCGTGAGGAAGCAGAGCGCCTCTGATGAGGTTCACCAACAGTACGCCGACCTCTGACCTCTGTGTGACCTCAGAGATGCGCTCACAGCTGAAGTCCAGAGACAGTCTGCTCTCGTCCAGGCCGTCGAAGATGAGCAGGAGTTTCCAGACGGACAGAGTCTGTGGGTCAGAGAAACACAACATTTAACATCCATGACTTTACACGACGTTCCTTCAACCGTAACTTCAAACCAGTGAGTCGAGGAGCTCAGTGTGAGGGACTCAGTGTTTACCATTTCTGTCACTGGTTTGTGGCGTCAGCCTCGTGACGGGCGTGAACTTTCAGTGTAACGTTTCCTGTTTAAGTGAAGAAAGGTCTAGAGCATTTCCTACTGAACACACATTGGTCTGATGTTCATCTTCATAACCGTGATGTGTCTCTGCCTCAGTCTGGGCTGTGAAGCTTCATCTCCATCTGTTTAATGAAGTGCATTTCTTTCCCGTCACATTGATCACCTGAGATGTGAGAGTGAGAGGATTGGCTCCAGGAAGAGCGTCTGAGATGAACGACTGTTTGAATCGTTTGGTGCCGGTGAATGTGAACTCAGACTGAACTAACAAACGCCCTGAGAGCGATGAGTCCTTTCAAAAGTGTGTTAGACTTTTTAAACATATGAGGTGAAAGGTAGAGCTTTATATGAATGAGAGTGACCTGTGGATCCAGCGCTGGATGGAACACTTGGATCAGCTCCATCAGACTGTAGCGCCCCCTTCTGACCAGGTTCATCTCTCTGAAGGACAGTGGCACCACCAGCTGCAGATCCTGGTTCTCTGAGCCCTGGGCCCAGTCCAGACAGAACTTCAGGACTGAGAAGGTCTTCCCCACTCCAGCCACGCCCACAGTCAGCACGGTTCTGATGGAGCCCTGCTGCAGCGCCCCCTGCTGCTGCTCAGGGGGCAGAGCTTTAAAGATGTCCTGGCACCTGATGGTGATCTCCTGGACCTCCTTCTTCTTGGACTGTGTCTCCAGACTCCTCTCCTCAGGTTGGGCTCTGGCCTCTTCACTGAGGCCCTCTGTGATGTACAGCTCAGTGAAGATGCTGTTCAGAAGAGTTCTATCTCCTGCTCCTTCAGTTCCCTCTGTCACACTCTCACATCTGCTGCTCAGGCTCTGCTTATGGTCCTCCAGAACCTTCTGGAGACCTTCACCTGGACACAGAGGAGGCTGTTAATGTTGATGAACAGGTCTCTTATTCCCTGCTGTAGTTCATGAGTCTCAGACTGAGCAGACTCACCTGGTGCAGGGCCTTGAAGCCCCTGATCAGGACCTGTGTCTCCACACTGAGGCCGGGCGTCCTGCTCTGACTCTGTTTCTCTGTGACACAAACACACAGCACTGAGCACGACTTTAACATCACATTTGTTACAATCACAAATATAAAGCACAGCTTAGAGACGCACCGATCCAGCTTTTTTCTACCGATACTGGGGTTTGAGTATCTGCCGATATCCGATATTTACCAGTTAAAACTGCAAAAGTTACGTTCTCACGCTCTGCTCCCTGGTTTACCCCTGAACTGCACTAACTTAAACAAGAACGCAGACAACTGGAACGCCTACATAAGAAACTGGACTCACCGTACACCTACAAGCCTACAAGGATCACAGCCATCATTATCGATCAGCCCGCAGAGCTTTTTATTCTGGTATCATTCACTCTGGATCCTCCAACCCCCGGACTCTGTTTGCCACAGTCAATAAACTAATCAAACCCATTGACAATATCCCTCACTTATTCACCACGGACAAATGCAAGAACTTCATTGACAGCATTCACCAAGAACTCTCTGTGACCATCTCTCCCAGTACAGACCCTCAACCCGACTCATCCCTCTCATCTCACACCATTCCCCCCTCCCTATCAGTCATCCCAGAGTCTGATCTCACAAACCATTCAATAAAACCCACCTCACATCCTGCCCACTGGACCCCGTCCCATCTACACTGGTCAAGCTCTGCCTCAGCCCACTCATCATGGACATCATCAACTCCTCTCTCACCTCCGGAACAGTTCCTCCTCCTTCAAAGTTGCCGCCATCACACCAACACTTAAAATCCTGGCCTGGATCCTGACAACCCCAACAACCTCCGCCCCATCTCCAACCTCCCCTTCCTGTCTAAAACCCTGGAACGCTCGGTCGCCTCTCAACTAAAACATCACCGTCTCTCCAATCAGCTCTACAAAACCTTTCAGTCTGGATTCCACACTCATCACTCTACTGAAACCGCACTCCTCAAAGTAACAAATGACCTCCTGCTGGCCTCCGACTCTGGTTCCTTCTCCTTTCTCCTCCTACTGGACCTCTCTGACCACCTTTGACACCATTGACCACTCCATCCTTCTCCAACACCTACAACATCTGGGCACCTCTGGCTCAGCTCTCTCCTGGTTCACCTCCTGCCTCACCAATAGATCTCAATTCATATCCATCAACAACTGCAGATCTCACACCATACCTGTCAACCGTGGAGTCCCTCAAGGCTCGGTGCTCGGCCCCCTTCTGTTTATGTACATGCTTCTCCTTGGACTTATTCATTATCACGGACTAAAATTCCACAGCAGCCGACTCGACCTCAGCACCAGATCCATCACTCCTGCCACAGTGTCCACCATCACAAACTGCCTCTGCAATACAATCCTGGATGAACGCCAACTTCCTTGAACTCAACTCCAATCAATCAGAAATTATTGTCATTGGTCCCAAATCACTTCTCCTCAAGATTTCACTCTCTCCGTCGATGGCCATACAGTCACCACCTCTCCCCAGATCCACAATCTTGGTGTCCTCTTTGACCCCACACTCACATTAAGCCCCACATCTGTCAGATCACCATTTTTCCACCTCTGTAACATCGCTCGCCTCCGCCCACCCTCTCCACATCTGCTGCTGAAACTCTCATACATGCATTTATTACATCCAGACTGGACTACTGCAATAGCCTCCTGTATGGTCTCCCTTCCTCTGATTTACAAAAACTGCTAAATAATCAAAACTCCTCCACCGCCCGCCTCCTCGCTCCAGAGACCACATCACTCCCGTCCAGCCTCACTGGCTCAGAATCAGAATCGGTTTATTGCCAAGGTTTACAAACTAGGAATTTGTCTCGGTGCAAACGTGCGACATAGAACATATAACACAGAATTAAGATAAAAAATAAGCTAAGAACATTAAACTATAAGGCTATAGGGGCATAAAAAATATTAAATAAATAAGATAAAATAAAGTGACATATGATAAGACAACAACAATTTGACAATGAACAACAGCGGGATTGTATATACAGATGTGTAGCATATAAAGTGAAGCAGCGGGTCTAAGCGTGGAAACACCAACACTGCAAGTGCAGAAACATCCATGAGTCTGTGACTGAGCTACAGAGACTTGTATTTGTTCATGAGTCTGATGGAGGTGTGGGTCTGGATAGACCGTAGCCTCCTGCCTGAGGGGAGAGGGGTGAATAGTCCGTGACCAGGGTGAGAAGGGTCAGCTGTGATCCGACCCACACGCCTCCGGGTCCTGGAGGTGAACAGGTCCTGGAGAGATGGAGCTCACAGCCAATCACCTTCTCTGCAGCACAATGCGCTGCAGTCGGTGATGGAGGAGGTGAGGATGGACCACACGGTGATGGAGGAGGTGAGGATGGACCACACGGTGATGGAGAAGGTGAGGATGGACCACACGGTGATGGAGGAGGTGAGGATGGACCACACGGTGATGGAGGAGGTGAGGGGGAACCACACGGTGATGGAGGAGGTGAGGGGGAACCACACGGTGATGGAGGAGGTGAGGATGGACTCGATGATGGCCGTGTAGAACTGCACCAGCATCTTGGTTGGCAGCTTGAGTTTCCTCAGCTGCCGCAGGAAGAACATCCTCTGCTGGGCCTTCTTGATGAGGGAGCTGATGGTTGGCTCCCATTTGAGGTCCTGGGTGATGGTGGTGCCCAGGAAACGGAAGGAAATGGGGGTGGAAGAGTCTGTCAGGGCGAGGGGGGACGGTGGGGCTGTGTCTTTCCTAAAGTCCACGATCATCTCCACTGTCTTCTGGGCGTTCAGCTCCAGGTTGTTGTGGCTGCACCAGGACACCAGCCGTTCCACCTCTCTCCTGTAGGCGGACTCATCGCCGTCCGAGATGAGCCCGATGAGGGTGGTGTCGTCCGCAAACTTGATCAGTTTAACGGTCTGGTGGCTGGAGGTGCAGCAGTTTGTGTACAGGGAGAAGAGCCAGGGGGAAAGTACACAGCCCTGAGGAGTTCCAGTGTTTGTAGTCCGAGTGTCCGAGACGATCTTCCCCAGCCGCACTTGCTGTCTCCGGTCCGTCAGGAAGTCGGTGATCCACCTGCAGAGGGAGTCGGGCTGAGCTGGTAGAGCTTGTCTCGTAGCAGTCCAGGGAGGATGGTGTTGAAGGCAGAGCTGAAGTCCACAAACAGGATCCTGGCGTAGGTTCCTGGGGAGTCCAGATGCTCCAGGGTGAAGTGGAGGGCCAGATTGACTGCGTCGTCCACAGACCTGTTGGCTCTGTAGGCGAACTGCAGCGGGTCCAGGAGGGGGGCGGTGATGTCCTTGAGGTGGGGCAGGACCAAGCGCTCAAAAGTCTTCATGACCACAGACGTCAGTGCCACCGGCCTGTAGTCATTAAGTCCTGTGATCCGTGGTTTCTTAGGGACAGGGACGATGGTGGACGATTTGAAGCAGGGCGGCACGTGGCATGACTCCAGGGAGCAGATACACTACAAAGTTCTGCTCATCACGACAAAGCCCTCAATAACCTGGCCCCTCCCTACCTCACAGACCTCCTACAGCGCCACCGCCCCTCCCGTCGCCTCCGCTGGGCCGACTTAAACCTTCTCAAACCCATCATCAAATCAACGCACCGAACCTTGGGGGACCGAGCCTTCGCCATCGCCGCCCCCACCCTCTGGAACTCACTCCCCATCCACATCAGAAACTCGGACTCAATGACCACCTACAAAAAACTGATCAAAACTCACTTGTTTCAGCTCGCCTACAACCTACAATATCACTCTCTTCTTTGTTGAATCGATTTCTCCATTTTAAGCTCAATAAAGTCATATTTTATTGTCATGATGTTACAGATCAATTATCAATTATATCTATTGAGAAACTCCTGGATAAACATTTAACAAGGATCACTGGACTTTTCTACACTAAATATCTGTGGCTACATGACAGGCTTTCAGTTACGTTAACAACTCACATGAAGTGATCGGATCATTACAAACATGTTAGATCAGTTATTCCTTAAACTACAAGACAAACACTTGGCCTCAGCAATGGTTATTTTATTTTAGTAGGCTTATCCAGTATTGGATCATTGTATTTTTCCCAGTATCGGCCCCGATATCCGATACCAGTATCGGATATCGGAGCATCCCTAGTTTAGCTGCTGAGACTCTGTGTTCAGGTAATTTCTTACTGTGAGCCTGGAGAAGGTTCACCACTGAAGTCTGGAACGAGACCTTTAGACCTGTCACTCTTCATGGACAGAGCGGACACTGAGGCTGGAGATCTGCTTCTGTGGAGAGAAGAGAAGGTTTTTCTATACTGAGCTTCAGGAGCGAAACACCTGGAGCCCGTTGTACGTTTACTGAGTCAGAACAAAGTATCAGCAGCTCGTGTGTGATGCAGGAGACGGCGACGTCTGAGGCTGATCAAAGAGCAGAGCAGGAGACCAACATCTGAAATATGTGACACTTTAGAGAGAATTCATCTGTGCTCGAGCCAGTCCCAGTCGAGCCACTGAGAACTGGACCAAAATCAGGCATGAACATCGTGTAGTGTGAGCTGAGCTTTAGTCGCTGTAGTTTTAAATGTGCCACAGAGATCAGGTTTGAAATGACTTAGACAGAACGGCAGTAAAGACCTGGCCCAGCAGCTCTGAGGAGCAGACCTGGCCCAGCGGCTCTGAGGAGCAGACCTGGCCCAGCGGCTCTGAGGAGCAGACCTGGCCCAGCAGCTCTGAGGAGCAGACCTGGCCCAGCAGCTCTGAGGAGCAGACCTCGGGCTGCAGACAAGAGTCACTGAACAAACATTTTACTCAGACGGTTTATAAAGAGTTCCAGCCTGGTCTCACACTCTGATATGAGGAGGATGTAGTTTATGTTTGTAGGATTTATTCGTCCAAACTCTTGAATTAAACCTTAAAGTCTGTTCTTTGTATCTCAGTGTTTTCCATTTCAGATCCAGAGCCGTCGGAGCCTCACCCTGTCACTGTTCATGACGTCTGCAGCCCGAGGTCTGCTCCTCAGAGCTGCTGGGCCAGGTCTGCTCCTCAGAGCTGCTGGGCCAGGTCTTTACTGCCGTTCTGTCTAATCAAGTCATTTCAACTTCACTTCTACGACACATTTAAGAAAACTGCAGCTACTCAGAGTGCGGCACTAAAATGCTAAACAAAGATCAGAACAGACGGGTGGATTTGGAGGAGCTGTGGATCCTGAACTCTCTGATGTGGATGTGGATATCCTCAAATTAAAGCTGAGTCTGAACTTTAAGCCCTTATCCATTATGAGACTGTGGAGAACTTAGAAACAAACGGAAGAAAAACCCTAAGTCACTGCCTCGTTATTTAGGAGATCACTTAACATTAGGTTTATTTCTCACCGTGAGTCTGGTGCAGGTTCACCACTGAAGGTTGGAGGAAGACGACCTTTAGACCAGTCAGACAGAGCGGACACTGAGGCTGGAGATCTGCTTCTGTGGAGAGAAGGTTTTTCAGCCTGTGAAGTGAAGCTGGATCTATACTGAGCTTCAGGAGCGAAACACCTGGAGCCCGTTGTACGTTTACTGAGTCAGAACAAAGTATCAGCAGCTCGTGTGTGATGCAGGAGACGGCGACGTCTGAGGCTGATCAAAGAGCAGAGCAGGAGACCAACATCTGAAATATGTGACACTTTAGAGAGAATTCATCTGTGCTCGAGCCAGTCCCAGTCGAGCCACTGAGAACTGGACCAAAATCAGGCATGAACATCGTGTAGTGTGAGCTGAGCTTTAGTCGCTGTAGTTTTAAATGTGCCACAGAGATCAGGTTTGAAATGACTTAGACAGAACGGCAGTAAAGACCTGGCCCAGCGGCTCTGAGGAGCAGACCTGGCCCAGCGGCTCTGAGGAGCAGACCTGGCCCAGCGGCTCTGAGGAGCAGACCTGGCCCAGCGGCTCTGAGGAGCAGACCTGGCCCAGCGGCTCTGAGGAGCAGACCTGCCCCAGCGGCTCTGAGGAGAAGACCTGACCCAGCAGCTCTGAGGAGCAGACCTGGCCCAGCAGCTCTGAGGAGCAGACCTGGCCCAGCGGCTCTGAGGAGCAGACCTCGGGCTGCAGACAAGAGTCACTGAACAAACATTTTACTCAGACGGTTTATAAAGAGTTCCAGCCTGGTCTCACACTCTGATATGAGGAGGATGTAGTTTGTGTTTGTAGACCTTAAAGTCTGTTCTTTGTATCTCAGTGTTTTCCATTTCAGATCCAGAGCCGTCGGAGCCTCACCCTGTCACTGTTCATGACGTCTGCAGCCCGAGGTCTGCTCCTCAGAGCTGCTGGGCCAGGTCTGCTCCTCAGAGCCGCTGGGCCAGGTCTGCTCCTCAGAGCTGCTGGGCCAGGTCTGCTCCTCAGAGCTGCTGGGCCAGGTCTGCTCCTCAGAGCTGCTGGGCCAGGTCTTTACTGCCGTTCTGTCTAATCAAGTCATTTCAACTTCACTTCTACGACACATTTAAGAAAACTGCAGCTACTCAGAGTGCGGCACTAAAATGCTAAACAAAGATCAGAACAGACGGGTGGATTTGGAGGAGCTGTGGATCCTGAACTCTCTGATGTGGATGTGGATATCCTCAAATTAAAGCTGAGTCTGCACTTTAAGCCCTTATCCATTATGAGACTGTGGAGAACTTAGAAACAAACGGAAGAAAAACCCTAAGTCACTGCCTCGTTATTTAGGAGATCACTTCACTTAACATTAGGTTTATTTCTCACCGTGAGTCTGGTGCAGGTTCACCACTGAAGGTTGGAGGAAGACGACCTTTAGACCAGTCAGACAGAGCGGACACTGAGGCTGGAGATCTGCTTCTGTGGAGAGAAGGTTTTTCAGCCTGTGAAGTGAAGCTGGATCTATACTGAGCTTCAGGAGCGAAACACCAGGAGCCCGTTGTACGTTTACTGAGTCAGAACAAAGTATCAGCAGCTCGTGTGTGATGCAGGAGACGGCGACGTCTGAGGCTGATCAAAGAGCAGAGCAGGAGACCAACATCTGAAATATGTGACACTTTAGAGAGAATTCATCTGTGCTCGAGCCAGTCCCAGTCGAGCCACTGAGAACTGGACCAAAATCAGGCATGAACATCGTGTAGTGTGAGCTGAGCTTTAGTCGCTGTAGTTTTAAATATGCCACAGAGATCAGGTTTGAAATGACTTAGACAGAACGGCAGTAAAGACCTGGCCCAGCGGCTCTGAGGAGCAGACCTGGCCCAGCACCTCTGAGGAGCAGACCTGGCCCAGCAGCTCTGAGGAGCAGACCTGGCCCAGCAGCTCTGAGGAGCAGACCTGGCCCAGCGGCTCTGAGGAGCAGACCTGGCCCAGCAGCTCTGAGGAGCAGACCTCGGGCTGCAGACAAGAGTCACTGAACAAACATTTTACTCAGACGGTTTATAAAGAGTTCCAGCCTGGTCTCACACTCTGATATGAGGAGGATGTAGTTTGTGTTTGTAGGATTTATTCGTCCAAACTCTTGAATTAAACCTTAAAGTCTGTTCTTTGTATCTCAGTGTTTTCCATTTCAGATCCAGAGCCGTCGGAGCCTCACCCTGTCACTGTTCATGACGTCTGCAGCCCGAGGTCTGCTCCTCAGAGCTGCTGGGCCAGGTCTGCTCCTCAGAGCTGGGCCAGGTCTGCTCCTCAGAGCTGCTGGGCCAGGTCTGCTCCTCAGAGCCGCCGGGCCAGGTCTGCTCCTCAGAGCCGCTGGGCCAGGTCTGCTCCTCAGAGCTGCTGGGCCAGGTCTTTACTGCCGTTCTGTCTAATCAAGTCATTTCAACTTCACTTCTACGACACATTTGAGAAAACTGCAGCTACTCAGAGTGCGGCACTAAAATGCTAAACAAAGATCAGAACAGACGGATTGATTTGGAGGAGCTGTGGATCCTGAACTCTCTGATTTGGATGTGGATATCCTCAAATTAAAGCTGAGTCTGAACTTTAAGCCCTTATCCATTATGAGACTGTGGAGAACTTAGAAACAAACGGAAGAAAAACCCTAAGTCACTGCCTCGTTATTTAGGAGATCACTTCACTTAACATTAGGTTTATTTCTCACCGTGAGTCTGGAGCAGGTTCACCACTGAAAGTTGGAGGTATGTTTTTAGACCTGTCACTCTTCATGGACAGAGCGGACACTGAACCTGTGGATCTGCGTCTGTGGAGAGAAGAAGAATCTGGTTTTGCTTTGTCTAAAAACACATTTGTCTTTGAAGGAGGTTAAAGTCGATAAGAAACGACTGAACTCACTTTGTCCCATAGAGCTGTGGCTCAGTGCTGCCCTCTGGAGGCTCAGAGCCAGAGGACTTTCTTTTTCTTTTTGACATTTCCTCCTCGTCTCGTCCTGGGGGAGAGTCAGAGCCATAAACACAGAGATAAACCTCATCGTGTGAAGGACAGACCGGAGCCGCCTCAGATCCAGTTTGACCCTTATATACAGTAAGAGGGACTTATATCGTGAACATGGGCTTTGTTCAATGTTCCAGGGCCGGACATGAAGCTTTTGGAGGAACTTTCCCACCGCACAAGTAGCAGCTGTTCTGTCCTGTTGTCCTGTAAATTAATCTTTATTTTAAAATGGCAGTAAAGACCAAACTCCGCCCACATTTGCAGTTTGAAATTGCCGATGATGTGGGAGGAGCAGTGAGGGGGCGTGGTCAGAGCTACGAGAAACCGCCACGAACAGCGTCAACACGGAACATTCTCACGCCTGAGTAGCCGACGTCTCTCCGGCGGACCTTCAGAGGGGACTGTCGGCCGAAACCACGCCCTACACTTAGAAGACAACAAAAAAGATAGCGTAACCTAGCCCGTGCTCAACTCCACGCTCAGTCGATACGACTGGTGATAAAAGCATGCATGAGCGTCTCCGTGTTGGCCCGAGAGAGAATGGGGCGGGGCTATGTTCTTTAGATGTAAAAACCTCTTTGTGATATTCTTAATGTGTGGAATTAAAGTCAGCTCAGAGTCAAACATCACACCCAGGTTCTTCACCTGTGAGGAAGGATTAAAGACAATGAATGTAGTTTGGGTAAAAGTTTCTCTCTCTGGGCCTCAGGACCGATGACTAGAACCTCAGTTTTGTCCTGGTTAAGCTGGAGAAAGTTTTCTGCCATCCAGGATTTGATCTAAAATGCAGTTAAAAAGTGCATCCATTGGCCTGGTGTCATCAGGAGACATGGAGATGTACAACTGTGTATCATCAGCATAACTATGAAAGTTGACTCCATGTCTCCTGATGACATCACCAAGAGGGAGCATATACAGGTTAAACAGCACTGGGCCTAAGATCGAACCCTGGGGCACACCACATGTAATGTTATGGACCTTGGAGGAGCAGGTCTCCACACTCACCATGAAGGTCCTGTCTGTGAGGTAGGATGTAAACCATTTGTGGACAGCACCAGAGAGGCCGATGTGTTTTAAACGAGTTAAAACAATAGTCTGGTCGACTGTATCAAAGGCTCAGATCCAGTAGAACTGGGATTAATCTTTTTAAGTTTGAATGGTGCAACTGCATCGAGGACGATGAGGAGTTAACTGTAAAGATTTCAGGCGTGAGACGTTTCCTCGTTTTTGCAGAGGATTCTCGCTGGATAAAACTGGTGACATTAAAAAACACACAGTAGTGGACAGAGGTCAGAGGTCGATCACAGAGGACACAGTAGTGGACAGAGGTCAGAGGTCAGAGGTCGATCACAGAGGACACAGTAGTGGACAGAGGTCAGAGGTCAGAGGTCGATCACAGAGGACACAGTAGTGGACAGAGGTCAGAGGTCAGAGGTCGATCACAGAGGACACAGTAGTGGACAGAGGTCAGAGGTCAGAGGTCGATCACAGAGGACACAGTAGTGGACAGATTCAGATTCAGAAAACTTTATTGATCCTCAAGGGCAATTGATTTGCTGCAGATGTTTGTACAAACACATCACAACTCACTGTGTGTCACTTCCAACAATACAGACAATGCAGATCATTAAAAGAAAAGGGCACATTTCAAAAAGGTCGATGTCACTCAGTAAACACACTCCCTTCAGAATTCAACAGTTCAGTGACAGACGGACAAAAGAGTTGGCAAAACCATTTGTTTTCCGAAACATAAAAACGACGTCCAGAAGGACAGAGCCTGGAGAGGCCGACCCGAGATACATTTAGCTTCTTCAGCGCCGGCTCCTCCCAGAGAGACTGTAGGGCTCTTTGTTTAACTCCAATCATTTTAGAGCAGATTTTGATCATGTTTTGCAGTTTGTTTTTATCTTTCACAGACAAACCCTTGAACCAGTAAACAAATGAAAAAGTTAATAGGCTCTCTATGAAACTGCAGTAGAAGTTGCAGAGAATCCTTTTATTTACATTGAAAGAGTTTAACTTCCTTAGAAGATAGATTCTCTGCTGACCGCGTTCAAAAACAGAGTCTGTATTTGCGTCAAACCACAACTTGTTGTCCATCCAAGAACCAAGATATTTGTACTTCTCCACCACTTCCACCCCCTCACCATGACTGACACTGCTGCCCAGAGAGGGCGCTGTGGAGCGTCTAAAGTCAATAACCATGTCCTTGGTTTTTGAGACAAATCCAAGTAGTTGCTGTCGCACCATTGGACAAACTCTGTCAATGCCGTGGTTCATTTCAGATCCTGAGAGTGAGAACACCAGGACTGTGTCTGAGAACTTAACCAGGGATCTGTCCTTCTGAGTGACCCGGAAACTGTTCGTGTACAGTATGAACATGAGGTCAGAGGTCGATCACAGAGGACACAGTCTCTTGCCCCGTCCTTTCGGCGCCCATATGCAAGGCATATATTGCATATGCCCTTTTTGCGCCACTGGGTGAAATCCATATAATTAAGAACATTTAAAAACTCGGCAGAAATGGCTCTAAATCGTTTGTATGTGTAGATTAAAATCACTGTTAAAATGATCTTATTAAAGGAGTAAATGTAAAACTGACAGAAAGTCTGAGAACTCGTTAATAAAAAGGGGACATATTTTGGGCGGTCTATAGTTAGTGACACATAGAATCGGGGGGTTACTAAAGATAACTGCGCGGTGCTCGAAACTCGTGTATTGATCAAATAAAATAGGTTTGGTGGCCAGAGTATTTCTGCTTATAGAGGCAGTGCCACCTCCCCTTTTTCCATTTCTGGTTGAAAAGGCGCTGCTTACATTAGGAGGAGGGGCCTCAGCAAGAACGGCATCCGCACCCATGTTTCAGTTCGGAACAAACAATCAGGATTGTGCGCGTATTTACTCCATCAAATTTGATAAGCAGAATTCATAATAACGTAGTCGTACGTAATCCGTAACACTATGGCTGTATCTCAAAAAGTTGACCTGATGGAGCAAAATGCATGTGATATTCGGACTCAGAACACCAACATTAGTCTGAATCAGTTGAGAAACCCCTGACCATTTTTTGGCTGTCACCTTGTTATTCAAATGAAGGCGACACGTTACTGTAGAATATAAATGATGCACTTGTGAAATGACAACTAGCAATTTAAATATATGTTTAAATGTGACCTGATTATCATTGTATCAAACTCAGTCAGGGTTTTCGCCGTCACATGATGTTACAACCAGCAGAGGGCGCTGTCTCTGAATACGACTGTCGTGGCTCTGCTGTGATGTTCTGAATCTGAGGCGGCTCCGGGCTGCAGTTTGCTCTTTGCTCTTCCTGTTTTGGGCGGAGGTCGAAACAGGAACGTTTACCCAAGAGTGTGAGAAAACTCTGACTCAATCTCCTTTAATCAGGAACAACCCACAAGTGTCTGAAATCTATGAGGAAAAGAGAAGTCTGATCATGTTTAGCACTTTGAGGTTTCTTTGAAATGTAAAGTGCAATATAAATAAAATGTGTTATTTTTAGGCCCGGGCGGCCTGCCGTCGCAACCGTAAACTCACCGTGTAAAACAGTGACCTCTGGTGTGGGCCCTTTATACTTATTATTGCATGAAAATGAATGGGGGTATATGGCCAACTGTCATACGACAGCGCCACCTACAAAAGTGAAAATACATTACGCCTATGGGGGAGGGGCCAGCGTCAACTTTGTCGCAGAGCGACGGGATTCGGTACAGACATTTGTCATGTGACGACAAACAAAAAATATGATTGTGGCCACGCCCCCTGACAAACCGGAAGTCCGCCATTTTGACAGGAAGTCTTGAAAATGCTGAGTCCGCGTTTTTGCTGACGTCGCATTTTAAGGAACTCCTCCAGGGCGTTTCAATAAATCGCTCCAGCTCATCTCCAGATGTGGGGCATCAAAAGTGAACACCATTTTTTGGCTAAGTTTTACGGTTTCTTTGCGGCGAAGCCGTAATCTTTACGAAGAATTTTGCGACTTATTGTAAACTACAAAATGCTCCCATTCGCACAAACGAACTCCGATAAAAAATCGGAAATATACATTTTATTGACCTTTCACTCCCGGACACAACACATGTGAAAAGGTCACATTTGGCACGAAAAATAGTTGATGGCATCCCGGTCAAAAAAGCCAATGAGAGTTTGGGGGTGGAGCTTATAAGCCTTTTGCTTTGGCCCACTCCTTTTGAGCAGACTAACTGCTCAAATAAACAAATAAACTAAACTAAACTAAGACCCATACCGTATTTTGTACGGTGTTGCCATGGAGACGACCAAGGCCCCCCATGTTATTCTAATGGGACTGACACTTAGATCTCACATTATACACAATTACAGTGCGTTAGCGCCCTCTGTCAGGAGCTTGTGGACAGTGGTCATTGAAATCCAATGCTGTTTGTGAAATAGCGCCCTCTGCAGGCTGGAGCCATTATTCACATGGAGAGGCTTAAAATGTAGTTTTGATATTTACTGACAAAGATTAAGGGCACATCAGGCAAATAAAAGGTAGTGTGGCCACGCTAGCGCCCTTGGTAGGGTTACAAAGGCACGGCCCGCGGGGGCCCTTCGATGCCGCTTGCGGCTTTAATTACACAAGTTGACAGCCAAAAAATGGTCAGGGGTTTCTCAACTGATTTAGACTAATGTTGGTGTTCTGAGTCCGAATATCACGTGCATTTTGCTCTATTAGGTCAACTGTTTGAGATACAGCCATAGTGTTACGGATTACGTACGACTACGTTATTATGAATTCTGCTTATCAAATTTGATGGAGTAAATAAAAACTGAATGACTTTGGATACGTTGACTTTTATTTCTTGAGGAAAACGGAAAAAACGTCCAGGGTTTCTCAGCTGATGATCCGCAGGAATTTGTTTTTGACGCAAAATCGATTTTTAAAGCATTTCTGTAGCAAAAAATCCTGACCTGATTGAGCAAAACCAAGGTCATTTCCGGACTCAGAGCATCAACATTAGTCTAATTCAGCTGGAAAACCCTGGACTATTTTCAAAAAATATTTTTTTATTACCCAGTGTTATTATTATTATTATAACCTTTGAAACAGACGCACTGATGGAAAACACAGTGATTAAATCAATCCTAAAGACTCACCTGGATCAGCAGAGGAGATGTTACTTTACAGCAGTGTTCAGTTTGAGGAGAGTTTGTTTGAGTCTGAGCTGAAAAGAGAACAGGGAGAATTCCTGTAAAGCATGTGACCAGCTCAGCCAATCACAGAGCAGCAGAGTTCACCCGTGTGTGCGTGTGTGCGTGCGTGTGTGCGTGCGTGTGTTGACAGACGGACGGGCTCCGCTCAGACTACAGTCGTTTTCCTGCAGCTCATGGAGCTTTTCCTGAAGTTCATTTAACCTCTTACCTCCCGCCAAATAAACACTTGTTGAAAACAGCGACAAAAACAAGATTAAAACGCAACAAAAATGTGACAACAAAAGCAAAGAAAAAGCAACACAAAGAATGTTTAAATTCAATAATGGAGAAAATGATTGTGTTTTTTTGAGCTTCCGATCAGGAGTTCGAATCCCGCCTCCTGAAGGTGCACATTGTCGTTGTGTCCTTGGGCAAGACACTTCACCCTCCCTGCCTCCAGTGTCTGCGTACACTGGCGTATGAATGAGAGAGTGAATGGGCCCCCTATGAGAGACCAACAGGCCCCCGTTTGGAACCATGAGGCCGTCCTTCCGTGGACCCACCACCTGCAGGAGGAGCCATAGGGGCTGGTGCAGCTCCAATAGCTGCCCCCACGACCCGGCAACGGACAAGTGGGAGAAAATAGATGGATGGATGGATGGTATTACATTACAAGAAAAAAAAACATTTACAGTTAATAATCTTATTATAATGGCACAAATGTGTGTACAATGTGTGCAAATTGGTGACACTAAACCTCGTTTTAATGTCTTTCTAAAAGAACTAGTATTTCTGAAGGACTCTTTAAAACTCAGTGTGGCTTTATAATAATATGATGGATCCAGGGCGGACGGGCCACCGGTCTGACCTTAACCTCTTACCCCCCGCCTTCACCGAGCTTTACCCAAATCTAAAAGCTTCAAAGAAAAGCATCAAAATAGCCACGAAAACGAGGATGAAAACGGAACAAAAATGCAACAAAAATGAGATGAAAAAAGCAAAAAAAATGTGCCAAAATGCGATTTTATTTACATTCCATTTATATTGCACGTTTAAAAACAGGTCTTATTTTTGAGATTTTATGGTTTTGAAAAGGTCTTAAAATTGGACTTGTCCAGTTCTGCAGAGTAGAGGTGTAGTAACCCTGAGTCACCAGTGAGAGGCAGCAATGCGCCTTCTGACGTGCAGTCTGCCGTAAAGCTCCAAGAAGAAGAAGAAGAAGAAGAAGGCGGAAGTAAACACCGCGCTGCTTTGGCTCGGGTGTCCGCGTGTGGAGCGTGTTTCCCGGTGTTTCCCTCGGTTTCCCGGTGCAGTTCGGGGATGTTGTCCGCTCTGAAGGAGGCCCAGGGCCGGGTGCTGCTCCCCGGGGATGAGTTCCTCTGTCAGGCCGAGGACCTGCTCTCTCTGTCG
Source organism: Proterorhinus semilunaris (assembly GCA_021464625.1). NCBI lineage: Eukaryota > Metazoa > Chordata > Actinopteri > Gobiiformes > Gobiidae > Proterorhinus > Proterorhinus semilunaris. Next base: position 303,144 of record CM038344.1, on the reverse strand, counting down.
GCCCCGGGGCGCAGGGACACGGCGGTGTGCGGCCCCGGGCTGCGGAGGAGCGGAGACCGGGTCACGGTGTGTGTCAGCGGAGTGCTCCGGCACAAGGCCCCCAACGTGTTCTGGATCCACTCCCACGGGAAGAGGGTGAGACTGGAGGGGGGAGACAGGAGGGGGAGACTAAAGGGGGGGAGACAGGAGGCTCATTTGAAAGCTAAGACCTACAAAACTCCTCTAAGCTTCTTCCTTGTTTTTGTGCGTATTTGTCACATTCTCATTGCTGACTTGGTTTCCGATACCGATCCGAAAATGTCTCGAACCAGGAAACAGAACAATAATGTAGATCTGCACATTTACAATATCAGGTTTGTCTCTAATGTCAAGAAATGAGGGGAAAATGGAGAATAATGAATGAGTAAAACATGAAGTGAAAATATGGAAGAATTGTGTAAAAATATTTTTGGTCCCAGTGAAGGGAGTAAATACTTGTGTATTTCTGCAGTACGTCCCGGTGTAGGGAGTAAGTACTTGTGTATTTCTGAAGTACGTCCCAGTGTAGGACTAAGTACTTGTGTATTTCTGCAGTATGTCCCGGTGTAGGGACTAAGTACTTGTATGTATTTCTGCAGTACGTCCCGGTGTAGGGACTAAGTACTTGTGTATTTCTGCAGTACGTCCCGGTGTAGGGACTAAGTACTTGTATGTATTTCTGCAGTACGTCCCGGTGTAGGGACTAAGTACTTGTATGTATTTCTGCAGTACGTCCCGGTGTAGGGAGTAAGTACTTGTGTATTTCTGCAGTACGTCCCGGTGTAGGGACTAAGTACTTGTGTATTTCTGCAGTACGTCCCGGTGTAGGGACTAAGTACTTGTGTATTTCTGCAGTACGTCCCGGTGTAGGGAGTAAATACTTGTATGTATTTCTGCAGTACGTCCCGGTGTAGGGAGTAAATACTTGTGTATTTCTGCAGTACGTCCCGGTGTGGGGAGTAAATACTTGTATGTATTTCTGCAGTACGTCCCGGTGTAGGGAGTAAATACTTGTATGTATTTCTGCAGTACGTCCCGGTGTAGGGAGTAAATACTTGTGTATTTCTGCAGTACGTCCCGGTGTAGGGAGTAAATACTTGTATGTATTTCTGCAGTACGTCCCGGTGTAGGGAGTAAATACTTGTGTATTTCTGCAGTACGTCCCGGTGTAGGGAGTAAATACTTGTGTATTTCTGCAGTACGTCCCGGTGTAGGGAGTAAGTACTTGTGTATTTCTGCAGTACGTCCCGGTGTAGGGAGTAAATACTTGTATGTATTTCTGCAGTACGTCCCGGTGTAGGGAGTAAGTACTTGTGTATTTCTGCAGTACGTCCCGGTGTAGGGACTAAGTACTTGTATGTATTTCTGCAGTACGTCCCGGTGTAGGGACTAAGTACTTGTATGTATTTCTGCAGTACGTCCCGGTGTAGGGACTAAGTACTTGTATGTATTTCTGCAGTACGTCCCGGTGTAGGGACTAAGTACTTGTGTATTTCTGCAGTACGTCCCGGTGAAGGGACTAAATACTTGTGTATTTCTGCAGTACGTCCCGGTGAAGGGAGTAAGTACTTGTGTATTTCTGCAGTACGTCCCGGTGTAGGGACTAAGTACTTGTGTATTTCTGCAGTACGTCCCGGTGTAGGGACTAAGTACTTGTGTATTTCTGCAGTACGTCCCGGTGTAGGGAGTAAGTACTTGTGTATTTCTGCAGTACGTCCCGGTGTAGGGAGTAAATACTTGTATGTATTTCTGCAGTACGTCCCGGTGTGGGGAGTAAATACTTGTGTATTTCTGCAGTACGTCCCGGTGTGGGGAGTAAATACTTGTATGTATTTCTGCAGTACGTCCCGGTGTAGGGAGTAAATACTTGTATGTATTTCTGCAGTACGTCCCGGTGTAGGGAGTAAATACTTGTGTATTTCTGCAGTACGTCCCGGTGTAGGGAGTAAATACTTGTGTATTTCTGCAGTACGTCCCGGTGTAGGGAGTAAATACTTGTATGTATTTCTGCAGTACGTCCCGGTGAAGGGAGTAAGTACTTGTGTATTTCTGCAGTACGTCCCGGTGTAGGGAGTAAGTACTTGTGTATTTCTGCAGTACGTCCCGGTGTAGGGAGTAAATACTTGTGTATTTCTGCAGTACGTCCCGGTGAAGGGACTAAGTACTTGTATGTATTTCTGCAGTACGTCCCGGTGTAGGGAGTAAGTACTTGTATGTATTTCTGCAGTACGTCCCGGTGTAGGGAGTAAATACTTGTGTATTTCTGCAGTACGTCCCGGTGTAGGGAGTAAATACTTGTGTATTTCTGCAGTACGTCCCGGTGTAGGGAGTAAATACTTGTGTATTTCTGCAGTACGTCCCGGTGTAGGGAGTAAGTACTTGTGTATTTCTGCAGTACGTCCCGGTGTAGGGAGTAAGTACTTGTGTATTTCTGCAGTACGTCCCGGTGTAGGGAGTAAATACTTGTGTATTTCTGCAGTACGTCCCGGTGTAGGGAGTAAGTACTTGTGTATTTCTGCAGTACGTCCCGGTGTAGGGAGTAAATACTTGTGTATTTCTGCAGTGCGTCCCGGTGTAGGGAGTAAGTACTTGTGTATTTCTGCAGTACGTCCCGGTGAAGGGACTAAGTACTTGTGTATTTCTGCAGTACGTCCCGGTGTAGGGAGTAAATACTTGTGTATTTCTGCAGTACGTCCCGGTGTAGGGAGTAAGTACTTGTATGTATTTCTGCAGTACGTCCCGGTGTAGGGACTAAGTACTTGTGTATTTCTGCAGTACGTCCCGGTGTAGGGAGTAAGTACTTGTATGTATTTCTGCAGTACGTCCCGGTGAAGGGAGTAAATACTTGTGTATTTCTGCAGTACGTCCCGGTGTAGGGAGTAAGTACTTGTGTATTTCTGCAGTACGTCCCGGTGAAGGGACTAAGTACTTGTGTATTTCTGCAGTACGTCCCGGTGTAGGGAGTAAATACTTGTGTATTTCTGCAGTACGTCCCGGTGTAGGGAGTAAGTACTTGTACGTATTTCTGCAGTACGTCCCGGTGTAGGGAGTAAATACTTGTGTATTTCTGCAGTACGTCCCGGTGTAGGGAGTAAGTACTTGTATGTATTTCTGCAGTACGTCCCGGTGTAGGGACTAAGTACTTGTGTATTTCTGCAGTACGTCCCGGTGTAGGGAGTAAGTACTTGTATGTATTTCTGCAGTACGTCCCGGTGAAGGGAGTAAATACTTGTGTATTTCTGCAGTACGTCCCGGTGTAGGGAGTAAGTACTTGTGTATTTCTGCAGTACGTCCCGGTGAAGGGACTAAGTACTTGTGTATTTCTGCAGTACGTCCCGGTGAAGTGAGTAAATACTTGTACGTATTTCTGCAGTACGTCCCGGTGAAGGGACTAAGTACTTGTGTATTTCTGCAGTACGTCCCGGTGTAGGGAGTAAATACTTGTATGTATTTCTGCAGTACGTCCCGGTGTAGGGAGTAAATACTTGTATGTATTTCTGCAGTACGTCCCGGTGAAGGGACTAAGTACTTGTGTATTTCTGCAGTACGTCCCGGTGAAGGGACTAAGTACTTGTGTATTTCTGCAGTACGTCCCGGTGTAGGGAGTAAATACTTGTATGTATTTCTGCAGTACGTCCCGGTGTAGGGAGTAAGTACTTGTGTATTTCTGCAGTACGTCCCGGTGTAGGGACTAAGTACTTGTGTATTTCTGCAGTACGTCCCGGTGTAGGGAGTAAGTACTTGTGTATTTCTGCAGTACGTCCCGGTGTAGGGAGTAAGTACTTGTGTATTTCTGCAGTACGTCCCGGTGTAGGGACTAAGTACTTGTATGTATTTCTGCAGTACGTCCCGGTGAAGGGAGTAAGTACTTGTATGTATTTCTGCAGTACGTCCCGGTGAAGGGAGTAAGTACTTGTGTATTTCTGCAGTACGTCCCGGTGAAGGGAGTAAGTACTTGTGTATTTCTGCAGTACGTCCCGGTGAAGGGAGTAAGTACTTGTGTATTTCTGCAGTACGTCCCGGTGAAGGGAGTAAGTACTTGTGTATTTCTGCAGTACGTCCCGGTGAAGGGAGTAAGTACTTGTGTATTTCTGCAGTACGTCCCGGTGTAGGGAGTAAATACTTGTATGTATTTCTGCAGTACGTCCCGGTGTAGGGAGTAAATACTTGTAAGTATTTCTGCAGTACGTCCCGGTGAAGGGAGTAAGTACTTGTGTATTTCTGCAGTACGTCCCGGTGTAGGGAGTAAATACTTGTATGTATTTCTGCAGTACGTCCCGGTGTAGGGAGTAAATACTTGTATGTATTTCTGCAGTACGTCCCGGTGAAGGGAGTAAGTACTTGTGTATTTCTGCAGTACGTCCCGGTGTAGGGAGTAAATACTTGTATGTATTTCTGCAGTACGTCCCGGTGTAGGGAGTAAATACTTGTATGTATTTCTGCAGTACGTCCCGGTGAAGGGACTAAGTACTTGTGTATTTCTGCAGTACGTCCCGGTGTAGGGAGTAAGTACTTGTGTATTTCTGCAGTACGTCCCGGTGTAGGGAGTAAGTACTTGTGTATTTCTGCAGTACGTCCCGGTGTAGGGAGTAAGTACTTGTGTATTTCTGCAGTACGTCCCGGTGTAGGGAGTAAGTACTTGTGTATTTCTCCAGTACGTCCCGGTGTAGGGAGTAAATACTTGTATGTATTTCTGCAGTACGTCCCGGCGTAGGGACTAAGTACTTGTGTATTTCTGCAGTACGTCCCGGTGTGGGGACTAAGTACTTGTATGTATTTCTGCAGTACGTCCCGGTGAAGGGACTAAGTACTTGTATGTATTTCTGCAGTACGTCCCGGTGAAGGGACTAAGTACTTGTATGTATTTCTGCAGTACGTCCCGGTGTAGGGAGTAAGTACTTGTGTATTTCTGCAGTACGTCCCGGTGTAGGGAGTAAGTACTTGTGTATTTCTGCAGTACGTCCCGGTGTAGGGAGTAAGTACTTGTGTATTTCTGCAGTACGTCCCGGTGTAGGGAGTAAGTACTTGTGTATTTCTCCAGTACGTCCCGGTGTAGGGAGTAAATACTTGTATGTATTTCTGCAGTACGTCCCGGTGAAGGGACTAAGTACTTGTATGTATTTCTGCAGTACGTCCCGGTGAAGGGACTAAGTACTTGTATGTATTTCTGCAGTACGTCCCGGTGAAGGGACTAAGTACTTGTGTATTTCTGCAGTACGTCCCGGTGAAGGGAGTAAGTACTTGTGTATTTCTGCAGTACGTCCCGGTGAAGGGAGTAAATACTTGTGTATTTCTGCAGTACGTCCCGGTGTAGGGAGTAAGTACTTGTGTGTATTTCTGCAGTACGTCCCGGTGTAGGGAGTAAGTACTTGTGTGTATTTCTGCAGTACGTCCCGGTGTAGGGAGTAAGTACTTGTATGTATTTCTGCAGTACGTCCCGGTGTAGGGAGTAAGTACTTGTGTATTTCTGCAGTACCTCCCGGTGTAGGGACTAAGTACTTGTATGTATTTCTGCAGTACGTCCCGGTGTAGGGAGTAAGTACTTGTGTATTTCTGCAGTACGTCCCGGTGTAGGGAGTAAGTACTTGTGTATTTCTGCAGTACGTCCCGGTGTAGGGAGTAAGTACTTGTGTATTTCTCCAGTACGTCCCGGTGTAGGGAGTAAATACTTGTATGTATTTCTGCAGTACGTCCCGGCGTAGGGACTAAGTACTTGTGTATTTCTGCAGTACGTCCCGGTGTAGGGAGTGAGTACTTGTGTGTATTTCTGCAGTACGTCCCGGTGTAGGGAGTAAGTACTTGTGTATTTCTGCAGTACGTCCCGGTGTAGGGAGTGAGTACTTGTGTGTATTTCTGCAGTACGTCCCGGTGTAGGGAGTAAGTACTTGTATGTATTTCTGCAGTACGTCCCGGTGTAGGGACTAAGTACTTGTGTATTTCTGCAGTACGTCCCGGTGTAGGGAGTAAGTACTTGTGTATTTCTGCAGTACGTCCCGGTGTAGGGAGTAAGTACTTGTGTATTTCTGCAGTACGTCCCGGTGTAGGGACTAAGTACTTGTATGTATTTCTGCAGTACGTCCCGGTGAAGGGACTAAGTACTTGTGTATTTCTGCAGTACGTCCCGGTGTAGGGAGTAAGTACTTGTGTATTTCTGCAGTACGTCCCGGTGTAGGGACTAAGTACTTGTGTATTTCTGCAGTACGTCCCGGTGTAGGGAGTAAGTACTTGTGTATTTCTGCAGTACGTCCCGGTGTAGGGACTAAGTACTTGTGTATTTCTGCAGTACGTCCCGGTGAAGGGAGTAAGTACTTGTATGTATTTCTGCAGTACGTCCCGGTGTAGGGACTGAGTACTTGTGTATTTCTGCAGTACGTCCCGGTGTAGGGAGTGAGTACTTGTGTATTTCTGCAGTACGTCCCGGTGTAGGGAGTGAGTACTTGTGTATTTCTGCAGTACGTCCCGGTGTAGGGAGTAAGTACTTGTGTATTTCTGCAGTACGTCCCGGTGAAGGGCGAGTGCGTGATCGGGATCGTCACGGCGAAGTCGGGGGACGTGTTTAAAGTGGACGTGGGCGCGAGTGAACTGGCGTCTCTGTCCTACCTGTCGTTCGAGGGCGCCACCAAGAGGAACCGGCCCAACGTGCAGGTGAGAGACTCGATCAGAACTCCCTGGACCAACGAGAGCCGTCACTAACCTCAGCTCAGCCCAGTGTTTGTTAAAACATCGTTAACACGATTATATTTAAACTTTTCCTATTGGATTGTTCCAGCTTTCTTTAGTTTGGTCATGTTTGTGACGTTTATAGTTTCACTTCCTTAAACGACACCGACAGGAAGTGACATAAAAGAAGGTAAACAATTTTAAACTGTTGCCGTGCCAACCATGTTAAGGCAATGGGAAATGAGTCAAACTGCTCTGGAACTTTTGTTATGCAAGTATGTAGCTCAACTTTTAAATAGTGTTATGTTTTATAATTGTATTTGGCATTTTTCACCTGGCCCAGGGACAAGCGTTGAAAACTAGCTTTGCAGCTAATAAACACATTTACAGAAATGTTGAACTGTCCCCGTCAAATAAACTAATACATAAATAAATAAATAAAATGTTTCCTTCTTCTATGTCACTTCCTGTCAACAGCTTAAACATTCTAATAAAAATAACCTTTCTGCCCAACATTTCTACATTAAAATTGCTGCTTCACTGAAATAAAATGATAATTATGCATCTGATGTTATTCTTCTAAATAAGTCGTATTTTCAAAAGCATTAAATCCTGTCGTATGCACTTTAAGGCTCATTATTCATAAGACGCAGGAACTTTGTTCTTTTACCTAAAAGGGACTAGATGCAAGTTGACATTTTTGTACTCGCTGCTGCCACCTCAGGTCTCACGCGTAAGTGCAGGTCTATATTAAGCTCGTGCACTTCAGACCTGAATGAACACATCTCTGAGTGTCAGGATCTAGAGGCAGTTGTGGTGAACAGGTCTGAGATCATCCTACACATGAGGAGCAGGGGTTGGAAAATCCCTTTAAACGCCAAGAACCAAGTAAAGTAATGTTTGCCTCGTAACCATGGAAGTAAGGGCAACAATTACATTCTGTTTTCAAAGCTCAAGATGAAAGAACAAAGTTCTTGCGTCTTGTGAAGTATGAAAGAGCCTTTAGTCTCTCGACAAAATACTATTTAGTTTTATTCTTAGACTTCTGTTCAGTTTGGGTTCTAACAGGAGGTTTAGTCTTTACTCGTGCTCTCTCTCTCTACAGGAGGTTTAGTCTTTACTCGTGCTCTCTCTCTCTACAGGAGGTTTAGTCTTTACTCGTGCTCTCTCTCTCTACAGGAGGTTTAGTCTTTACTCGTGCTCTCTCTACAGGAGGTTTAGTCTTTACTCGTGCTCTCTCTCTCTTCAGGAGGTTTAGTCTTTACTCGTGCTCTCTCTCTCTTCAGGAGGTTTAGTCTTTACTCGTGCTCTCTCTCTTCAGGAGGTTTAGTCTTTACTCGTGCTCTCTCTCTCTTCAGGAGGTTTAGTCTTTACTCGTGCTCTCTCTCTCTTCAGGAGGTTTAGTCTTTACTCGTGCTCTCTCTCTACAGGAGGTTTAGTCTTTACTCGTGCTCTCTCTCTCTTCAGGAGGTTTAGTCTTTACTCGTGCTCTCTCTCTCTTCAGGAGGTTTAGTCTTTACTCGTGCTCTCTCTCTCTTCAGGAGGTTTAGTCTTTACTCGTGCTCTCTCTCTCTTCAGGAGGTTTAGTCTTTACTCGTGCTCTCTCTCTACAGGAGGTTTAGTCTTTACTCGTGCTCTCTCTTCAGGAGGTTTAGTCTTTACTCGTGCTCTCTCTCTCTTCAGGAGGTTTAGTCTTTACTCGTGCTCTCTCTTCAGGAGGTTTAGTCTTTACTCGTGCTCTCTCTCTCTTCAGGAGGTTTAGTCTTTACTCGTGCTCTCTCTCTCTTCAGGAGGTTTAGTCTTTACTCGTGCTCTCTCTTCAGGAGGTTTAGTCTTTACTCGTGCTCTCTCTCTCTTCAGGAGGTTTAGTCTTTACTCGTGCTCTCTCTCTCTTCAGGAGGTTTAGTCTTTACTCGTGCTCTCTCTCTTCAGGAGGTTTAGTCTTTACTCGTGCTCTCTCTCTCTTCAGGAGGTTTAGTCTTTACTCGTGCTCTCTCTCTCTTCAGGAGGTTTAGTCTTTACTCGTGCTCTCTCTCTCTTCAGGAGGTTTAGTCTTTACTCGTGCTCTCTCTCTCTTCAGGAGGTTTAGTCTTTACTCGTGCTCTCTCTCTACAGGAGGTTTAGTCTTTACTCGTGCTCTCTCTCTCTTCAGGAGGTTTAGTCTTTACTCGTGCTCTCTCTCTCTACAGGAGGTTTAGTCTTTACTCGTGCTCTCTCTCTCGTCAGGAGGTTTAGTCTTTACTCGTGCTCTCTCTCTTCAGGAGGTTTAGTCTTTACTCGTGCTCTCTCTCTTCAGGAGGTTTAGTCTTTACTCGTGCTCTCTCTCTACAGGTGGTTTAGTCTTTACTCGTGCTCTCTCTCTCTACAGGAGGTTTAGTCTTTACTCGTGCTCTCTCTCTTCAGGAGGTTTAGTCTTTACTCGTGCTCTCTCTCTCTACAGGAGGTTTAGTCTTTACTCGTGCTCTCTCTCTCTCTACAGGAGGTTTAGTCTTTACTCGTGCTCTCTCTCTCTCTACAGGAGGTTTAGTCTTTACTCGTGCTCTCTCTCTACAGGAGGTTTAGTCTTTACTCGTGCTCTCTCTCTTCAGGAGGTTTAGTCTTTACTCGTGCTCTCTCTCTCTCTTCAGGAGGTTTAGTCTTTACTCGCGCTCTCTCTCTTCAGGTGGTTTAGTCTTTACTCGTGCTCTCTCTCTCTTCAGGAGGTTTAGTCTTTACTCGTGCTCTCTCTCTCTTCAGGAGGTTTAGTCTTTACTCGTGCTCTCTCTCTTCAGGAGGTTTAGTCTTTACTCGTGCTCTCTCTCTTCAGGAGGTTTAGTCTTTACTCGTGCTCTCTCTCTCTTCAGGAGGTTTAGTCTTTACTCGTGCTCTCTCTTCAGGAGGTTTAGTCTTTACTCGTGCTCTCTCTCTCTTCAGGTGGTTTAGTCTTTACTCGTGCTCTCTCTCTCTACAGGAGGTTTAGTCTTTACTCGTGCTCTCTCTCTTCAGGAGGTTTAGTCTTTACTCGTGCTCTCTCTCTCTACAGGAGGTTTAGTCTTTACTCGTGCTCTCTCTCTCTCTACAGGAGGTTTAGTCTTTACTCGTGCTCTCTCTCTCTCTACAGGAGGTTTAGTCTTTACTCGTGCTCTCTCTCTACAGGAGGTTTAGTCTTTACTCGTGCTCTCTCTCTTCAGGAGGCTTAGTCTTTACTCGTGCTCTCTCTCTCTTCAGGAGGTTTAGTCTTTACTCGTGCTCTCTCTCTCTTCAGGAGGTTTAGTCTTTACTCGTGCTCTCTCTCTACAGGAGGTTTAGTCTTTACTCGTGCTCTCTCTCTCTCTTCAGGTGGTTTAGTCTTTACTCGTGCTCTCTCTTCAGGAGGTTTAGTCTTTACTCGTGCTCTCTCTCTTCAGGAGGTTTAGTCTTTACTCGTGCTCTCTCTTCAGGAGGTTTAGTCTTTACTCGTGCTCTCTCTCTACAGGAGGTTTAGTCTTTACTCGTGCTCTCTCTCTCTTCAGGAGGTTTAGTCTTTACTCGTGCTCTCTCTCTCTCTTCAGGAGGTTTAGTCTTTACTCGTGCTCTCTCTCTCCAGGAGGTTTAGTCTTTACTCGTGCTCTCTCTCTCTACAGGTGGTTTAGTCTTTACTCGTGCTCTCTCTCTCTTCAGGAGGTTTAGTCTTTACTCGTGCTCTCTCTCTTCAGGTGGTTTAGTCTTTACTCGTGCTCTCTCTCTCCAGGAGGTTTAGTCTTTACTCGTGCTCTCTCTCTCTTCAGGAGGTTTAGTCTTTACTCGTGCTCTCTCTCTACAGGAGGTTTAGTCTTTACTCGTGCTCTCTCTCTACAGGAGGTTTAGTCTTTACTCGTGCTCTCTCTCTCTTCAGGAGGTTTAGTCTTTACTCGTGCTCTCTCTCTCTTCAGGTGGTTTAGTCTTTACTCGTGCTCTCTCTCTCTCCAGGAGGTTTAGTCTTTACTCGTGCTCTCTCTCTTCAGGAGGTTTAGTCTTTACTCGTGCTCTCTCTCTTCAGGAGGTTTAGTCTTTACTCGTGCTCTCTCTCTCTTCAGGAGGTTTAGTCTTTACTCGTGCTCTCTCTCTTCAGGAGGTTTAGTCTTTACTCGTGCTCTCTCTCTTCAGGAGGTTTAGTCTTTACTCGTGCTCTCTCTCTACAGGAGGTTTAGTCTTTACTCGTGCTCTCTCTCTTCAGGTGGTTTAGTCTTTACTCGTGCTCTCTCTTCAGGAGGTTTAGTCTTTACTCGTGCTCTCTCTCTTCAGGAGGTTTAGTCTTTACTCGTGCTCTCTCTCTTCAGGAGGTTTAGTCTTTACTCGTGCTCTCTCTCTTCAGGAGGTTTAGTCTTTACTCGTGCTCTCTCTCTTCAGGAGGTTTAGTCTTTACTCGTGCTCTCTCTCTTCAGGAGGTTTAGTCTTTACTCGTGCTCTCTCTCTTCAGGAGGTTTAGTCTTTACTCGTGCTCTCTCTTCAGGAGGTTTAGTCTTTACTCGTGCTCTCTCTTCAGGAGGTTTAGTCTTTACTCGTGCTCTCTCTCTCTTCAGGAGGTTTAGTCTTTACTCGTGCTCTCTCTCTTCAGGAGGTTTAGTCTTTACTCGTGCTCTCTCTCTTCAGGAGGTTTAGTCTTTACTCGTGCTCTCTCTCTACAGGAGGTTTAGTCTTTACTCGTGCTCTCTCTCTTCAGGTGGTTTAGTCTTTACTCGTGCTCTCTCTTCAGGAGGTTTAGTCTTTACTCGTGCTCTCTCTCTTCAGGAGGTTTAGTCTTTACTCGTGCTCTCTCTCTTCAGGAGGTTTAGTCTTTACTCGTGCTCTCTCTCTTCAGGAGGTTTAGTCTTTACTCGTGCTCTCTCTCTCTTCAGGAGGTTTAGTCTTTACTCGTGCTCTCTCTCTTCAGGAGGTTTAGTCTTTACTCGTGCTCTCTCTCTCTCTTCAGGAGGTTTAGTCTTTACTCGTGCTCTCTCTCTTCAGGAGGTTTAGTCTTTACTCGTGCTCTCTCTTCAGGAGGTTTAGTCTTTACTCGTGCTCTCTCTTCAGGAGGTTTAGTCTTTACTCGTGCTCTCTCTCTCTTCAGGAGGTTTAGTCTTTACTCGTGCTCTCTCTCTTCAGGAGGTTTAGTCTTTACTCGTGCTCTCTCTCTCTCTTCAGGAGGTTTAGTCTTTACTCGTGCTCTCTCTCTTCAGGAGGTTTAGTCTTTACTCGTGCTCTCTCTTCAGGAGGTTTAGTCTTTACTCGTGCTCTCTCTTCAGGAGGTTTAGTCTTTACTCGTGCTCTCTCTCTCTTCAGGAGGTTTAGTCTTTACTCGTGCTCTCTCTCTTCAGGAGGTTTAGTCTTTACTCGTGCTCTCTCTCTCTTCAGGAGGTTTAGTCTTTACTCGTGCTCTCTCTTCAGGAGGTTTAGTCTTTACTCGTGCTCTCTCTCTCTTCAGGAGGTTTAGTCTTTACTCGTGCTCTCTCTCTCTCCAGGAGGTTTAGTCTTTACTCGTGCTCTCTCTTCAGGAGGTTTAGTCTTTACTCGTGCTCTCTCTCTCCAGGAGGTTTAGTCTTTACTCGTGCTCTCTCTCTCTTCAGGAGGTTTAGTCTTTACTCGTGCTCTCTCTCTCTTCAGGAGGTTTAGTCTTTACTCGTGCTCTCTCTCTCTTCAGGAGGTTTAGTCTTTACTCGTGCTCTCTCTTCAGGAGGTTTAGTCTTTACTCGTGCTCTCTCTTCAGGAGGTTTAGTCTTTACTCGTGCTCTCTCTCTCTCTTCAGGAGGTTTAGTCTTTACTCGTGCTCTCTCTCTTCAGGAGGTTTAGTCTTTACTCGTGCTCTCTCTCTCTTCAGGTGGTTTAGTCTTTACTCGTGCTCTCTCTCTCTCTTCAGGAGGTTTAGTCTTTACTCGTGCTCTCTCTCTTCAGGAGGTTTAGTCTTTACTCGTGCTCTCTCTCTCTTCAGGAGGTTTAGTCTTTACTCGTGCTCTCTCTCTTCAGGAGGTTTAGTCTTTACTCGTGCTCTCTCTCTTCAGGAGGTTTAGTCTTTACTCGTGCTCTCTCTCTTCAGGAGGTTTAGTCTTTACTCGTGCTCTCTCTTCAGGAGGTTTAGTCTTTACTCGTGCTCTCTCTCTTCAGGAGGTTTAGTCTTTACTCGTGCTCTCTCTTCAGGAGGTTTAGTCTTTACTCGTGCTCTCTCTCTTCAGGAGGTTTAGTCTTTACTCGTGCTCTCTCTCTCTTCAGGAGGTTTAGTCTTTACTCGTGCTCTCTCTCTCTTCAGGAGGTTTAGTCTTTACTCGTGCTCTCTCTCTTCAGGAGGTTTAGTCTTTACTCGTGCTCTCTCTCTCTTCAGGAGGTTTAGTCTTTACTCGTGCTCTCTCTCTCTTCAGGAGGTTTAGTCTTTACTCGTGCTCTCTCTCTTCAGGAGGTTTAGTCTTTACTCGTGCTCTCTCTCTCTTCAGGAGGTTTAGTCTTTACTCGTGCTCTCTCTCTCTTCAGGAGGTTTAGTCTTTACTCGTGCTCTCTCTCTCTTCAGGAGGTTTAGTCTTTACTCGTGCTCTCTCTCTCTTCAGGTGGTTTAGTCTTTACTCGTGCTCTCTCTCTCTTCAGGAGGTTTAGTCTTTACTCGTGCTCTCTCTCTTCAGGAGGTTTAGTCTTTACTCGTGCTCTCTCTCTCTCTTCAGGAGGTTTAGTCTTTACTCGTGCTCTCTCTCTCGTCAGGAGGTTTAGTCTTTACTCGTGCTCTCTCTCTACAGGTGGTTTAGTCTTTACTCGTGCTCTCTCTCTACAGGAGGTTTAGTCTTTACTCGTGCTCTCTCTCTCTTCAGGTGGTTTAGTCTTTACTCGTGCTCTCTCTCTTCAGGAGGTTTAGTCTTTACTCGTGCTCTCTCTCTCTTCAGGTGGTTTAGTCTTTACTCGTGCTCTCTCTCTTCAGGAGGTCTAGTCTTTACTCGTGCTCTCTCTCTCTTCAGGAGGTTTAGTCTTTACTCGTGCTCTCTCTCTTCAGGAGGTTTAGTCTTTACTCGTGCTCTCTCTCTCTTCAGGAGGTTTAGTCTTTACTCGTGCTCTCTCTCTTCAGGTGGTTTAGTCTTTACTCGTGCTCTCTCTCTCTACAGGAGGTTTAGTCTTTACTCGTGCTCTCTCTCTTCAGGAGGTTTAGTCTTTACTCGTGCTCTCTCTCTTCAGGAGGTTTAGTCTTTACTCGTGCTCTCTCTCTTCAGGAGGTTTAGTCTTTACTCGTGCTCTCTCTTCAGGAGGTTTAGTCTTTACTCGTGCTCTCTCTCTTCAGGAGGTTTAGTCTTTACTCGTGCTCTCTCTCTTCAGGAGGTTTAGTCTTTACTCGTGCTCTCTCTCTCTACAGGAGGTTTAGTCTTTACTCGTGCTCTCTCTCTCTTCAGGAGGTTTAGTCTTTACTCGTGCTCTCTCTCTCTTCAGGAGGTTTAGTCTTTACTCGTGCTCTCTCTCTTCAGGAGGTTTAGTCTTTACTCGTGCTCTCTCTTCAGGTGGTTTAGTCTTTACTCGTGCTCTCTCTCTCTCTTCAGGAGGTTTAGTCTTTACTCGTGCTCTCTCTCTTCAGGAGGTTTAGTCTTTACTCGTGCTCTCTCTCTTCAGGAGGTTTAGTCTTTACTCGTGCTCTCTCTCTTCAGGAGGTTTAGTCTTTACTCGTGCTCTCTCTCTTCAGGAGGTTTAGTCTTTACTCGTGCTCTCTCTCTCTTCAGGAGGTTTAGTCTTTACTCGTGCTCTCTCTCTTCAGGAGGTTTAGTCTTTACTCGTGCTCTCTCTCTCTTCAGGAGGTTTAGTCTTTACTCGTGCTCTCTCTCTCTTCAGGAGGTTTAGTCTTTACTCGTGCTCTCTCTCTTCAGGAGGTTTAGTCTTTACTCGTGCTCTCTCTCTCTACAGGAGGTTTAGTCTTTACTCGTGCTCTCTCTCTACAGGAGGTTTAGTCTTTACTCGTGCTCTCTCTCTCTCTACAGGAGGTTTAGTCTTTACTCGTGCTCTCTCTCTACAGGAGGTTTAGTCTTTACTCGTGCTCTCTCTCTTCAGGAGGTTTAGTCTTTACTCGTGCTCTCTCTCTTCAGGAGGTTTAGTCTTTACTCGTGCTCTCTCTCTCTTCAGGAGGTTTAGTCTTTACTCGTGCTCTCTCTCTCTTCAGGAGGTTTAGTCTTTACTCGTGCTCTCTCTCTCTTCAGGAGGTTTAGTCTTTACTCGTGCTCTCTCTCTTCAGGAGGTTTAGTCTTTACTCGTGCTCTCTCTCTTCAGGAGGTTTAGTCTTTACTCGTGCTCTCTCTCTACAGGAGGTTTAGTCTTTACTCGTGCTCTCTCTCTCTTCAGGAGGTTTAGTCTTTACTCGTGCTCTCTCTCTACAGGAGGTTTAGTCTTTACTCGTGCTCTCTCTCTCTCTTCAGGTGGTTTAGTCTTTACTCGTGCTCTCTCTTCAGGAGGTTTAGTCTTTACTCGTGCTCTCTCTCTCTACAGGAGGTTTAGTCTTTACTCGCGCTCTCTCTCTCTTCAGGAGGTTTAGTCTTTACTCGTGCTCTCTCTCTTCAGGAGGTTTAGTCTTTACTCGTGCTCTCTCTCTTCAGGAGGTTTAGTCTTTACTCGTGCTCTCTCTCTTCAGGAGGTTTAGTCTTTACTCGTGCTCTCTCTCTCTACAGGAGGTTTAGTCTTTACTCGCGCTCTCTCTCTCTTCAGGAGGTTTAGTCTTTACTCGTGCTCTCTCTCTTCAGGAGGTTTAGTCTTTACTCGTGCTCTCTCTCTTCAGGAGGTTTAGTCTTTACTCGTGCTCTCTCTCTACAGGTGGTTTAGTCTTTACTCGTGCTCTCTCTCTCTCCAGGAGGTTTAGTCTTTACTCGTGCTCTCTCTCTCTTCAGGTGGTTTAGTCTTTACTCGTGCTCTCTCTCTTCAGGAGGTTTAGTCTTTACTCGTGCTCTCTCTCTCTCTACAGGTGGTTTAGTCTTTACTCGTGCTCTCTCTCTCTCCAGGAGGTTTAGTCTTTACTCGTGCTCTCTCTCTTCAGGAGGTTTAGTCTTTACTCGTGCTCTCTCTCTCTTCAGGAGGTTTAGTCTTTACTCGTGCTCTCTCTCTCTTCAGGAGGTTTAGTCTTTACTCGTGCTCTCTCTCTTCAGGAGGTTTAGTCTTTACTCGTGCTCTCTCTCTCTACAGGAGGTTTAGTCTTTACTCGTGCTCTCTCTCTACAGGAGGTTTAGTCTTTACTCGTGCTCTCTCTCTCTCTACAGGAGGTTTAGTCTTTACTCGTGCTCTCTCTCTACAGGAGGTTTAGTCTTTACTCGTGCTCTCTCTCTTCAGGAGGTTTAGTCTTTACTCGTGCTCTCTCTCTTCAGGAGGTTTAGTCTTTACTCGTGCTCTCTCTCTCTTCAGGAGGTTTAGTCTTTACTCGTGCTCTCTCTCTACAGGAGGTTTAGTCTTTACTCGTGCTCTCTCTCTCTTCAGGAGGTTTAGTCTTTACTCGTGCTCTCTCTCTTCAGGAGGTTTAGTCTTTACTCGTGCTCTCTCTCTACAGGAGGTTTAGTCTTTACTCGTGCTCTCTCTCTCTTCAGGAGGTTTAGTCTTTACTCGTGCTCTCTCTCTACAGGAGGTTTAGTCTTTACTCGTGCTCTCTCTCTCTCTTCAGGTGGTTTAGTCTTTACTCGTGCTCTCTCTTCAGGAGGTTTAGTCTTTACTCGTGCTCTCTCTCTCTACAGGAGGTTTAGTCTTTACTCGCGCTCTCTCTCTCTTCAGGAGGTTTAGTCTTTACTCGTGCTCTCTCTCTTCAGGAGGTTTAGTCTTTACTCGTGCTCTCTCTCTCTCTACAGGTGGTTTAGTCTTTACTCGTGCTCTCTCTCTCTCCAGGAGGTTTAGTCTTTACTCGTGCTCTCTCTCTCTTCAGGTGGTTTAGTCTTTACTCGTGCTCTCTCTCTACAGGAGGTTTAGTCTTTACTCGTGCTCTCTCTCTTCAGGAGGTTTAGTCTTTACTCGTGCTCTCTCTTCAGGAGGTTTAGTCTTTACTCGTGCTCTCTCTCTTCAGGAGGTTTAGTCTTTACTCGTGCTCTCTCTCTTCAGGAGGTTTAGTCTTTACTCGTGCTCTCTCTCTACAGGTGGTTTAGTCTTTACTCGTGCTCTCTCTCTCTCCAGGAGGTTTAGTCTTTACTCGTGCTCTCTCTCTCTTCAGGAGGTTTAGTCTTTACTCGTGCTCTCTCTCTACAGGAGGTTTAGTCTTTACTCGTGCTCTCTCTCTTCAGGAGGTTTAGTCTTTACTCGTGCTCTCTCTCTTCAGGAGGTTTAGTCTTTACTCGTGCTCTCTCTTCAGGTGGTTTAGTCTTTACTCGTGCTCTCTCTACAGGAGGTTTAGTCTTTACTCGTGCTCTCTCTCTTCAGGAGGTTTAGTCTTTACTCGTGCTCTCTCTACAGGAGGTTTAGTCTTTACTCGTGCTCTCTCTACAGGAGGTTTAGTCTTTACTCGTGCTCTCTCTCTCTTCAGGAGGTTTAGTCTTTACTCGTGCTCTCTCTCTTCAGGAGGTTTAGTCTTTACTCGTGCTCCCTCTACAGGAGGTTTAGTCTTTACTCGTGCTCTCTCTCTCTTCAGGTGGTTTAGTCTTTACTCGTGCTCTCTCTCTTCAGGTGGGAGACCTGGTTTACGCTCAGTTCCTGGTGGCGAACAAAGACATGGAGCCGGAGCTGGTGTGTATGGACGGGTCTGGACGCTCTAACGGTCTGGGCGTGTTCGGGTCCGGGGGCCTCATGGTCAAAGTCTCGCTGGGTCTCGTCCGCAGGTGAGTCTGGAACTCCTTTACCTTCAGAGCCGTCAGTTTAACAGTTTGCAGATGACAAAGACTGCTCTGATTTAGGATGTCCTCAATACCCACAAAAAGATCCACACAGCTTCAATGCTCCACAAATCAGTGGACCGAATTGAGTCCCCAGTCCCCAATCGGAGAGTCCCCAGTCCCCAATCGGAGAGTCCCCAGTCCCCAATCGGAGAGTCCCCAGTCCCCAATCGGAGAGTCCACAGTCCCCAATCGGAGAGTCCACGGTCCCCAATCGGAGAGTCCCCGGTCCCCAATCGGAGAGTCCACGGTTCCCAATCGGAGAGTCCACGGTTCCCAATCGGAGAGTCCCCGGTCCCCAATCGGAGAGTCCCCGGTCCCCAATCGGAGAGTCCCCGGTCCCCAATCGGAGAGTCCCCGGTCCCCAATCGGAGAGTCCACGGTTCCCAATCGGAGAGTCCCCGGTCCCCAATCGGAGAGTCCCCGGTCCCCAATCGGAGAGTCCCCGGTCCCCAATCGGAGAGTCCCCGGTCCCCAATCGGAGAGTCCCCGGTCCCCAATCGGAGAGTCCCCGGTCCCCAATCGGAGAGTCCCCGGTCCCCAATCGGAGAGTCCCCGGTCCCCAATCGGAGAGTCCCCAGTTCCCAAACCAAAGCGTTTGTGATTTCCTGTCTCTGGATCCGTCTCCAGAGTTAAACCCGTGTCTTTGTCTCAGGCGTCTGTCTCCAGAGTTAAACCCGTGTCTTTGTCTCAGGATCTGTCTCCGGAGTTAAACCTGTGTCTTTGTCTCAGGATCTGTCTCCGGAGTTAAACCCGTGTCTTTGTCTCAGGCTTCTGTCTCCGGAGTTAAACCCGTGTCTTTGTCTCAGGCTTCTGTCTCCAGAGTTAAACCCGTGTCTTTGTCTCAGGATCTGTCTCCGGAGTTAAACCCGTGTCTTTGTCTCAGGATCTGTCTCCAGAGTTAAACCCGTGTCTTTGTCTCAGGATCTGTCTCCGGAGTTAAACCCGTGTCTTTGTCTCAGGCTTCTGTCTCCGGGCGAGGAGCTGATGAAGGACCTGTCCGGACTCTTCCCGTCAGAGATGGTCCTGGGTCTGAACGGGCGAGTCTGGGTCAGAGCCTCCAGTCTCCAGCAGACTCTGATCCTCTCTAACCTCCTGCAGAGCTGTGAGAGTCTGCTGCCCGACCAGCGGAGGGCGCTGTTCGCCCGCGTCCGACAGGGGGCGCTATAACCTCTAAACTCATCTGTAAATATGTTTTCTATGTTATTTTCTGAATAAATCTCACGGACCACGTTCTGCGTTTTCTTCATAAACATTTATTTAGAATATCTTAAGAAAAAATATATTTTTTACACAGATTTTTCACTTTTATACTTTTTTTTCTTTACAGTGCTTTGTGTACAACTCTTACAGACTTCAGGAACACAGTGCAAACAGAACAGGACTCTAGCGCCGCCTTCTGCCCGAACGAAGGACTGCAGGGCGGGTTCACGGCCGGGGTTTATTAAAGGAGTTTAAACGAACACATTAAGGCACAAAACGAGACAGGTCCAGGTCTACATGAAGGTCTACATGAAGGTCTACATGAAGCTCTACATGAAGCTCTACATGAAGGTCTACATGAAGCTCCTGGAGGTTTTAAACAGAAGAACTCAAAGTGCGTCTGACAGTTTGATCGATGGAGCCGAGAGTTTAGCTTGAAAGGTTTGGGGGAAATAATAGTTCCTTTCACACTTATTTTCTTTCCTAAACCCGGCCTTAAACCCGCTCTGAATCCTTTAAACATAAATCGGTGTTGAGGGAAAACGTGAAGTGGCCCAGAGTCTCCAACACGAACAGGAAGGAGACGAGCGCCAGAGCGGACGCCGTGTGGGACGAGACGCTGCAGGTGGAAATAAACTTTAGAAAGATCACGGTTTGCTCAGAGGGATTTTGGATCTGCTTCAGTTTTTCAATAAATTAGTTATGAGTAGAGCCTGAAAGAGGATTTTTCCGATACGAAAATATGTTTTTGTCTAGAGCCAGAAAACAGAACAATGTGGGTTCATCTCCAACGTCAAGAAATTTGGGGAAAATGTGGAAAAATTAGGAAAACTGTAAAAACAGTACAAACATGGGGGGAAATTGTGACAAAATTAGCTGAAATGTGTAAAAAAATTAAATTATACAATAAAATAAATTGGGGGAATAGAGAAAATATGAGCGGTAAAAATGTAAAAACAAGGAGAATTGGAGCAAATATAAAAACGTGTAAAAAAAAAAAAACATTTTCCAAAATTGGGGGAAATACTGAAAGTGGTAAACGATGAAAAAACTGTAATTTTTTAAAAAGTTGGAAATACATTTGAGAAAAATGAGCAAAAAATGAGCGAACAAAGAAAAATCATGTATTTGAGCTGAAACAAAACTTCCATTGATCCTGTCCCTGGACCAACAGCATCAAAACTTGGATCTGAAGAGAAGATTATTGTTCCTGCTTCAGATACTTTTAATTTCTGACAAACGGGTTATTCTCAAATGTCGTCTTGTGTTTTAGGTTCAAAGCTCAATCAAATCCGGGACACTTAAACTGAAACGAGAGTCCGTTTCCACCTGCCGCGTCTCGCCGTGAACCTAAAAACAAACGGACTTCTGAGTAACGGAACTTTCCCTCATGATATTTCTTCAGTGATTTCAGAGATCGAACGTAAAAAAGAAACGTAATACAAAAGCAGCAAAAGGAAATGAGAGTGAGAGTCCGCTCTGGCGCTCTGTCCCCGCCGTCACATGATCACGTGGTCCGCGGTCACATGACGTGGCTCTGGATGCCCGGCGTGAACTCTTTGGCGTTGGGGTTCAGGCTGGACTGGAGCTGAGGAGGAACACGGGACACGTTCAGTTCTTTACGTTCTCGTATTCTGTGCATCTGAGGTTCACACACTTTGTCTTTTCTGGCACGGTTTTAGTTTTTATGACTGAAATATGGGGCGGGTTTGATCCTAGTTTGAGCCGTAATCGCACGGGATCAGAATGACCTGTGAGGGCTGCAGCGATATCTGGACTCCTGACTCAGGCTTTGCTCACAGGCTACAGGACAAGATGCCCGGTCACGGTAACAGGCAACACCAGAATCATTCTGGACATAAACGTGAAGGACAGATAAAGTACAGACACACAGACACAAACAACTGATTCACTGAGAGGCTCTTTCACCCTCTCTGTAGAGAAGTAGACGAGGATAAAAGAAGACGGTGGACGGAGGTCTGGACTTCACTTCTTCTCTCTCTCTGAAGTAGATTTGGGCGATATGGCCTATAATCTATATCATGATATGAAAAAATAAATATCACGATAACGATATATTTGACGATATAATTGACAATGGACGAATTACTTCAAAATCCCAGCCTTACGCCTACTGGGAAGATTCATTCAGTGATATTTTATTCTTTTTACGGCATAATTGTCTTCCAAATATGATCTACTCGAGCAGTTCACATCCCCGTGTTCTACAGTCACCGTTTATGCTGCTCTGATGGAGCGTAACATAAATTATATTGTGTCCACAACGATAAAAAAAAAATTTAAACGATATCAAAACATATCACGATGACGATATGCGATACGATATGGCCCAGCCCTACTCTGAAGTCTCCAGCTGGGTCCTCTGCTCTGTAACTTTGTAACTGGAACAACGGCAATAAAAGCCTTTTCTATGAGACGACTTCTCTCTCCAGTGTTTGCTTTGGCTATAATCAAAATATCTGTCCTCGTGTGATACAAAAGAACCCAGTCCTTACAGGACCTAAAGTAAAAGTAAATCTGACGTCTTCGGAGTTTCTGTTCCCGTGCGAATCTGCTGTCGGTAAATTGGAAGAAAAAACTTTTTTACCTTTGGGATAATTCTACAAACTCCGAGGTTTGGAGTTTGGAACGTTTTAAGCCAACGTAACAAAGCCTAAAAAAAGGCATTGTTACCAGTTTGTTTGTGTCTGTGTTTAACCTCTTAGCCCCCGCCTCAGCCGAGCACATCTTCTCCAGTTTAACCTAAATATAAAAGCTGCTCCACCCATAGGCCCGAGTGACCCCTCGTTTGAAAGCAGTTTTTGTGCCTGTTTTGTTCCTTTCTCGTGGTGAGTTTTGTGGCATGTTAGGATGAAGTTTGGTTCAAAGTAGGGCTGGGCGATATGGCCTAAAATCTATATCATGATATGAAAAAATAAATATCACGATAACGATATATTTGACGATATAATTGACAATGGACGAATTACTTCAAAATCCCAGCCTTACGCCTGTTGGGAAGATTCATTCAGGGATATTTTATTCATTATTTTATATATAATTATTTTTTTTTTACGGCATAATTTTCTTCCATACATGATCTACTCGAGCAGTTTACATCCTTCATTTCATTTTACTTTTTCAGCTCGTGTCCCCGTGTTCTACAGTCACCGTTTATGCTGCTCTGATGGAGCGTAACATCAATTATATTGTGTCCACAACGATAAAAAAAAAATTAAAACGATATCAAAACATATCACGATAACGATATGCGATATGATATGGCCCACCCCTAGTTCGAACTTTAGACGGAGGAGGTTTCAGAGCAAACAAAACTCACTGAGGTCTCATTTTAGTCCAACACGGGACATTGGGGAAAAGGAACAGTTTTCACCATGAAGGGGCGGGGATACTGATTCAGGACATTGATGGGATGATTCCGTTATATTAGCTACAATAATCTGTTTGTTTTAAAGTCCATCTTAATCGTTGATCATGTAAACTTAGGCAGATGCTTATGTCTGAGGGCCAGATTCTTTTTGGATCCTTATCCAAAAGTCTGGAGAGGAACCAAGGGCCTAAATTACACAGTTTTAATGTGGATTAGTACAAATATAAATAAACATTTCCAGATTGGAGTCGGTATAATAATAATCCGGCTGTTGCAGAATATGTAGAAAAGAGTCATGAACCATGTGACTATTTTTCCCATGACCATTAGCGTTTAGAACAATCCAGATGTTTTGAGCTCATTTAGATGAAGCCTGGTTAGACGTCGTTAATGAAATAGTTCATAACAAAATGAACAAAAGTGTCTTCTGATCCAAATGTTGAAACATATAAATGATGATTTTAGAATAAATGGGTTATTCTATCATTAGGTCTTGTGTGTGTTTCACTTGTGCCTCACCAGGATGTCTGACGGCCAGGGGGCGCTGTAGAGGCCTGTGCTGTGCTGGTGCTCGGGGGGCAGGCAGGGGGCGCTGTGCAGGGGCAGGTCTCTGGAGGGGATGAACCACTCCCACTGCTCCTCCTCCTCCAGCATCTCGTTAAAGCAGGACTCGATGAAGTCCTGCTCCCACAGCTCCTCCTCCACCTGCGGGAGAGACGCAGCACAGGGTCTGAGCCGGAGGAAGAACCCTGATGCCTATACTGAAGTACGTGTCGGCTAGAACCAGGAAACGGAACAATGTGTGGAAGATCTGCACAACATCAGGTTCATCTGCAATGTCAAGGAACGAGGGAGAAATGGGAAGAATTTGGGGGAAGGGGCAAACAGGGAAAATACTAATAAAACAATTAGCAAAAAATACTCATAAAATCAGAAAATTAAGGGAAAAAGTTTGGGTCAAAAATACAAAATAATTGTCACGAAAATGGGGAAAACTTTGAGCAAAAAAATGGAACCTCTTAACCCTCTGGTTTTTCTCCAGTTCGGCTTTACCCAAATCTAAAAGCTTCTCGACTGGAGTTTACAGACTATAATAGTCGAAGTAGTTTATTTTTTACGTCATTATAAACATTTATAACATGTGTATGTCCATCCATCTTCTTCCACTTGTCCGTTGCCGGGTCGTGGGGGCAGCTGTTGGAGCTGCACCAGCCCCTATGGCGCCCCCTGCAGGTGGTGGGTCCACA
The DNA here is from genome assembly GCA_021464625.1 of Proterorhinus semilunaris. Classification (NCBI taxonomy): domain Eukaryota; kingdom Metazoa; phylum Chordata; class Actinopteri; order Gobiiformes; family Gobiidae; genus Proterorhinus; species Proterorhinus semilunaris. Next base: position 279,862 of record CM038344.1, on the reverse strand, counting down.
GAAGGACGGCCTCATGGTTCTAACCGGGCCTGTTGGTCTCTCATAAGGGGCTAGGACCTGTTTGCCCTGGGAGACCCTACCAGGGGCACGAAGCCCCCGACCACAGAGCTCCAGGATCATTCAGGTCAAACCCCCCCCACGTTAAGGAGGCGGTTCCAGGGGATGTGTATGTCATGTTTATTTAAATGTTCCCTTACAGTCTTATAGTGTAAAGTTCTTATTGTTTATTATTTATCCAAGTTATATGTTTTACAATCGACCGAAAAAAAATCCTTCTTGTTTTTTGTCCATTTATTTGTTGCGTTTTCATCCTTGTTTTGACACTTGTGGTTAAAGTATTTGCGTCCTGGACCATCAGCACCTGGATCTAAAGATAAAAGACCTTGTTCAGTAACGTCACCTGTCGGTCGAACTCCTCCTCGTTCTCCATCCACATGTACTCAGCGAAGGGGTTTTCCTCCAGGTCCAGGATCAGCTGCTCCCCCAGAGGAACCCGGTTACTGATCGTCATCGTCCTCCTGAGAAACAGAGGAACAAACCATCTCATGTATTTTTACATTTCAAAAGCATTATTTCATTTCTTCTGGGGGTTCGGTTGTCGCCGCATCATTTCACAAACTTACGAAAAAAAAACTCTTGAAAGTTACTGCTGGGAAATGTATCGTCTAAAGCAGGGGTGTCAAACTCATTTTGGGTCGCGGGCCACATATAATGTAAACAGGAAAATAAAACATTTTTCCAATAAATGAATAATAATAACAACAGCTTACACTTTACAAGTTTCTCAAATATAGTATTCATTAGAGTGAATGGTCCTCTTTTCAACAGTCTTATTTTTTTCTTGCAAAAGAGACGTCAACATTTATCAATTATATCAATCGATAAAATAATGTAAAAACATTCAACAAGGATCACTGTATACATATAGGAAGAGGTCCATTTTTCTTGAAAAATCCGACACTCTGTGTCCACTTTTCTCTTTTTTGACAAAGACATTTCCCTGAAGAGGGCGCCAGAGTCAACAGGAAAAGCAGGTAAAGCGATAGAACTGACTCAAACACAGCGCCCCTAGCGGACAATATAAGAACTGCAGATTTTAAAGAAAATGAATCAGAATCAGAATAGGTTTTTATTGCCATTGTTATGAACAGGTTCACAACTAGGAATTTTACTCGGTGCGTTTGCGCACATGCACTAAACGCACCAGGGCAGCCGTTACAAGGCGCCCCTTAAAAAAAAAATATATATATATATATTTTTTTTTTTAATAATGCATATTTATCCCGTGGGCCGGACTGAACCCACTGGCGGGCCGGTTCCGGCCACAGGCTCATCTGGAAACTGCTGTTTGGAGGATCTGAACGTGAAATATCCAGTTCATCTCCGGTGTCGGGAAATGTGGGGAAATGCAGTAAACACATTGGGAAAATATGGGGAGAGAAATGAGGGCCCTCGACCTCCTGCCCAAAGTGTCTGTCCCTGTTTTGGCCCCTGGACCAGAGCTTGGAAACAGCTGAGATTCCTTCAAACTAACATCTTGTCTAAACACGCCCTGCACCTGTTCCTGCACAGCTCAGTCTGAGGGCGACTTCGGGACCGTTTTACCTCCTCCTCATGTTTGGTCACACTTTATTTACCCCTGATACTTCATTTACCCCTGATACTTTATTTACCCCTGATACTTTATTTACCCCTGATACTTTATTTACCCCTGATACTCTGCAGGTTTAGCACAAGGTAATGTTCTACGTAACAATGTGTAATAACTCGTACCCACGTCATACATACGCAATGGAATAACCTGTATTTGTAGTTTGGGAGGTACATAATGTAATAAGACCCAAACTAAAACCTCTTACTTAAACAAGCGCATTTTCTCCAGTTGGGCTTTAAAGCTTCTCATTTGAAAGCTAAGACCTACAAAACTGATCGTAACTGAGCTGGAGGAAATGCGCTCGGTTAAGGCGGGGGTTGGGAGGTTAAAGCCGGGGTTAAATTAATATAATGTTGGCCAAATATGATCAGCGATCTGGCGAAAGTGCCGGACTCCGCACACGCGCGCCCTCCTTTAAAACTCGACACGGTTAAACTTTCGTGTTTTCTTCCTCACGGATGACATTACGTTACATCATCGCAATGAACTCAATAACCCTGGTTTCTGCTTCAGCCCCGGAAAACCTCCTGCCCAGATGTTCCTCCACCACTGCCTCAGAGACACGCGCTTTGGCTTTTTCTCTTTAATTCATTAAACTTCAACGCCTCCGACAACAACAGCAGCCATTATTCCGCTCATTAACGGCACTTTTTCCCGCGATAACAACTGCCTGTTCCCGCGGGTAACGTGTCCGCGAGGTAAAGGGGCGATATTTACCCGAGACAGAGGCCGAACGGCGGAGAAATGTGAAGTTAAAGCCGCTGCCGAGTCGCTCCTCCGGCAGAAGTGTAACAACAGAGTAATGATAGTAATGGCGGCTGCCGTTTGTTTACAGCGCGCACGTTACACCCCCCCGCGCGCTCATTGGCCCAGGCCGCGCGCGTGGCCTCGGCTACGTCACCACGCAACCAACGAAAACAACAAAAACACAGAGCTACGGTTATATATTTTTTTACTTGACATAAATAATGAATAAATACGTCTTTACTGTCACGTTTTTTGTCGCTCTTTTGTAAATAAAAAAAATTATACGGCGAATAATAAATAATTAAACATTATTTTCCGTACTTGGGGTTCTGGCATACACGACAACATGAATCTTAATTTTAATCCTGATAATGGCTTACACTTGTGTTGCCAGGTTTCTCAAAGCGCTGCACTGCCGTCTTTATTCATTCACACCGGACTCGACGGGTAGAACTCAGTTACATTTACTCGAGTAACCTTTTAAAGTAATTGTACTTCTTAGAGTAGTTTTTTCATACTGTACTTTTTACTTCTACTTGAGTAAAATTATAATGACGTATCTGTGTCTTTGTTTCGTTTCACTCAATTTATGGCGTCAGTGAAATTAAATCAGATTTTTTTCGCTCAAACATTTACTCACAGTACTCGAGTAACATATTCTACAAGTACTTTTTTAAATATTTTGGGGACTCGAACCACCTCTGCCTCATTTATTGTTGAGCTGCGTGTGGAGGCGACAATGTGCTGCGTTTACTCTGTTTAAAGAACCCTTCACTGAAGTTGTTAAAAATGTGTTCACCTCTTTACCAGTTTGGCTTTACCCAAATCCAAAAGCTTAAAAAAAGCGTCAAAATAGCGAGAAAAAAATACAACAAAACACAAATGAAAAAGCGACAAAAAAGTGACAAAAACACGGCGAAAAACATGGCAAAAAAGTTACATTGGCGGGTCTTAGCTTTCAAATGAGGCATAACACTGTTGCTCTCCAGTCTTTGAGATTTGGATAAAGTCGAACTGGAGAACATGCGCTCGGTTCAGGCTGGGGGAAGAGTTTAACAAATTCGCCGAGAGCAAAGCCATAAACAGTTGACCGACTACAGGCTCCAGTGTCCTGAGGGCCCCCCCCCCAAAATCAAATCACGGCCCATGAGGCCCCGGACCCCGATCGTGTCGTGTTTTTACACTTTGGAAACGGAAATAGTCAAAGTGACCTTGGCACATTTGTTCAGAGCCTGATTTAAACACGAGACCTTGGGGGTGGGGGGGGGGGGGGTGGGGGGGCAGGGGGGGGGGGGGGGTAAATGAAGGACTGAACAGGTGGAGTCTTCGGTTATTTAAATGCGTCGCCTTCGGGACCAGGTTTACAACAGTTTTATCAACGAGAGTGAATTAAGTTTCCTGCTTTACTTTTAGGATTCCCTACACAAGTCGTCATCATCACTGCTGTTATGCTGATTTAATAAAGATAACTTTGAATACAAAACACGTGTCATTAAAGCGTCTAGAGCTGCTTTCTTTTTCCTACGGCTCAGGCACTTGGTGGAAGTCCTATTTTTAGTCCAATCCAAACCCTCAAAATAGCTCCTGCACATTTGTCACCAGAGAGGGCGGTATAGAAGCTCAGCTCTCCTTAAGATAAAGCTTCGTAATGTTCCACTCGTCTTATTAAATATCGCAAATGTTAATTTATTCAGACGAGAGGATAACTCGTGAGGATAACGGCCGAAACATGTCTGACATATTGTTCTAAAGCAGGACGACTTTAAGGCTCTTTTACAAACAATAAAAGAGGAAGCTACCGGAGCCGTGATAAGATGTTCTGGTGAGGGGGGGCTAAGGGACAACAATTACGCCAAAAACGCTTTTTCCTATTTATGAATATTTGCAAACTATCCACCAGGGGGTGCTGCAGCGCCCTCAGCACCCTGGGAAGCTACTAAACTAAAATGTTAGTTGGGTCCAAACTCATAACTTCAAACATATTTGTAACATCCCAGAACAAAAGTATTCGGCGCATATTTCATGAGGCCTATTTAAGATTTGAAAACCTTTCGTCAAACAGAGGAAAAATGAGCCAAAACTGCAGCTTTGTTGGAGGTGTTTTAATGAACTTATACAGTAAAAATTGTTGAGCGATGTCATAAGTTCTATATTTGTTATTGCACAATTGTACAATGAAGTTGCGTTTCCAATAAACTTAGATTTAATGCCAGTTTGAATCGAATTGAATGCTTTTTAATGACATTTAAGGCTTTGATTTTGGAACAATTCATTTAGAGACTTTTAATGCCTCACAGAGTTTACAAATTAAAGCAGGAGGAGAAGTTCCATTACGTGCCTTTAACCAACCAGAGATAAACCAGAGAAACAGTCGAGGTTCAGATCAGTGTTCGGATTAATGTTATGATTTCAGCCTCTCCTGCTCTTTGTTTCTGTTCAAAAGGACCAAGTCTAATAAAGAAGAGGAAGAGCCTGCAGTTTGGCTGGACAGGCTGAAGTCCACATTAGGTGGCAGAACATAATTGTCCATAGACTAACAATAAATGAATGAATAGCTTTTATTATTGTGTCTTGGGTTTGTTAGACGCTTAGTGCATTTTCTCCAGTTCAGCTTCAAATCTAAAAGCTTCTGGACTGGAGTTCACAACCTATAGGCCAGAGTAGCCCCTCATTTGAAAGCTAAGCCCTACAAAACTGATCGTGACTTTTTTGTTGTGTTGTCGTTGCGTTTTTCCTTCACGTTTTTGTCGTCTTTTTACGTCTTTTTTTGTATCTTCGTTGCTGTTTTGTTTGACGCTTTGTTCAAGAAGCTTTTAGATTTGGGAAACTAGAGAAAATGTGCTCGGTTCAGGTGGGGGTTAAGAGGTTCCACGCTGTAATTCTTCGTGGTGCCGCCATCGTCCAGGTGGCGCTGTAGTCCGGACGGCGCTGTTTGCCTTCACTTCCGGCAGCATTGGTTTCTTTCTGCGACCGTCGCGAATCCGCCTCAAACTGCGGCGAAAACACACATTTCACCCGGCCTCAGGTAAGAACCCCCGGGTTTTGTCATAAAACTACCCGTTCCCGCCTTTACACCAGGAACAAGACGTGTTTATTCCGCAGGACACGCGAAAAGGTGAGTGAGACCTGTTAGCATCTGTTAGCATCAACAACGGCTAAACCGAAACCATCGAATCTCCTACAAACCCTGCTCTCCTTGGCCTTTTCAGTCCGTGTGTGGCCGACATTAAACATCAGGTCACTGTAAATACATGTTGTGTGAATCTTTTGGTTAAACGTGCTTAAATTCACACACGGGCCCATTGTGAACGGTGCTTAGCTTTAGCCTCCGGCTGCTACTTTGTGCCTGAATGCAGCTTTACGGGCCGGAATGTGGAGCTCCTTCGGGCCCGGACGGTTCTACTCAAAGCTTTATAACCCCTTTAACCGGCTCGACTTCTTCTTTCCTCGATGCTCTCTTCCTTTTTGCAGCAAATCTCCGAAACGCGATGCTAACGTTGGCCTTTCTGCAGACGAAGATATTATGAACGCATTTTGCAATGGCTTAGGCTGTCGGTGTTTTCTTGTATTAGAAACTTGTTTGAAATCTTTGGTATACGCTTTACATTCGTCTTTGAGCCATATTCGTTATAGGACATTCCTCTTTGATAAAATATATCACCGTTTATAGTTTTAAAATGATCCTTTTAAAACTAGTGGCTTTAATTTGGCACATTTTCAATTTAAACGAACCACTATACTTGTTATAATTATAATTACCTACTCTTTGCAGTTTTCTCACATGCTCTAAACGTGTTTTAACCTCCTTACCCGAGCACATTTTCTCTAGTTCGGCTTTACCCGAATCAAAAAGCTTCTCGACTGGAGCTTACATCCTCTAGGCCATGATAATTTGTTTTGCTGTTTTGATTGAGATATCGGGCCAATATTTGGGATTAAAACAATATTGGTTTTCAGCCGATCTAGTGGCGATATTTCCGGGACTGAAAGTGATCGACTTCCATGAGTCCCATCACAACTCCCTCGGCCTCAGGGGAACAGAGAAACATCGCAATGAACATTTGGTTTCACTAAACCTCATGAATATAGACATGCTGTTCAGAACCTGGAGAATCGCTGAGTTAGTTTTAACCTCTGCTACAGTACTTTTGATCGCTGCGCAAAATGCTGCCACTAGCACATTTTTGTGGCTTCATCACAGTTGCATTACACAGACAAATGTGGCAAAGAAGCAACAATCGTGATTAAAAACAAAAATGTTATGTTCTGTAGGTCTTTGCTTTTAAATGAGGCGTAACACTGGCCTATAGGCTGTTGGCTCCAGTCTAGTAGCTTTTAGATTTGGGTAAAGATGAGGTTAAAGATACGAGGAGACGGGGCTTTTAGTGCGACTGCTCCCAAGCTCTGGAACCCTTTTCAAACCGCCCGTAAACACGTCTGTTTGCTCTGGCGTTTGATTCAGGTTGAGCTGCATTTTGACTCTATTGTCTTATTTACTCTATATTTTTATAAAGTGTATTTTTGCCTTTATGTGAATACCTTTGGCACCAACGCTGTCGTAACGTGCTATAGAAATAAAGTTGACATTATCTTCTTAGGACTAGCCTGGCCAGCCAGCGCCTCGTACTCTTCGAAAGGCAACAACCGCACAAGTTTGGAGTCGCAATGTTCCCACACGAGCTGCAGAACGTCTCTCATCTCTGGTTACCGTTTAGTTACTTTCTTTCACCGGTTCTGACGTTACCGTATTCTGGTGTTTTTCGGCAAAACCTGCAACAATCCATTCATTTTCGCTTCATTCGGTAACGCTTCTTCGCTCTGGGACGCGTTCCCGCTCCAACCAAAGAGGCGTCCGTTCAGTAACTCTGGCTGGACAGGCTAGTCAAAAGGTTCAGTCTTTTCCTCGTCGCCACTTCCACATGGACATGGTTCTCCTCGTCGCTCGCCTTTGGGGTTTGTTCTGGGCTTCACTTGGTCATTTCTACCTTTTACAAACCAAAGTATTGTATGTTTACGGTGCGCTCTTTAAGGTAATGTTAAAGGCCAACACTTTCCTCCTCTTGTTCAACACGTTCCTGCTACATCCTGTTCTCAAACGGCTCTTCTTATTGTCTTCATTGTGTTTCAGCGTCAAGTGGAAATAGAGGACTCTTCTGCTTTGAAAACGAGAAGAGGACTTTTGCATTTGTCCCGAGAAAGGCTTTAGTTTATTTGACTCGTCTTGCATTTGAAGCCCGTGATGGCTCAGAAACCGGGCGGCTTCACGGCGGGTCGCGGCTTAATGTCCGCAGCGAAGACCTTGAACTTCGGCTCTGGTCGCGGGGGTGGCGCGGGTCGGGGGCGTGGCCAGGAGAAGGCGGGCGGGTCACAGCAGCAGGTGGGGTCGTCGGATCACCTGAGCAGCACCTCCTTGAAGCTGTTCTCTAGCCTGGGCCTGTCCCCCTCCGACCTGGATGCGCTGGCGCAGATCCCCGAGGACCAGATCTCGGTGGAGACGCTGCCGCACATTCTGAGGCAGCTCAAGAACCGCAAGAGCCACGAGGGCTTCTCCGACTGGGACGAGCCGATGGACAGGGAGTCGCGAGAGCGGGACTACCCTTACAGACAGGTACTGAGGAAACTGCAGGCAGTAAGCGCTTAAAGAGGGGTATGATGCAACATCCACGTTTCACCCTACTGCAGCTTTGTGGAGCAGGTCCCTGATTGCACCTCAGCGTGAGAGCATCTGTAGTGTAGGAACGCTTCCCCTCAAAGTTGATAGAAACCCCTCGCTGCACCGATGGAGCGTAGACGGGGCGAGGCTCACGTCCTGCCAGTAGGGCTGCACGATTTTGACCAAAAAAAACAACAGGTTTTGCGATTACAATTCGATGTTAATATTTGCTATGATGCTACGTTCGTACGGTGATCGGCTTTTCTTTTTTCTACCACCCACACCCCCCTGCGAACGTTTGCACAGCACGAGACGTGGAGTTTCCAACAGGATTCTTCTGAAGTGACGTCTGATAAAGGAAGCGAGGCTCCATCATTCTGATCGGAGAACATGTCTTTCACTCAAATGGCGGCGGTGCAATGCAGGAAAACAAAACACAACTCTCAGGCCTTTTTATTGGATAAAGGTTTATCGTGCAGCTCTAGTCGAATTTCTTAAGCTCATATTCATCTCATTAATTTATCACCCAGCCCTAATTCGCCAAGTTCAAACTCAGCCCAAAAATCCGTCTGCCAGCTTTAGATTAATTCAGTCTAAAGACATTTTCTAGCCCCCATAATATAACTACTGGTCTAGCTCCCTAAGGTCTAGCTCCCTAAGGTCTAGCTCCCTAAGGTCTAGCTCCCTACGGTCTAGCTCCCTAAGGTCTAGCTCCCTAAGGTCTAGCTCCCTAAGGTCTAGCTTCCTAAGGTCTAGCTCCCTACGGTCCTATGGTCTAGCTTCCTACGCATGATGCCCCTCTTTAACGCAGCCCTTTCCTCGTGGGTCCAGATCCTTGAGTAGCTTTAGTTACTCCTCGTTCTAAGCCGTCGTTCTTTCCTCTAACTCTGATCACACTGACACCCAGGAGTCCACCCAGAGCCATAGCTTCGGCCTAAACTTTGGCGCCTCCGGGGACTTCTCCTCGCGCCGTGACTTCGGGATGGCGCCCTCGTCTGACTCTGCGGGGTACATGCAGGGGCGTGTGGGGCAGCCGTCTCAGAGCCAAGTGGAGGACTTCGTGGGACTGAACCCAGCCCGGTTTCCGCACTTGTGCTCGCTCTGCGACTTTGATGTTCACTCCATCCTGGTGAGTACCGCCTCCCGAAGGTCTCCAGTCCTTTCTTTACTTCTGACCACTTTCACTAAAGGTCCCATATTATGCTTTCGTCAGGGCTTTCTAAGGCCCTCTGGTCTCGTTATCCGCACACTGTCCGGACCCTCTTTGAGCTTTTAACCATAAACAGCCCTGGGGTTGTACGTAGTTCACAGAGGCAGTTTTTGAGTTCTCTTCACTTTTTCCCTTTTCTTACTGCTGAATTTCTTGAATAAATCTGATTTGGTTTTATCTTCAAAAATTATTGGGAAAAGCTCTAATTTGTTCTAATTAAATGCTTTGCATCTTCAGCTGCTTTAGAGTCAGATGTTTACACAGTACTGGGCTCTAGCCTGCAGTGTAAACTATGTACAGACTGGATTTGTCCCTTCAGTGGTGGGTTAAACACGGGTTCTGCCTTAAACATTAACATTTACTGCCGTCTCATTTGTGCAGAATAAAGCAATGTTTAAAAACGGCCTTTAAAATTCCTCCGAATATATTCATGAGTCAACACAGGAAATATGTGGCTTTGGGTTTGTGTGATTTTGTTGAGCATTATAAGAGACATGAATGGGAGCCGCTAGGCTAAGCTAAGCCATAGAAATGCATGGGCCGCTAAGCTAACGTTGGCCACACTCGCAAATTCTACTTTTTCATCAAAACGCTGCTCCTTTCAACCTCCTGCAGCAGGATCAGACCCTACACTTCCACAATGGATGCATTTAGTTTAAGAACTTTGTTCAGGGTTTAGTTGAATGACTTTTGGGCGCAGTCGCAGAAAGAGGAGGCGCTGCTCTGTGCGCAGCCCGAGGAGAGGCTCAAATGAATATCTAGCTTTGATGCCACTTTTAGAATCAAGGAATCCATTTTTTTGACAGCCCTACTCGCATGCCATTGGCTGAAGGGCTCATTCTTAATCCTGCCCAGCACCTCTCTCCTGTCTCTTCTTTACACAGGCATTATTCCAAATCTTAAAATGTTAAATATAAAAGCCGTATACAGGATGTGTTCATTGTCCTGCACTGAAATCATGGGATTATTCTGGAATGGCATAATGTGGGAGCTTTAACTTCCTCCTGAATCACTTTAACATGTTTCTCTTAATCGTACAGGCCACTCCCCTTGTGCTGAAAAGCGGCTCCTTTGCTCAGCTTCACTTTATCCACATCTTTCTGAAGGTCATATTTATCCAGGTTGAGCTGGCGGGGCCTATACTGTAACACCGGAGTCTGCAGGTTTCCTTTGTGCTTCACAGATTGTCTTCCTCATCAGAAGTCCAGAACTAAAGCTCCACTTTCTCCAAGTCAAAGAGTTGTGCATCAGATCTGACCAAACCGTTTGTTTTTTAGCTTGTCCTCTCGGAAATTCTAAAGGAATCGACAGTAAATTCAGCATTTTTGGAAAACTTTACCAAGATGTGTAATATTTCTCGGCCGGGTTTTGCCCCAGGGTCTGACGTTTGCCGCCCCAGCTGTAATACTTCCTTCAGTTCTTACATTTATCATAGGATCGACTTAAAACACCTTTCGCTCAATGTTTGGTTGCCGTTAGTTTCTTAACAACCAAAATATGAACCTTTTCTCGCCCGTGTCAATTAAAATGTCTTCATCTCTTGTAAAACAAAAGTCCAGTTCTTTTTACTTTAAACCGAGCTTTTCTCTGGTTTGTTTCTGAATCCATAATTAGATCCTAAAGTTGATTTTCAAATGTTCAATGGAGTCAGTTTTATCATTTCTTTTTCACTTCAAAGCTCTACACCTTTACTTCAATATATTTTTAAATGTATGGTCTATTTGTGATCGTCGTCTAGATTTGGTCCGTGTTCACTTTGTGCCAGTCTCAAGCCCTGATAAATGTAGATGACTGTGTCTGGTGTCATTAACTTTGGGCTCCCGTCTTTCTCTGGAGAAACCTTTGTCCGAGTCTCCGATCAAACTCCTTTAACGATCAGAACTGTCCACGAGGTTGAAACTGTATAACGTTGGTGAGTGGTTTGAAGGAAACAGATCGGTCTGAACAAGCAAAGCCTTTTCTGACTTAGGAAGACGACTCAGGTAAACCGTTACTGTGTTCCTAAAGCCCTGGTGTATTTGCAGTACTTGTTGCAGTACTTGTTGCTTGTGACGTAGTAATGACTGTGGTGTCTCTCAGGAGTGGAACCAGCACATTAACGGCCTCAGACATGTGGAGAACAGACGAGTGCTGCTCAACCTGTGAGTATTTGTCCTACACCGAGCTGATTAAACCCTATGGTGCAACAACACGAGGCTTGGTTTCCCCCAGTGTATCATTTTTACTCTTTCACTTCTTGCCCCGGTGCAGCAGTTTGGTCGCACATACACATGAAATATGGTTCCTGGAAAAGCCATTGCTCTTTCGCCCCTTTTCATCACTCTGAAAAAGAGAATATTAGGGGGAAGAAGAGCGCGAAGGAAAGGGTATTCGAGCAAAAGGGCAAGAGCGAGGGTAAAACTAGGGGCAAAAGAAAAGACAAACGAAGTAAGTGCAAAGTGTGAAATTACGAGCAAGTAAAGAGTGAAAGAGCAGTAGTGAGGGCCAAATATCGAGGGCCGACGATGGAGGGCCAAATATCGAGGGCCGACGATGGAGGGCCAAATATCGAGGGCCGACGATGGAGGGCCAAATGTCGAGGGCCGACGATGGAGGGCCAAATGTCGAGGGCCGACGATGGAGGGCCAAATGTCGAGGGCCGACGATGGAGGGCCAGCGAGAATGAGAAAAAGTATAGTCGATTGAAACGGTCAAAGAGACAATGAAAGTAAGAGTGAAAGAAGACTCAAACAGTCTTTGAGTGTCCAAAAAGCACTATACAAGTTTGCTTATTATTATTAAGGGGCGAATAAAAGAGTAAACAAAAGATCAGAGGTTTTTGACCCCATTCCTGAGAAATAAACCGTATCAAATGTTCCATCATCTTTGTCCTTTTCATCCTTTATTCCCTCTGAGTCTCGTCTCTCTCTCGCAGGTATCCAGAATGGGAGCCCCCGATGGCGTCCAACAGAAGGTCACAGTTCTTTGACTCCTCCTTCAGGATTGATCTGCACACCGTTGCATCGTCTCTAACCCGTGTTTTCCTCTGTGCAGCGGGAGCATGGACTCTCCAAACCTGTCCGCCGGGATCCTGGGTCCGGCTCCCATGTCCTCGCAGGCCTCAGGGATGACCTCGAGCTGGGGTGAGGCCAAGTCTCTCAGGGTTTACACAGGGCACTGAAAAGCAGAGCCTCACGATATTGAAAACTTTGAATACGGCTACTGAATCATCGCTACAGCCTATAGGCCAGTGTGTGATGCTTCATTTGAAAGCTAAGATCTGCAAAACTGATTGGAACTTTTTTCGTAGTGATGATGCTTTTAGGTTGTGATATTGTGATGTAATGCCAAACTAAGAGGTTAAATATGCACTTTTTTTTTTTGCATGTGTGGCATTTAAATGAAATTAAAAAGCATGGATTAAAGATGCTGCTGCTTGTGTAAACTGTGAACAAATCCCTAAATGTTTTGCTGAATGTTTCTCAGGAGGAGGAGGAGGAGGAGGAGGAGGAGGAGCGTCCGGGATGAACCCACAGGGACAGGTCAGTCCTCTGGTACAGTATGAAGTTACTCGTGTTGGACTGTAGTGAAGATGTTCCTTTGTTACAGTATGAAGTTACTCGCGTTGTAGTGAAGATGTTTGTGATTCCTGTAGCAGAGAAGCCGAGTGGTGGTGGTGAAGTACGAGCGCAAACCTCTCAGCAACAAATCCATCTTCAACTTCGTAGAACCGTTTGGACAACTGCGAGAACACCTGCTGCTCAAGAACATGGTACAGATACTACAAATACTACAAATACTTCAAATACTCATGCTGCTGGAGGTGGGCAATATATTGTTCGCAAGATTCATTGAAATGCTGAAAAAAAACAAATGCATTGGTTAAAAAATGGTGGGACGGATACAATTGTTAGAAAAATTAGCAAGTGGGGAAAACATGTAAAAATCGTGGGATTTTTGTTGTTTTTTTATGGGTGGGAAAAATGTGTTCCTTTTGTAGTTCAGGACTTAATTATAAATTCAGATGTTTGAGGCACATTTTTCTGACTTCTGAAAAAATATCGCTTCATCATTGTTATTGAGATATTTATTTTTGCTGATATCGCCCAGACCTACATGCTCCAGGATTTATGAAGTTGCTGCTTGGGGGAGAGTTATCGGCTCAAACCAGTGAATGTTTATAGAATCCATAGTAATCTGTGCTGTTTTCTTCAGGCGTTTCTGGAGATGAACAGCCACGACGAGGCGCTGGACGTGGTCAACTATTACCAACAGAACCCGGCGTCTTTAGGAGGAAAACCCCTGGTGTTCGAAATGTCCAAGCGCCTCTTTATCCAGGTAAACTATTACCAACAGAACCCGGCGTCTTTAGAGGAAAACCCCTGGTGTTCGAAATGTCCAAGCGCCTCTTTATCCAGGTAAACTATTACCAACAGAACCCGGCGTCTTTAGAGGAAAACCCCTGGTGTTTGAAATGTCCAAGCGGCTCTTTATCCAGGGAAACGATTACCAACAGAACCCGGCGTCTTTAGGAGGAAAACCCCTGGTGTTCGAAATGTCCAAGCGGCTCTTTATCCAGGTGAACTATTACCAACAGAACCCGGTGTCTTTAGAGGAAAACCCCTGGTGTTCGAAATGTCCAAGCGGCTCTTTATCCAGGTGAACTATTACCAACAGAACCCGGCGTCTTTAGGAGGAAAACCCCTGGTGTTTGAAATGTCCAAGCGGCTCTTTATCCAGGTAAACTATTACCAACAGAACCCGGCGTCTTTAGGAGGAAAACCCCTGGTGTTCGAAATGTCCAAGCGGCTCTTTATCCAGGTAAACTATTACCAACAGAACCCGGCGTCTTTAGAGGAAAACCCCTGGTGTTCGAAATGTCCAAGCGGCTCTTTATCCAGGTAAACTATTACCAACAGAACCCGGCGTCTTTAGAGGAAAACCCCTGGTGTTTGAAATGTCCAAGCGGCTCTTTATCCAGGTAAACTATTACCAACAGAACCCGGCGTCTTTAGAGGAAAACCCCTGGTGTTCGAAATGTCCAAGCGGCTCTTTATCCAGGTGAACTATTACCAACAGAACCTGGCGTCTTTAGGAGGAAAACCCCTGGTGTTCGAAATGTCCAAGCGCCTCTTTACCTAAACTATTACCAACAGAACCCGGCGTCTTTAGAGGAAAACCCCTGGTGTTCGAAATGTCCAAGCGGCTCTTTATCCAGGTAAACTATTACCAACAGAACCCGGCGTCTTTAGGAGGAAAACCCCTGGTGTTCGAAATGTCCAAGCGGCTCTTTATCCAGGTAAACTATTACCAACAGAACCTGGCGTCTTTAGGAGGAAAACCCCTGGTGTTCGAAATGTCCAAGCGGCTCTTTATCCAGGGAAACGATTACCAACAGAACCCGGCGTCTTTAGAGGAAAACCCCTGGTGTTTGAAATGTCCAAGCGGCTCTTTATCCAGGGAAACGATTACCAACAGAACCCGGCGTCTTTAGAGGAAAACCCCTGGTGTTCGAAATGTCCAAGCGGCTTTTTAAAAAGAGAGGATTGACTATTGATGTCTGGTCATTTTTTTTAATCAAAATGATCTCTGTTCCTCTGTACAGAAGCAGGAGCAGTCCCACCCTGCAGACCGCCGCATGGACCGTCCCATGGACCGTCCCATGGACCGCGGCATGGACCGTCCCATGGACCGTCCCATGGACCGCGGCATGGACCGCGGCGCGGACCGCCCAATGGACCATCAGATGGACCACCCAATGGACCACCCGATGGACCACCTCGGGAACCGGCCGCTGCAGGACATAAACTCCGGGGGCAGTCAGGTGGTGTATTTCTCCAACCTGCCGCGAGAGGAGGATAAGAAGAGGGACCTGCTGACCATCGCGGGACGCTTCGGGACGGTGGAGAAACACCTCTTCCTGCAAGCAGAGGTTACTTTACTCTTTACCCTTTACTCTAACCACCGTTCCATCAGGACTCCGGCTTTAAGTTACATTAATATAAACAACTCGCTTAAAGGGATCAGATCATTGCAACTTTTGTATCACAGATATCCACCAGCAGTGGCCAGTTTATTTACCTAATCATAGTTTCTGTCCCAGCCTTGATTACTGTATGTATATTATATAAGTTGCACTTTTTTTCATAGTTTGGCTGGGGATGTGGCTTGAGGGCGCTCTAGGTTTGTGTACTTTTATCTGCAGTTCCTGTACCACAAACAGTAATGGAGCAGCAGAAGGAGAGTTTGGAGTGAGCGACTGGTGAAAAGCGGAGGTTACTCTGACCGCAATGAAGAAAACTTGATCGAGTTTGCAAATGTGGGAGTTTGAATAACGTGCTGCCGGGAGAGGCTTGTCAACGGTGCACCAGAGAGGCTTGTAGTCCGGAAAATACGGTAGTTGATGCTAGAATTAGCCTGGTGCTAGGTTTTAAAACAGCCAGAGCCGAAATGGGTATTGGACTGGTTAAGTATCAGATATTTGGAATCGTATTTTTCCAGTGCTCTGATATTCGATGCCAGTATCTGATCGGTGCATCCACAGATTTCTCTGATGGGAATCCTCTGTGTCATGGCCTTAGACACTTTGACCACACTGATCCATGCACTGGTGCCTCAGTCTTCCACTGAAAGAGCTGCTCAGCTCCTCTACAGTCCAGGGCAGTGGGTGAGAGGTGTTGTCCATGATGGAGGTGAGCTTGGCTAATACCCTCCTGTCCCCCAGGGGGCAGCACAGGACGGACTTGTTCAGTCTGTTCTTGTCCCGTAGTGGAGAGCAGAGGCCTGCTCACTCTGAAGGACCTCAGTCTCCTCAGAAGGTGGAGGCCACTTTGGCCCTTCTTGTTGGTCCAGTTTATTGTGGAGGTGAACATCCAGGGACTTGAAACTGTGCTCCTCTCCTGTCCAGGGCTTCATCCAGCTGGCCTCGCCGCGAGACGCAGAGATGATGGTCAAATACTACAGCATGAACCCCCTGGTGGTCAGAGGGCGCCAGGTCCGCCTCAACATCTGCACCAAATACAAGACGCTCAAGTGAGTCCACCATAACCGCGTTTCTATGACGACGCTTTTCAATCTGTTCTGCTTTTAGACGTATTTAGCTACTTTTCCACTTAACGTCAGACTCAAATCAGCCCAAACTCTTTACGAGGTTTAACCAGGAAGTGACTCCAACACCTGGTCTTTCCCACGCTGATTCACTCACAAATACTGACATGTTTGGTATCCACGTGTAGCACGAAAGGCTGTGACCGAGATGACGCTGTAATCCAAATATGGTCATTTCCTGTGTGGGAGACAGTTTGTACATTTTTTTTCATGAATTTCTTTGAAAAGTTGGGAAAGTTTTGGAAAATGTTGAGCTTTGAACCCAAAAAACGAGGAGAAACTTTTTCCACTAAACTAGTTTATTGTAAAACTAAACCAGATCCAAAATCCCTCTGAGTAAATCTTTGGAACCAATATGTCAGAAAATAAAACCTCACATTTATTTAGATTTTGTCGCTGAATATACCAACATGTTGCCCGTTTTTTTTTTTTTTTTATACATGTGTGTATATATATATATGAAATTACAGTAAACTTGCAACACATTTGATCATATTTATGTCACTACCCCATGACCTGCAAAGGCCTTATTGATAAAGCATGAACAGACTAATTGTTTGCAGACTTGGGAAAGTCGTATTTAAAGTAATGAGCAGGTGAACTTCATGAGTTCCTCGTCCCTCAGTGTGAAGCGCTCGGGTCCGGGACGCAGATCCGACGACCGAAGGCCGAGCCGCTCCTCCCCGAGTCCCAGACGCTCCACAAACCGGAGGAGCAGCCCCAGCCCCAGACGGAGTCCCAGCCCCAGACGCTCCTCCTCCAGGAAGACCAGCCCCGGACCCAAGACCAGGTGACCCACCCAACACCTCCTGATGCACGGCGTCTCCTCAGCTCCAGCTCTGATCTCATTCAGGTTATCGTAGGGGTGTAACGATGCACAAAAACAAAAAACATATCTAAAAGCCACAAACCTCAGTGAAAAAGTGTCCTCGGGTCACACGGGCAGGTCGTGGAGCAGAAGGTTCGTCTTTTAAGTTTTTGATTTCTTTCTCAGAACCAAAGAGGAGCGTAAGAAGGAGGAGCGTCCCAAGGCCAAACCGGCGCCTAAACCCGAGAGTAAACCCAAACCCGAGTCTAAACCCGAGTCTGAGACCAAAGAAGACCCACCGAAGGACAGCAGTAAGGAGGAGGAGCCTCTGAGCGTCACACAGGAGGCGGAGTCAGAGGGAGAGGCTGAACCGCACCAGGTCCGTCTGACTTTATTCACCTTTAATCGTGCTGTTTTCATCGACTTGTAACCACTGTGTCATGAACTCCTGTCCAGCCACAATCTGGATCAGGCTCGTTTCTCTGAGGTCCCGATGGCCGTGACTGACGGGCGTATTAACCAATCAGAGAAAAGGAGGATACGACGTGCGGCGTATTTTGTAAAAAGGAAGTTATTTAAAAGGTTAAAGTGAACGATCTAAAATGGCGTCGTTAGAGACTGTCGGGCGGAGGAGAATTCCACACGGATCAATGAATACGTTTGGAACGGGACGGAAACTCAAAAGGCTTCATTTGTTCTCGGGCCGTTCTGTTCCTTCAGTAATGTGCGTTCTAGCCTGTGCATCCATGGAGTCGCCCACAGCACCCGCGGCCTTTCCTGTCGGGGCAACCCTCGTCCGTGCTGGGTAGACGTGTGACGAGGCGAGTGAGACTAAAGATCTTTTTCAAGAGTGTTCCGGCCCAGAGGCAGCAGTGTCACAAAGGCCCACGAGCTCCATTCGTTCAAAAATAACGCAAGTTGAACGCCAAAAAATGGTCAGGGGTTTCTCAACTGATCAGACTAATGTTGGAGTTCTGAGTCACGTGCATTTTGCTCTGTCAGGTCAACCTTTTGAGATGCAGCCATAGTGTTACGGATTACGTACGACTACGTTATTATGAATTCTGCTTATCAAATTTGATGGAGTAAATAAAAACTGAATGACTTTGGATACGTTGACTTTTATTTCTTGAGGAAAACGGAAAAACCGTCAAGGGTTTCTCAGCTGATGATCCGCAGACATTTGTTTTTGACGCAAAATCGATTTTTAAAGCATTTCTGTAGCAAAAAATCCTGACCTGATTGAGCAAAACCAAGGTCATTTTCGGACTCGGAGCATCAAAATTAGTCTCAGCTGAAAAACCCTGGACTATTTTCAAAAAATATTGTTTTATTACCCAGTGTAATCCAACATTGAATAATTAAATCAAGTTCTACCACGGTGAGAATTCCCAGGCTAACTGGCGTGCAGCATTTCCCTGTAACCGCACACATACTCCGCTGCGGGCGTCGCCATTATGGAGGATTGAAAGTGCCACAATTAAATAAATAAATACACCATTAAATAATTAAATAAATGTGTCATTAATTAATTAAATTACCAATGATTCTGTGTAAAAAAATATATATAATTATTTATCTATTAATTATTTCATGGTCCTGTGTTGCAGTGTTTCATGAATTAATTTTATCTGTCAAACTCGCCCATCAAAGTTTGAGGGGTGGGTCCTAACACCTGATTGGTCATCCTGCTCATCGAGTCAAGGCAAATCAATTCCAGAATAATGGATTTACGCAGACTAGTGAACATACTCCGATACGCTGGGTGGCGCTATTCTCCCTTACGTAGGTTTGAATACTCAAGCAAAAACAACTAAACACAAGCCTCGATCACTCTATCAAGGGATGTCAAGAAATAACTTTTTTTAAATTAATATCTGCTGTTTCTCAATAATCGTAAAGAGCACTCATCTGCCCGGTAGGTGGCGGTAAAACCAATGGATGCGGTACATTGCGACCGGGGCATTGAGGCAACGGCACATTCCAACTAGCACCCCTGTTGAGTACTTCTTCTAAAATTTCGGTCACTCTACAGTCAATGCCTTGGTCAGAAAGTGTGGAAATAACTCCAAGAACTTCAATAAATTCCTCCGCTTTATTCTGTATATGCTCGGGGTCTGCAGGTCCTGCTTCCACATACTCAGCAAGGTCGAAAATATCTCGCACCAACTCCCTTGAAACCTCATGAAGGTCCTCCATCAGCGTAGCCGCCATGTTTCCAAAAAACACTTCAGGCCAAAGCAATGGATTAGACTAGATTTGAGTTAACCAGGCTTTAGCCCGCCCACAACTTTTGATGGGCGAGTTTGACAGATAAAATTAATTCATGAAACACTGCAACACAGGACCATGAAATAATTAATTAAATAGATAAATAATTATATATATTTTTTTACACAGAATCATTGGTAATTTAATTAATTAATGACACATTTATTTAATTAATGACACATTTATTTAATTAATGACACATTTATTTAATTATTTAATGGTGCATTTATTTATTTAATTGTGGCACTTTCAATCCTCCATACGCCATAGCAACGCACAACACATCTGAATCAGATAAACCATTTTTGGCCAAAAACTTTGAGGAATGAGAAGTAGAAGAGCGTAAGCAGCTAGGTTAGCCTACTGTTAATATGAGCTTTATATTTCTATTGGAAACAGAAGAGGCACCGTTCATTATGTTCAGACCTACATTCAATGATCTCTGCACTGAAGCACATTTGGCTGGATTAGAAAAGTCAAACATAGAAGCTGTTTCCATAGCTCGGTAGCTTCAGGTTAAACGGCGTAAAAGTGAAATGACTCCACCGGGGGTTTGTTTCAAAGTGCAGGGTTTGTCCTGTTGGGATTCTGAGTTGTTGTCGATCTCGGGTAAAGCCTTGAGTGAGATCGTTTGGTGTTTTCCTCTGAAAGTGTTTGTATTTTCAGGAGTCGAACGGTGACGGACACGCGGAGGCCACGCCCGAGGAAGTGGGCGGGGCTGAGGGACAGGCGGAGTCTGTGAAGGCGGAGTCTGTGAAGGCGGAGTCTGTGAAGGCGGAGTCTGTGAAGGCGGAGTCTGTGAAGGCCGACACCGAGGAGAGCGCGGAGAATCTGGAGACGGATCTGCAGGAAGACGAGGAGGTAACGCCGGATGCCCTCCCGCGCTATAGTAGGGCTGGGCGATGTGGCCTAAAATCTATATCATGATATGAAAAAATAAATATCACGATAACGATATATTTGACGATATAATTGACAATGGACGAATTACTTCAAAATCCCAGCCTTATTTTTTTACGGCATAATTGTCTCGCAAATATGATCTACTCGAGCAGTTTACATCCTTCATTTCATTTTACTTTTTCAGCTCGTGTCCCCGTGTTCTACAGTCACCGTTTATGCTGCTCTGATGGAGCGCAACATAAATTATATTGTGTCCACAACGATATAAAAAATTACAACGATATCAAAACATTATATCACGGTAACGATATGCGATACGATACGGCCCAACCCTACGCTATAGTTAACGTGACTAAAATACTATTCATTTTCTCACTACTGAAATATCACGGAAGCACACATTTAAACATGGCTGAAGGTGTATTTTTATATGAAAACATCAACAACATTAAACTTGTAATACATGTTGTCCTAAAGGTTATGTGAGTCTCTACAGCAGACGTTCCACATTGTTCTCCTGCAGCTTCTGGCCTTAATGCTTTCCTCGTGGCTCTGTTCGTCCTGTTCCTGCTGCTGCTAAAATGCCTCTAAAGTCTCGTTTCCTTCAGGACTTCATGGAGAACATGGACGACATGGTGGTTCTGGACGAGCTGCAGGACGAGGACGGGGCGGAGTCGGCCGGTGAGAGTCGGACTTTTGAAATGAACTGTCGAGACGTTTCCATCTAATCTTTGTTCTTTCTCTCCCTCCAGACGACTCCAAAGGGGTGAGTGTCCAGATCTGTGAGGAACTCATCGAGAAAACGGCAACTCTTAAACACACGTGGATTTAAGGAGTTCACGTGCCTTTGATGCAATTTAAAAGCATTACATCAGAAATATGCTAAAATTATTTCCCCCCGTTTTGTATTTCAAATTTTCCCTTGAATCTCTCTTTAATTCCCCTCTTATTTTTCTTCACTTTTTTTTCTAATTTCCTTTCAATTTCTTTCAAATTTTTCCCCAATTCTCTATCACCATTCCCCCATTTTCCCTAATTTTCTAAAAAAATATATATTCCATTTTTTTTTCCTACGCATATTTTTTGTTTTCCCCCTATTTGCATTTTCACTTTTTCATAATTTACTCCAATTTTTTCTATGTTTTATTTTTTTCTCGGTTTTTGAGCATTTTTCTTCCAGTTTCTTGCTATTCTTTCCCTTAATTTAATTTTCTTTCCTTTAATATTCTTTCCCTTAGTTTTCCCGCCATTTGCATCTTCACTTTTTCATAATTTCCTCCAATTTCTTTCAATTTTTTTCTCCCTCCCCATATCTGCTCTTATGGCAGATGAACTCGATCGTGCGGGTTTGCAGATCTTCCAAACCTCAGTTTCGATGTGATCTCGTAGACTTCGTACGTCCCAGCTCTAATTGCAGCTCATGGCGAGAGAGACTTTGCCGTTGTGCTGCCCCGCCCGTGGAGAAGCTTTATGTCTGAGTGTTTCCATCATGGCGTCTGCTCTGGTGCAGGGGATGCGTGTGGTGGTCGTGATGGGCTTCAGAAAAGGATACAACTACATCAAAGATCTGATGCAACTCGCCAAACCCTTCGGCAGAGTGGTTCGACACCTCATCCTGGACCTGCGCTCGAAGGTACGCCTCCAGTCTGGCTTCAGCACCGAGACGGCCCTTTTAAAGATCTGACATGATCTGAGATTCTGACTCACAGAAGGTCACAGTGTTGGTTCTACTGGATCTGAGCCTTTGATACAGTCGACCATACTATTGTTTTAACTCGTTTAAAACACATGGGCCTCTCTGGTCCACAAATGGTTTACGTCCTACCTCACAGACAGGACCTTCATGGTGAATGTGGAGACCTGCTCCTCTAAGGTCCATAACATTACATGTGGGGTGCCCCAGGGTTCAATTTTAGGCCCAGTGCTTTTTAACCTGTATATGCTCCCTCTTGGTGATGTCATCAGGAGACATGGAGTCAACTTTCATAGTTACGCTGACGATACACAGTTGTACATCTCCATGTCTCCTGAGGACACCAGGCCAATGGATGCACTTTTTTTGGGTGGGTGGTATTGCTTCACTCGGCTCTTATTAGATCTATTGTGCCTAAATGAAGGCTTTAAAGCAGTGGTTCTCTAATAAAACGAATGTAGGAAATGTGACTTTTGCTCATTACACCAGTGATGTAAGTCAATTATAGAAACTCAAAGCTGTGGTGAAACTTTGAGACTCTCTCTGCTCAGGCGTATCTGCAGTTCTCCACCGAGGACGAGGCCGTGAACATGGCCAAGTTCTACAACGGGAACGTCCAGGCCTCGATCTGCGGGCGCCCCGTGAAGATCTTCCACTACACGGCCTTCCCTACAATACAGGTACTCCTGCTTTTACTGCTACCACCACTACTTACCGTACAGTAGAAAGGCGGCCATGACACTTCGGGTCTGACCCGCCCCTCGCTGGGACAACCTTAAGCTCTGGTCTGTTCAGCGATATGAATGTAGATGTTTGCAGCTCATTTTCCACGTTTCTTTTTCATCTCCATCCCTCACGATCTCCTGACATTGGAAGATCTATACATTTTACAATATGGAGTTCATCCCCAAACATCAGAGTCAGAATCGATTTTATTCGCCATTGATTGAGAACAGGTTCACAAGCTAGGAATGTTTCTTGATGCGGACGTGCAACATAAAACATATAACACAGAATTGAGATAAAATTAAACTATAAAACTTTAAACTATAAGGCTTTAGGGGCATGCATAAGGAATATTAATAAATAAGATACAAAGTAAAAAGTAATATATAGTAAGATGACAACAATAGACTTCAACAGTGTCGATCCGGGTCAGATCTGGCCCTGCAGTTTCAAACCTTTGGCCCAAAGAGGATTTTGAAGAACGATTATTTCACAAATCAGACCAAACATGTGATGCTCTATAATGTGGAAAATACTGTCAATGTTTTCCAGCAAAACAAGGAATGTTTGTTTATATTGCGCATTGGGTATAAGCTAAGGCAGCTCGATTTACCATTGGGGTGGATTTACAAAACTAATATTTGTATAAAGAACAGTGTTAATTTTGACAAGATATTTTAATTTAGTTTTAGTCTTTTGACGAAAATGTAATTCAATTTTAGTCGAGATTTAGTCGACTAAATTTAGGACAAATTTAATCGACTTTGTATTAATAATATTCATTATAATCACATTTAATCGAGGTCCTGCTTCATGGAGCTGCTCCTCATGAACAAAGCTCAGAGCTGCTCCTTTGGCAGAGGATTTACATGATATGAGGCTCTTTCAGACGGTCAGTAGAAGTTTGGATGATTTTAGTCTCTCCTTTTCATTTTTATTTAGTCTCATTTTAGTCGACTAAAATATCTGGACATTTTAGTCATAGTTTTAGTCGCATGAAAAACGTTAAATTTAGTTTTAGTCCAATTTTAGTCGTCAGAAAAATCACTTTGACTAAAATTAAGACTAAATATTTTAGTCGACGAAATTAACACTGATAAAGAAGCTGCTTTACCTTCAGCTTCAGCTCCCCCGGCGTTCTGGTGATGAAGAAAAGTCCCTCCTCGACACAGACAATATTTCCGCCTCTTCTCGGCTGCGATCAAGTGTCAAAAAAATGTGCACATCGATGAAACGTGACGCCTCTTTTATATTTAAAATTTGACAAATTTCTGCTTTTTTTTTCTTTAAACAGTTTGTGCCATTTATAAAAAGATAATTTCCCCGTTTTCTCTGTTATTTATTTATTTTTTCTCTCCTCACATTGGAGATGCACCACATGAACAAATGCACATCCGCCAAACCGCCATCTTGCTCTTGTGGTGGGCGTGTCTAAGTGTGCTCCTCCCCCCCCAGAGCGGCCGCGTCGTCTACATCGGGCAGATTCCAAACGTGGACTACGGCGAGGACGACATCCTGAAGTTCGTCGAGCCGTTCGGGAAGGTCACCAAGTTCTTCCTGCACCAGATTCGCCGCGAGGTGCGTTCCCGGTCGCCGTGGAAACGAGCTGCTGTTTTAATAAGAGTTCAATAACGTTTGTGTGACTCCTCCCCCAGTGCTTCATCGAGATGTCCAGGTCGGAGGAGGCGGAGTCTGTCACCGCGTACTACAGGACACACCCCTTACTGTTCCACGGGAAACGACTCACCACCTACGTCAGCCGCAAGTACCGGGAGCTGCGAGGGTGAGGACCGAGGAGGAGATGATGGAGATGATGACCGAGGAGGGGATGATGGAGATGATGAGAGCCTCGTTCTTCAAATGTTCTTCTGTCTTTCAGTCGACACGTGACGAAAGCCGACGATAAAAGAGCTTCTAAACGAGAGAAGAGTCCGAAACCCAGCGATGAACCTCCGGCCAAGAAAACACGACAGGAGGAGGAGGAGGAGCGGGGAGAGGAGGAGGAGCGGGGAGAGGAGGGAGAGAAGGAGGAGGAAGGAGAGAAGAAGGAGGAAGGAGAGAAGAAAGGAGAGGAAGGAGAGAAGGGGGAAGGAGATGAGAAGGCAGAGGAAACGTCTAAGGAACCAGACGAAGAGCTGGAAGCCAAGGCAGAAGGAGACGAAGAGTGTGAGGAGGAGGAGCGTGAGCAGCAGAGAGAGGAGGCGTCTGAGGAAGAGCGTCACGAAGATGAGAGGGAGGAGCAGGAGGACAAACTTCTGGACGAGTCTGAGGAGGAGCGACTGGACCGGAGCTCGGAGCTCGAGGAGGAGAGGAAGAGCTCATTATTCACAGAATCCAGGGTTTGTAGATTTTACACTCGTCTAAAACAGACCTGGAGTTGTTTTTCCAGTACATGGACTTTTACCGATACTGAAGTACGTGTCGTCTAGAACAATGTGGAAGATCTGCACATTTACAAAATCCGGTTCATCTGCAACGTCAAGAGATGAACAATGGGGAGAAATTGTGGCAAAATTAAGGAAAACATTTGCACAAAAATAAGGGGGGAAAAAAATTGGGCAAAAATGAAAAATTGATGGAGGAAAAAATGTGTGTTGGGAAAATTGGAGAGAAAAAAATTGGCAAAATAGGAAAATTATAAAAAATGAAATTAATAAGAACCGTAACTTTTCTGGTTCCACTGAGCTGTTTCTATTTTTCTGCTGAGACTCCAATCTGATCGTCCTGGATTTGATCGTGTATTTCTGAAGTTGATCTGAAGTTGATCTGAAGTTCTGTCACTGGACTCGTTCTGCTCAAAATCCATTTCTCGCGGCGCCACTGAAACTAAACACGAGCACCTTTGTGATAGTTTCCTTTCCTTCAATTATTCCAACATATATTCCCATGAATGTTCCACGAAGCGCCTTTACCACAGGAAATTTTCCAAACACTTTACATCAGTCCGTTACTTTTAGTGATGGGGTTTCCGAGCTCCCTCTGAAGAACCTTCTAAACGGTTTAAACACGACTGACCTGACCTCTGACCCCTTGTCCGTCAGTAACGCCGTCTTTCCTTTAGGACGAAATGGAGGCGATGGAGACCAATCAGGACATGCCTTCGCCCGAAGACCCGCCCCTCGAATGTGAAACTCCGCCCTCAGAACGTGAAACCCCGCCCACTGCGAGTAAACCCGCGGTGGCGTCGCTGCCTCTGCCGCCGTTCGACCCGACCACGCCCTTAGGTGAGAAGATCGTACCTCTGGAACTGAAAGTAAAATCAGCCCCAACGCTCTTTACCACGTTTAGTCTCTGAGGTTTATCAGGAAGTGTCTGAAAGACCAGGGAGAAACACAAGTACTCACAGGTTCGGTATCCACGTGTAGCAGGAAAGGCTGTCATCCAAATATGGTCATTTCCTTTGTGGGAGACAGAGCTGCTAAAGACGGGAGGAATATCCACAGGGGCTAAACTTTAGGGCCGTTTTTATTCCACTCTTTAACAACATCGCTCCATAAGACTCTACACTTGTGTATTTGTACTCAGGAGTACGTGTGTATTTGTACTCAGGAGTACGTGTGTATTTGTACTCAGGAGTGGAGCACGTGAAGATGGGTTATTACTGCCGGGTTTGTTCCCTGTTTTATTCCAACGAAGACGCCGCCAAACGCCGGCACTGCAGCACCAGAGATCACCATGACAACCTGCAGGTCAGAGACGCTCAGTTACTGTTCAGGGAGGTGTTTGTGGAACTAACTGTCCGGCAATAGGTTTCCTCTGGTTTCCCTTCCAGGGGGTCCTCCAGGGGGTCCTCCAGGGGGTCCTCCGGGGGGTCCTCCGGGGGGTCCTCCGGGGGGTCCTCCGGGGGGTCCTCCGGGGAGTCCTCCGGGGGGTCCTCCAGGGGGTCCTCCAGGTGGTCCTCCAGAGGTCCTCACAGAGCTCGGTTTATTAACTGTTTCCAGTGTTAATTTAGTCATAATTGTCAGTGAGATTATTAGCAACTAAAACTACATTATTATTATAATATTGTTCATGAGACTAAAATCCTCCAAACTCCAGTGTTTAAAAGAACCTCGTGTTTAAAGTCAGAGCTGCTAAAGGAGCAGCTCTGACTTTTCTTCATGAGGAATAAACATGAAACAGTCGACGTGATTTAATACGATTATAATAAATATTATAAATGCAAAGTTACTAAATTAGTCGACTAAAACTGAAGAGAATTATTTGACACAATCTCGACTAAATATAAATTACATTTTAGTCAAAATGAACTGTTTCATAAACCGTTACTTTACACGTCACCAGTTGGATTTAATTAAAAACTTGGACACGTTTGAAGCTGCAAAGTTATTAATCACTACATTTAAAATCTTTTGTACTTTGTATGAATGCTTCAGTACTTTCTACTTTGTATGAATGCTTCAGTACTTTCTACTTTGTATGAATGCTTCAGTACTTTCTACTTTGTATGAATGCTTCAGTACTTTCTACTTTATATGAATACTTCAGTACTTTCTACTTTGTATGAATACTTCAGTACTTTCTACTTTGTATGAATGCTTCAGTACTTTCTACTTTGTATGAATGCTTTAGTACTTTCTACTTTATATGAATACTTCAGTACTTTCTCTTCAGTGATGATATTGCAGTAACAGTTGTACTTTCTGTATCCGCTCAGTATAAAACCTTTTGTTGCAGAAATACCTGGAGACGAAGGTGAAGACGGGGAAGAAGGCGGAGCCTCAATAGTTTTTTTTTATTGCATTTTATAAAATTGAAACGGTGAGTTTTGTTTTTACTGGCCGAGGGTTTAACCTCTGACCTTTGTCTCCGCGGGACAGAGTTCTTCATCACGAGGACGATCGTTCCTCTTCAGTGAGTCCCATAAACTCTGGGTCTTTGTACAAAGTGCACGTTTAATCTCACTGGGAGATTGTTCTGTTTTTTAAATAAAACAAATGTGAAAAACTGACTTTGACTCAGTTCTTTTTCTTATTGGAAAAAGTAAAAATAATGTGTGGGTTTAGGTTCGACTGGTATCGAAATAATAAAAACTTTTCTGCCCTTTTGTCAAAAGTTTCTTGGTCGTTTCACCTCAAATAAATGATACAAATGAACATTATTGATCTGTTTTCTGGTTCTAAAAAGAATCTTTAAAATACCGTCCGTCCATTTTCTTCCTCTTTATCCGGGGCCGGGTCGCGGGGGCAGCGTCTCAGCAGAGATGCCCAGACTTCACCTCCTCCAGCTGTTCTGGGGGGGCCCCGAGGCCACACCAGGCCAGCTCGGAGACATAGTCCCACCAGCGTGTCCTGGGCCTTCCACGAGGCCTCCTCCCAATAGGACATGCCTGGAGCACCTCCCGAGGGAGGAGACCAGGAGGTATCCGGAACAGATGCCCTAGCCACCTCAGCTGCTCCTTTCGACGTGGAGGAGCAGCGACTCTAATCCGAGCTCCTCCCGGGTAACTGAGCTCCTCACCCCCAGTCACCCCCTGAAGGAAACTCATTTCGGCCGCTTGTATTCGCGATCTTGTCCTTTCGGTCGTTACCCAGATCTCATGACCATAGGTGAGGGTGACCATAGGTGAGGGTGGGATGACCATAGGTGAGGGTGGGATGACCATAGGTGAGGGTGGGAACGTAGATCTCATGACCATAGGTGAGGGTGGGATGACCATAGGTGAGGGTGGGAACGTAGATGGATCGGTAAATCGAGAGCTTTGCCTCAGACTCCGCCCCTCTTCACCACAACGGTCCGATACAGCGACCGCATCACTGCTGACGCCGCACCGATCCGTCTATCGATCTCACGCTCCATCCGTCCCTCACTGAGAACATGACCCCGAGATACTTGAACTCCTCCACTTGAGGCAAGGACACCCCACCGACCTGAAGAGTCGTGTATGTGTCGTGAGTGTGTGTGTGTGTGTGTGTGTGTGTATGTACATTTATATTTTTTTTATTATATATTTGTCTATTTTTCATTTCACTGGGTGTCAGAAAATTAGGGTTAATACCTTTGTTTTCCATTTCTGGAGAACGCTTCAACTAGAAGAAAACGACACAGAGATCGATACTTTGGTTGGCTTGCAAGGGAGAATCGCAGTTCACCACAGCTACGCAGAGCGGTTCTCCTCCAGTCTCAAAGAGTTGTTTTTTGGTTTTCCACAGCATATCACACATAGAGGTGGAGTTACAGATATTGCTCGTCACCTCTCAAACACATGTATCACACCATATCTTAAAACATGAATCACACTATACTTATCCGATCGGGAGGCCCGGCCTGTACAAGGACACCTGATGTTAGTGATACTCAGTCTGACCTGCACAGTCCGGCCCCCCCCTTGATTTACGTTTGTCCAGTTCACTGTTGTCTCACTATCCATGGTCAACCTGCTACCAGGCTGCTCTCTTACGTACTTTTGATACCACACAGTATCTTCTTAGATACTACTGGAACATTGTGAAACACATGCTAACCTTGCAGATAAATTCAAATACTTGGCTGTTGCATCATTCACATATTTACAGTTCTATTACACTGGGTGTTAAAAATCATTTAAGAAATTACATAGATATAGTGTTAATTCTGAAATGCTAATTGTGTAATTATAAACGTATGGCACAATAAAGTAACAAAAGTGTGTATGTGTGAGTAATATATATATATATATATATATATATATATATATATATATTTGAAATGTGGATTGGCGCACGGGTGAACTCTGCTGCTCTGTGATTGGCTGAGCTGGTCACATGCTTTACAGGAACTCTCCCTTTGCAGCTCAGACTCAAACTCTCCTCACACTGAACACAGCTGTGAAACATCTCCTCTGCTGGTCCAGGTTTTCCATCAGTGCGTCTGTTTCAAAGGTTATGAACATGATTCAGTGGAAACAGGATCAGACTTCTCTTTTCCTCATAGGTTTCAGACACTTGTGGGTTGTGTGTGTGTTTGTGTGGAGTCTGTACGTGTGTGTTGTTCCTGATTAAAGGAGACGGAGTCAGAGTTTTCTCACACGTGGGTAAATGAGCAAAGAGCAAACTGCAGCCCGGAGCCGCCTCAGATTCAGAACCTCCATCACAGCAGAGCCACGACTATTCAGAGACAGCGCCCTCTGCTGGTTGTAACATTTACACGTTTGATAAAATGATCTGCACCCACATCATAGAATCATAACAGTGCAGCGACCCTGTTTCCAATGTTCATGTGTAATGGTGTAAAGTTGGGAAATAGTTGAATGGCTTATTATAGTTAGTGTTGTGATTAGACAAGACTGTGGGGGCGGGACAAGTGCGGGGGGGGGCGGGAGAAGTGCGGGGGGCGGGGCTTGTGTTGACGTTGAGCAGTGCACGGGCTTGGTTACGCTATCTTTTTTGTTGTCTTCTAAGTGTACGGCGTGGTTATGGCCGACAGTCCCCTCTGAAGTCCTCTAATAAAGTGATAACTTGGTACAGCTGGACTTCTCTTCTTCTCCATCAGGACGCTACACCGCTGTCAGGAGTAAACGTGGAGTTTCTCTGCTAATACTCCGGTAGCCGCCGCTCGTCATGACTTCGCCGCACGCCTGACACTCATGCGAGAGTCAAAGAGGAGGCGATGGACAGTGAATACAGGAGCGCCTGAGATGGACTTCGGCCATGCTTCAGAGCAGAACCATGGAGTTAGCTGCAGAGGCTTCGGTTCAGAGAAACGCCTGCTATGAAGGACGTGAGGCCAGTTGTAAACAAATATGGCGGCGCTCGCGTTGAACATCTCCAAGTGGGAAAGCGGACTGGGATGCCTTCCATGCCCAATTTGAACTGTTAGCTAGCGCGGCTGGGTGTCCAGAAGAAGTTAAAGCACTCCGACCTGCTTCGTGCCTCACTGACGACGCCCTGACGTGTTGAGCCCAGCTGAGAGAAATGATTACGCTGCTTTAATTGGAGCTCTTCAGAGGCGGTTTGGACAGTGTAACCAACCTGATGTTTTGCGGTCTGAGCTGGCGAGCAGGTGAGCCTCAGAGGGCTGGCTAATGACATTGAGACCCTGACAAGAAGAGCGTATGCCCACGGGGGGGCAGAGGGAGCTGGCCAGAGATCAGTTCATCCGTGCATTAACACCAAGAGAGCTGTGGGTACAAACACGGCTGGCTCATCCCCGTACCCTACAGCACGCCCTACAGCGCGCCCTACAGCACGCCCTACAGCACGCTCTACAGCACGCCCTACAGCACGCCCTACAGCACGCTCTACAGCACGCCCTACAGCGCGCCCTACAGCACGCTCTACAGCACGCCCTACAGCACGCCCTACAGCGCGCCCTACAGCGCGCCCTACAGCGCGCTCTACAGCGCGCCCTACAGCGCGCCCTACAGCACGCCCTACAGCGCGCCCTACAGCGCGCCCTACAGCGCGCCCTACAGCACGCCCTACAGCACGCCCTACAGCACGCCCTACAGCACGCCCTACAGCGCGCCCTACAGCGCGCCCTACAGCGCGCCCTACAGCGCGCCCTACAGCACGCCCTACAGCACGCCCTACAGCACGCCCTACAGCACGCCCTACAGCACGCCCTACAGCACGCCCTACAGCACGCTCTACAGCGCGCCCTACAGCGCGCCCTACAGCACGCCCTACAGCACGCCCTACAGCACGCCCTACAGCACGCTCTACAGCACGCTCTACAGCACGCCCTACAGCACGCCCTACAGCACGCTCTACAGCACGCTCTACAGCACGCCCTACAGCACGCCCTACAGCACGCCCTAGTAGGCCGTGGGAGGCCAGCGGAGAGCAGCCCTGTTGTGAGGTCCGCGGTTCCAGAAGACCCAGGTCAGGAAAAGCCTGTCTGGGTTTCTGAGCTGACTGAACAACGCAGCAGCAACCGTCCTCGTCGTGGTCCTCGTCGTGGTCCTCGTCGTGGTCCTCGTCGTGGTCCTCGTCGTGGTCCTCGTCGTGGTCCTCGTCGTGGTCCTCGTCGTGGTCCTCCTGTGTGCTGTGGTCAGGCCGGCCATATCAGCGTGCGCTGCCCCAACAATGTTAGTGGTCAGGGAAACGCCTCGGGGTCTGTGTAAATGGGACCACACAGGCCCCCGCCACCGGGTCCCACCCGACCGTGTCGCCATCAGACGGAGCCCAACGGAGGAGTCGGGGGGGCGGGGCTCCACTCCCCCCAGAAGCAGATGACAACGCCGAATCTTCTAGGGTGGTGGGCTGGACTCGTATGGGAAATGTTTGCCATGTCCGTGTTACACTGACATGGGGCGTCGTGCTGTAATGGAATTTAATATATATATAATAACGTAAAAACCATAAAGAAGAGAGTTGAAGTCTGGATCAAGTGGTCATTTATTGTTTTAAACACAGGGAGAACACAGAGCGTTCTGCCTCCAACACTCAGGCATATTTATACAGTAATTACACATCAGAGTGACAAGAGACGACACCCTGACGTCAACACATGTGTTGTATCTCTGTAACACATGTGTTGTATCTCTGTAACACATGTGTTGTATCTCTGTAACACATGTGTTGTATCTCTGTAACACATGTGTTGTATCTCTGTAACACATGTGTTGTCTGTATACGTCCTGTCTCAAGGCCGAGCCTTTATCTGTGACATGACCTGAGATGAATATTCAGGTCATGTCACCGATGTCCCTTTCAGCCGTTAAACAATGACTAGTACATGTTAGAAATCTCTTTCTGACATTACAGGGCGTAGCCCTTGTCCACACCGGCTCCACTGCGACGCTAATGAGGCCGGATGTGGTGCCGCCTGGGACATGGCTAAAATCTACTGAGGTGAAGCTGTGGACAGTGACTGGGGAGCTAGCCCCCATGCTTGGGAAAGGGTTAGTAGCCATACAGGTGGGGGAACTGTCAGTGGACTTTGAAGTGTGGGTTGCTGCGGTACAAGACCCTGCATATTGGGTCTGGACGCTCGCTGTGTGTTGGGTCTTTGCAAGAACACAGTGACTTTTCCTGGGGGTCCCATGGTTGAGATGGTGTGTCCCACAAATGTTCGCAGTCAGGGCCGAGCAACCTCCAGAGCCGCAGAGACACAGCAAGATTTTGACCCCCCTCTTAAGTCCTCCTCCACAATGCCCACCACCCTCCACCGCTGCGGGGATAAGCTGCCCCATGACGACGTGAGCCCGCATGTTGCGTCTGAGGAAGATGGAGACAGAGTGGCAGCTGTAAGGGAGATATGGAAACGCAGCTGCGATCATTTGGAAGCTGACCAGCAGGAGGCGTTATGGCAAGTCTTGCATAGACATAGACATTTTTGCCCTTTCAGAAGAGGAAGTGGGCCTGGCACACCTGGCTCAACATGAAATCGACACCGGGGATGCGCGGCCAGTCAAAATGCGCCCCCGCCGCCTTCCTCTGGCGCACCAAACAGCTGCTGATAGTGCAATCGAGGGAATGCTGAAAGCAGGCATTATTGAGGCGTCAGAGTCCTCGGGCTTCCGGGCTTGTGATGAGCAATAAAAAAACAATCCCAAAATGAGATTCTGTGTGGATTACAGACCATTGAACAGTGTGACAAAGAAGGACTCATACCCACGGCCTCGGATTGACCAGTCTCTGGACTTGGTGTCTGGCTCATCCTGGTTTTCCTCGTTGGATTTGCGCAGAGGGTACTGGCAGGTGCCGTTAAGTCCTGCACTGGCAGGGGATTGTGGCAGTTCCGGGTGCTCTGCTTTGGCCTCTGTAATGCCTTCTGAAAGGCTGATGGAAAAAGTGCTGGCTGCCATTCCCCGTCAACAATGTTTAGTCTGCTTGGACGACATCCTGGTTCACGGGAGCTCATTCGAAACGGCCTTGAATTCGCTCCGGATGGTCCTTCAGAGAATTTCAGCTGCAGGTCTGAAACTCCACCCCGACAAGTGCTGCTTCATGAGAAAGGAGTTGGAGTTTCTGGGACACAAGATTGGAGGGGAGGGCATTGGTGCACTGGAAGAGAAGGTGCAGGCAGTGAGAGACTGGCCGACACCATCTAACCTCAGAGAGCTTCATCGGACTTGCTTCCTACTACAGACCCACTGTTTTGCCTGCAGCGGAAGGACTGTGACTTTGTTTGGACACTCGAGTGTGAGAACGCGTTCAACACTTTATAAAAGGTGTAGCGACCCTGTTTCCAATGTTCATGTTTAATGGTGTATGACTAAAGTTGGGAAATAGTGCATGTTGAATGGCTTATTATTGTTTGGTTAAAACTCTATTTTCCTCCTATGTTATTTTCTCTGTTTTTCTTTTGTTATGGTTGTAAGTCTTTAGTGTGTGAGATAGAGCTGAGACATCAGGCCTCTTCCATTTAATTTACTTCAATGGGGGCGACGGTGGCACAGATGGTAGAGCGGGTCGTCTCGTGATCGGAAGGTCGGGGGTTCGAACCCCACCTCCTGAAGGTGCCCGCTGTCGTTGTGTCCTTGGGCAAGACACTTCGCCCACCTTGCCTCCAGTGTCTGCGTACACTGGTGTATGAATGGGTGAGAGGTTCCTCGCTGTAAAGCGCTTTGAGCCTAATGTAGGTGGAAAAGCGCTTTATAAGTTGAGACCATTTACACTAGATGGCGCTGGGACAGGAGTTGAGCCTAATGTTTCTGGTGCATTGATGAGGTAACTTAACACAGGTGCTCAGTGGCCACGCCCCGTCCATGCACAGGAGAACAGACGCCATCGGTGAGTTTAGTCTATTTTAGTGTTAAAACTAACTAGAAATAAAACAAGTTGTCCAGTTCATAAGTATCTAAAATGGTAAAATATCAAATTGTTAAGTTGACAAAGTTACAATTAAAATCTGAATCAATAGGGGCGGGGCTTATGTTGATGTTGACGTTGAGTGTGGAGTTGAGCACGGGCTAGGTTACGCTATCTTTTTTGTTGTCTTCTAAGTGTAGGGCGTGGTTATGGCCGACAGTCCCCTCTGAAGGTCCGCCGGAGAGACGTCCGCTACTCAGGCGTGAGAATGTTCCGTGTTTACTTGGCGCTGTTCGTGGCGGTTTCTCGTAGCACTGACCACGCCCCCTCACTGCAAATGTGGGCGGAGTTTGGTCTTTACTGCTATTTTAAAATAAAGATTAATTTACAGGACAACAGGACAGAACGGCTGCTACTTGTGCGGTGGGAAAGTTCCTCCAAAAGCTTCATGTCCAGCCCAGGAACATTGAACAAAGCCCATGTTCACGATATAAGTCCCTCTTACTGTATATAAGGGTCAAACTGGATCTGAGGCGGCTCCGGTCTGTCCTTCACACGATGAGGTTTATCTCTGTGTTTATGGCTCTGACTCTCCCCCAGGACGAGACGAGGAGGAAATGTCAAAAAGAAAACAAACGTCCTCTGGCTCTGAGCCTCCAGAGGGCAGCACTGAGCCACAGCTCTATGGGACAAAGTGAGTTCAGTCGTTTCTTATCGACTTTAACCTCCTTCAAAGACAAATGTATTTTTAGACAAAGCAAAACCAGATTAATCCTCTCTCCACAGACGCAGATCCACAGGTTCAGTGTCCGCTCTGTCCATGAAGAGTGACTGGTCTCATCATGAACCTGCTCCAGACTCACAGTAAGAACTGACCTGAACACAGAGTCTCAGCAGCTAAACTGTGCTTTATATTTATAACAAATGTGATGTTAAAGTGGTGCTCAGTGCTGTGTGTTTGTGTCTCAGAGAAACAGAGTCAGAGCAGGACGCCTGGCCTCAGTGTGGAGACACAGGTCCTGATCAGTGGGTTCAAGGCCCTGCACCAGGTGGGTCTGCTCAGTCTGAGACTCATGAACTACAGCAGGGAATAAGAGACCTGTTCATCAGCTTTAACAAGTGTCTGCCTCCTCTGTGTCCAGGTGAATGTCTCCAGACAGAGGGAACTGAAAGATCAGGAGATAGAACTCTTCTGAACAGCATCTTCACTGAGCTGTACATCACAGAGGGCCTCAGTGAAGATGCCAGAGCCCAACCTGAGGAGAGGAGTCTGGAGACACAGTCCAAGAAGAAGGAGGTCCAGGAGATCACCATCAGGTGCCAGGACATCTTTAAAGCTCTGCCCCCTGAGCAGCAGCAGGGGGCGCTGCAGCAGGGCTCCATCAGAGCCGTGCTGACTGTGGGCGTGGCTGGAGTGGGGAAGACCTTCTCAGTCCTGAAGTTCTGTCTGGACTGGGCCCAGGGCTCAGAGAACCAGGAGCTGCAGCTGGTGGTGCCACTGTTCTTCAGAGAGATAAACCTGGTCAGAAGGGGGCGCTACAGTCTGATGGAGCTGATCCAAGTGTTCCATCCAGCGCTGGATCCACAGGTCACTCTCATTTAGATAAAGCTCTACCTTTCACCTCATATGTTTAAAAAGTCTAACACACTTTTGAAAGGACTCATCGCTCTCAGGGCGTTTGTTAGTTCAGTCTGAGTTCACATTCACCGGCACCAAACGATTCAAACAGTCGTTCATCTCAGACGCTCTTCCTGGAGCCAATCCTCTCACTCTCACGTCTCAGGTGATCAATGTGACGGGAAAGAAATGCACTTCATTAAACAGATGGAGATGAAGCTTCACAGCCCAGACTGAGGCAGAGACACATCACGGTTATGAAGATGAACATCAGACCAATGTGTATTCAGTAGGAAATGCTCTAGACCTTTCTTCACTTAAACATGAAACGTTACACTGAAAGTTCACGCCCGTCACGAGGCTGACGCCACAAACCAGTGACAGAAATGGTAAACACTGAGTCCCTCAAACTGAGCTCCACGACTCACTGGTTTGAAGTTACGGTTGAAGGAACGTCGTGTAAAGTCATGGATGTTAAATGTTGTGTTTCTCTGACCCACAGACTCTGTCCGTCTGTAAACTCCTGCTCATCTTCGACGGCCTGGACGAGAGCAGACTGCCTCTGGACTTCAGCTGTGAGCTCATCTCTGAGGTCACACAGAGGTCAGAGGTCGGCGTACTGTTGGTGAACCTCATCAGAGGCGCTCTGCTTCCTCACGCCCTTATATGGATCACCTCCCGCCCAGCGGCGGCCCATCAGATCCCAGCGCGGTGCGTGCACAGGGTCACGGAGGTCAGGGGCTTCATCACTGACCGACAGAAGGAGCAGTACTTCAGGAAGAGGTTCTCAGATGAAGAGCAGCTTCAAACAGTCCTGTCCCACCTCAGAACCTCCCGCAGCCTCCACAACATGAGCCAGATCCCAGTCTTCTGCTGGATCACCTCCACAGTCCTGGACCACGTGTTGAGAACCCATCAGAGCGGACCACTGCCCCAGACCCTCACAGACATGTACGCACACTTCCTGTTGGTGCAGACGCACAGGAAGAGGAAGTATGAACAGACACAAACGGAGGTCAGGTCTGAGACAGCGGGGCTGACCGAGGCCGACACAGAGCTGCTCCTGAAGCTGGGGAGACTGGCCTTTGAGCATCTGCAGACAGGAAACATCATGTTCTACCAAGAAGACCTGGAGCAGGTGGGTCTGGACCTGAGCGAGGCCTCGGTCTACTCCGGACTGTGCACTGAGATCTTCAAACGAGAGAGTGTCTTCAACCAGTCAGTCTACTGCTTCATCCACCTGAGCGTGCAGGAGTTTCTGGCAGCCGTTTACCTGCACCACTGCTTTAAGAACAACCAGGAGGTGGTCAGGGAGTTTCTTTATGGAAGTGAAGGAACCGTCTCAGGGTTAAGTCCAAATATGTTCCTCAGAAAAGCTCTTGAAAAGTCCCTGCAGAGTCCAAACGGCCACCTGGACCTGTTTGTGCGGTTCCTTCATGGCCTGAGTCTGGAGTCCAACCACAGACTTTTAGGAGCTCTGCTGAGTCCAATGGACCAATCAGAAATCGCAGAAGTCAGAAGAAACCTTAAAGAGATGAGCTCAGGGGAAGTCTCTCCCGACAGAAGCATCAACATCTTCCACTGTCTGATGGAGCTGAAGGACCAGTCTGTACAGCAGCAGATCCAGGACTTCCTGAAGTCTGGAGGTGGATCTAAGGAGTTTCTGTCTGAGATCCAGTGCTCGGCTCTGGCCTACATGCTGCAGATGTCAGAGCAGGTCCTGGAGGAGCTGGACCTAAGGAAGTACATCACGTCTTATCAGGGTAAACGGAGACTGATCCCAGCGGTGAGGAACTGCAGGAAGGCTGTGTGAGTCCTCAGTCACAGACAGAAGCTTCACAGACACGTTATAATCACTCACATGTCGCTCTAACATCTGTTACAGGTTTACTCGCTGTAGACTCTCAGATCTTCACTGTGAAGTGGTGGCATCAGCGCTGAGCTCCAGCCCCTCCCATCTCAGAGAGTTGAATCTGAGTTCTAATGACCTGAGTGACTCCTCAATGTCTGCTCTGTGTGCTGGTCTGAAGAGTCCTCACTGTCAGCTCTCCACTCTCAGGTCAGTGTTGGTCTGAGGAGTCCTCACTGTCAGCTCTCCTCTCTCAGGTCAGTGTTGGTCTGAAGAGTCCTCACTGTCAGCTCTCCTCTCTCAGGTCAGTGCTGGTCTGAAGAGTCCTCACTGTCAGCTCTCCTCTCTCAGGTCAGTGCTGGTCTGAAGAGTCCTCACTGTCAGCTCTCCACTCTCAGGTCAGTGCAGGTCTGAAGAGTCCTCACTGTCAGCTCTCCTCTCTCAGGTCAGTGCTGTGTCTGAGGACATCAGTGTCAGGTCTGTGACGGCTCTCGCTCGTCCGTCCTCCACTCTCCTCATCCTTTAATAACTGAAACTGAGTGATGGGACGTAAACGTTCTCTGAGAGTGAAGTGTAGGAGATCATATCTGAAAAACTACAGCATTTACCCCGACCTCTGAGTCCTGCTCCAAACCAGAGTCTCAGATGTTCAGCTGTAGCTACAGAAACTCCTCTGACTTTACTCTGGACTTAATCACTTAATTTACTCTTTATTCAGATTGTGGGGCTGTGGTTTGTCAGAGATCAGCTGTTCCTCTCTGGCCTCAGCTCTGAAGTCCAACCCCTCACATCTCACTGAGCTGGAGCTGAGTGAGAACAAACTGTCTGACTCAGGAGTGTCTCATCTGTGTGGTTTCCTGCAGATCACAGACTGTCGCCTGCAGACTCTCAGGTCAGTTCACTGTCTCTGTGTCAGGTCTTAAGTTTAACACAAACTATGAACAAAACAGTTTTAGTGATTTGTTTTGTTCATGACAAAAACAAATAAATTTCCAGAAGAATGAAAGTCTAGAAGTCTTATCCAACAGACTTTTTGAACACTGTAAATGATTTAAAAAGAGACATAACAAAATTAATGAAATGTATTTATCTATTTATGCTTTTTATACATTAAGATTTGTATATTGTTCAAACTATATATTTTAGAAAGTTTTAGGAAAGAATTAGACTTTAAACAGTTTTTTGAAATTCTATAGTTTTTTTTTTAATTATTAACTATTCAGTTTTAATTCATGTCTTTGTTATTCAAGATGTCCATCTTTGTGCTTGTGTTTTCTGTATGAACTCTAGACTTGTATCACTTCATTCATTCTTTATTCAGATTGTGGGGCTGTGGTTTGTCAGAGATCAGCTGTTCCTCTCTGGCCTCAGCTCTGAAGTCCAACCCCTCACATCTCACTGAGCTGGAGCTGAGTGAGAACAGAGACCTGTCTGACTCTGAAGTGTCCCGTCTGTGTGGTTTCCTGCAGAGGTCAGACTGTCGCCTGCAGACTCTCAGGTCAGTAGTAGCAGCTCGCCGACTTGAAAGGGAATGTCCTTTCTACGTGAAGTAAATAACTGGAATTCACTCTAATGAACTGTCTTTTTGGGTTTTTATTTGCAGTAGTTTAGTTTATTTGTTTATTTGAGCAGTTATTCTGCTCAAAAGGAGTGGGCCGAAGCAAAAGGCTTATAAGCTCCACCCCCAAAATAAAAACAATAACATTTTAATTTAACAATCAAAGAAAACACAACAGCTGTTTCATTTCTTGTACAATGTCGTGTCAATTTCCTCTTTTTATTTATTTTTGTATATTTTTTTTGTTTTAGTTTTGTATAATGTATTATGAAATCCCTACATAGTGTAATGCATTAAAAAGCATTAATACTTATTATACTCTGAGATCTTGCTACTTCCCAGCTGTCATTACCATCCTCAGTATAATTTTAATTTGAGTTTAATATTATTATTAATTTATTTATTTGAGTTGTGTGTGAAGCATGATGTAGCCCTGCACAGTGTGGTGCATTAAAAAGCCAGAGTGTAGAGCGGGCCAGTTGAAGGGGGCAGTAGCTCCCCACCAACAAAATAAAAATACAGAGCAAGGTATAAACTGTTACCAAGCCAAATACAAAGAAGGTTCAAGAACGTACTGGTCGTTATGAATTACGTGATGAATTAAACTTTAGGATTCAGAAACATAGCACAACGTTTTAGCCCAACAGTTAATGGTGAACAATTGTGGAATAAACTGGAGATGGAATTGAAACGATGTCCAAACATCAACCTGTTCAAATATAAATACAAACAAAAGACTTTTGAAATATACAGACAAGAAGAAATGTGTTGCCACTAGGGGGAGCAGTGGGATCGATTATGTGTATTTTTTCCTCTATAATCAGGAAGAGTGTTGCTGCTGGAACGGTTGTCATTCTATCGCTCAAATTATAAATAGAGAATTAGGGTTGGCAGGTTATGGATCTGATGAGAGGAGTCCTCCCAACGGGCTCTAAACGTTAATGCACCACTCAGCATAGGAACATCATCTATAAAATCAGCTGTTAGGGCAGCTGGGTGGGGGTTTGTTGGTGGGGAGCTACTGCTCTCTTCAACTGGCCCGCTCTACACTCTGGCTTTGTAATGCACCACACTGTGCAGGGCTACGCCATACTTCACATATAACTCAAATAAATAAACTCAAATAAAAATGATATTGAGGATGGTAATGACAGCTGGGAAGTAGTAAGATCTCGGAGTATAATAAGTATTAATACTTTTTAATGCATAACACTATGTATGGCTTTCATGATACATTATACATGAACAAAAAAAAAGAGGAAATTTTACAAATTGATATTATACTGGGGATGGTCATGACAGCTGGGAAGTAGCAGGATCACGAAGTATAATATAAACTGCTGCATAGTAACGAGCCTTTATAACATTACAATAGTGACTTCCGGTAATGTTACACTAGTGATGTTAGTAATGCACCAATGTTTGGCATTGGTAACAATTTGTAAGAAATATATTAATGTTCATCATTTGTTACTTGCTCTGTGCTAGACATTGTACAAGAAATGAAACAGCTGTTGTGTTTTGTGCTTTGATTGTTAAATGAAAATGTTTTTATTTTGGGGGTGGAGCTTATAAGCCTTTTGCTTCGGCCCACTCCTTTTGAGCAGAATAACTGCTCAAATAGACAAATAAAACTAAGCTGAACAAACCCCCACCCAGCTGCCCTAACAGCTAATTTTATAGATGATGTTCCTATGCTGAGTGGTGCATTAACAGACAAGGTTTAGAGCCCGTTGGGAGGATTCCACACGAGGCAAAATATGAATTGGCTTTAAATCATCAGGTCCGCCTCTCTTAACTCCAGTGAAACCTTCCTCTCCACGTGCTGCGCGTCTATAAGCCTCCCTGTATTTAACCACGGGGGAGAGGAGTGACCACAGGAACATCGGGGAAGTACGTGGTCGATGCCCGTTGTCATGGGAATAAGTCCGTTGAACAGCTGATCGTTGTTACGTGGCTGATGTCGTGATGTTTTGTGAACACGGACTGAACTAACTCTGGAGTAAATACAGTTGGAGCTCAGACAAAGCTCCTACATGTGTGAAAACCGCCTCAGTTATTTATTTTGTTTTGTTCATGAAAAAGATTTATTAGTTTCCAGGAGAATGAAAGTCTAGAAGTCTTATTCTACAGCTTTTAGAACACTATAAAGGATTTAAAAAGAGACATAATGACATTTATGCTTTTTATACATTAAGATTTGTATATTTTTCACACTATATTTAGGAAAGTTTTAGGAAAGAATCAGACCAACCGGTTTGTAGATATTTCAATTTCAATTTTTTTGTATTTTTTTTGTATTAACTATTCAGTTTGAATTCATTTCGTTTATTGATCAAGATGTCAGTCTTTGTTTGTTTTTTATCTGTATTAATTCTGGACTTTAAGGCAAGGCAAGTTTATTTGTAGAGCACAATTCCTACACAAGGCAATTCAAAGCTTCACAGTTGCATAAAATTACAAGAAAACAGATCAAATCAATTATTAAAACATCAACATAAAGTTAATCAATGACAGTAAAAGGCCAGAGTGCAGATAAAATACTTTCAGTTTTCATCTGCTCGGGTAAAAAGAGCTGTTTTCAGCCTGGATTTGAACATTGTCAGAGTTGAGGCCTGTCTCACATCCTCATGAAGACTGTTCCAGATTTTAGCTTTAGCCTCAGCGTGTTTAGTCCTGACTCTGGGAACCACCAGGAGACCCCTCCCTGAAGTTCTCAGGGCCCGAGATGGTTCATACGGCTCTAACATGTCAGAGATGGACTTTGGTGCTAAACCATGAAAAGACTTGTACACAAGCAGAGCTGTTTTGACTTTAATCACATCATTTATTCTTTATTCAGATTGAGTTCCTGTGGTTTGACAGAGATCAGCTGTTCCTCTCTGGCCTCAGCGCTGAAGTCCAACCCCTCACATCTCACTGAGCTGGAGCTGAGTAATAACAGAGACCTGTCTGACTCAGGAGTGTCTCGTCTGTGTGATTTCCTGCAGAGGTCAGACTGTCGCCTGCAGACTCTCAGGTCAGTTCACTGTCTCTGTGTCAGGGCTCAAGTTTTAACACAAATTATGAACTAAACAGTTTTAGTGATCAACGCACACCGAGGCTGCAGTGACGCTGAACCCCGCGCCATGATTCAGATCTGCTGAATCCAAACGCGGCGCCGCAGACTAAACAACAGGCTTTTAACCTCCTGCAGAGGCACAATGGCCTGTGACAGACAGGGGGCGCTGTAAACTTTGTTTGGGAGGGACGAGGGAAGCCACAGAGACAGAGGAACTATTGTCAGGGCTCATGCTTCAGGCAGAGAATATTAAACTCATGTCTGTCACCAACCTGCTATTTAAGGTCCGCTCACACTACACAATTTTTATGCCCGATTTTGATACAATTCTCCGTCGCGCCGAGTCTTCCTGAGTCGAGGTTAGTCTAAGCAGTCGCACAGAGTCAAGTGTGGGGGGGGGTCACGACTGGACTACAGTCGCAGGAAATCAAACATGTTTGATTTTTAAGCCTGATTTTGGACGCAGAGGAGAAACGTGGGTGATTTTACCCCAAAGTGAACATACAGAAAGCAGCGGCCATGACAGAAAAACACCGGCGCGCCTCCTTTTTCATTTCTGTTAAAACTGCGGCACAAACAGCTCATGTCACGGCCACAGCCCCACACGAACCAGCACAACTTTATATCACCAACGAGAACCACCTTTTCAGTCACATTTCAACCACAAAGTTTAGCGGCACTTACTGACTTTGGAGACGGACTGTTCAGCTTCACCTCGCCTCTCTCCACTGTCTCCTCCGCCTCCTCCATCTTGGAGCGGAGGCCCATCTCCTTTTATTATTAAATCCACTGAAATACGTCCCGCTTCTTCTTTTTTTCAGACTTTTATCTCCATTTGACAGAACTATAGCCAAGTGTTTGGGCTTCGTAGCAGTAGGAGCCTTGCACTGCGGTGTTGTGACACTGTTGACACCGCTGACCAAACTGGGACACGCACATGTTTTCACAAACACGGCCTAACTTTGCTGATCTGGGGTCAGTTTTTGAAGCTGGAGGAGAAATTAAGCGGTCGAGACACAGACGTGCTGTGTTATGAACATCAGCTGTTTGTCAGAATCGTGTAGCGTGTTCGCTCTGACGATTCTCAGTCGTTAAGTGTGAACCCCCAGGGGTTCTATAATCGCACTAGATCCAGTCGTGTAGTGTGGACCCCCCATTCTGTATAACATCGTTTAAGACTAGAAACATCGTGTAGTGTGTGCGGACCTTAATCTCAAAAAAGAGCCATGTTTGCGCTCTCTTTGTAACTTATTTTCTTCATGATGAAGTGATACATCACGTGTTTAAAGTGGCTCGTGGTTTGAGAAAAGCCTTTAGATTTGTATATTGTTCAAAGTATATTTTATAAAGTTTTAGGAAAGAACTAGACTTTAAATGGTTTGTGGAAAATTCTATTGTTTTTAATTATTAACTATTCAGTTTGAATTCATGTCATTTATTAATCAAGAAGTCTGTCTTTGTGTTTTTATCTGTATTTACTCTGGACTTAATCACCTCATTTATTCTTTATTCAGATTGTGGGGCTGTGTTTTGTCAGAGATCAGCTGTTCCTCTCTGGCCTCAGCTCTGAAGTCCAACCCCTCACATCTCACTGAACTGAACCTCAGTTATAACAGAGACCTGTTTGACTCGGGAGTGTCTCATCTGTGTGGTTTCCTGCAGAGGACAGACTGTCGCCTGCAGACTCTCAGGTCAGTTCACTGTCTCTGTGTCAGGGCTCAAGTTTTAACACAAACTATGAACTAACGACGCAACTGGACTACAGTCACAGGAAATCAACCTGATTTTGGACGCACAGGAGAAACGTGGGTGATTTCTCTGTCTCCAAAGTGAACACACATAAAGCT
Organism: Proterorhinus semilunaris; assembly: GCA_021464625.1. Lineage (NCBI taxonomy): Eukaryota > Metazoa > Chordata > Actinopteri > Gobiiformes > Gobiidae > Proterorhinus > Proterorhinus semilunaris. The sequence goes on along the minus strand of CM038344.1, from coordinate 235,503 downwards.
GCGGCAATGACGGAGTGAAATAAAGACAGAAAAACACCACAGTGCCTCATTTTCATTTCTGTTAAAACAGCGACACAAACAACTCGTGTCACGACCACAGCCCCACGCGAAACAGCACAACTTTATATCACCAAACGTTCACGAGAACCACCTTTTCAAGCTACATTTCAACCACAGAGTTTAGCGACACTGAGTTTGGAGACGAACTGTTCAGCTTCACCTCGCCTCTCTCCGCTTTCTCCGCCGTCTCCTCCGCCTCCTCCATCTTGGAGCGGAGGCCCGTCTCCTTTTATTATTAAATCCACTGAAATACGTCCCGCTTCTTCTTTTTTTCAGACTTTTATCTCCATTTGGCAGAACTATTGCCAAGTTGAAGGCTTCGTAGCAGTAGGTGTAATGTCCTTATCTGTTGAGAGTACAGGGATGAGACGGCTGTAGCTTTTAACTGTGTTTATTGAACTCCGCCAAGCCGGAAGTACGGGTCGTAGCAAAGAGCATAATGCAGGCGTGAGTTTCACAATAAAACATACATTACAGTAGGAGCCTTGCACTGCGATGTTGTGACACTGTTGACACCGCTGACCAAACTGGGACACGCACATGTTTTCACAAACACGGCCTAACTTTGCTGATCTGGGGTCAGTTTTTGAAGCTGGAGGAGAAATGAAGCGGTCGAGACACAGACGTGCTGTGTTATGAACATCAGCTGTTTGTCAGAGTCGTGTAGCGTGTTCGCTCTGACGATTCTCAGTCGTTAAGTGTGAACCCCCAGGGGTTCTATAATCGCACTAGATCCAGTCGTGTAGTGTGGACCCCCCATTCTGTATAACATCGTTTAAGACTAGAAACATCGTGTAGTGTGTGCGGACCTTAACCCACAAAAAAGAGCCATGTTTGCGCTCTCTTTGTAACTTATGTTCTTCATGATGAAGTGATACATCACGTGTTTAAAGTGGCTCGTGGTTTGAGAAAAGCCTTTAGATTTTTATATTGTTCAAAGTATATTTTATAAAGTTTTAGGAAAGAATTAGACTTTAAATGGTTTGTGGAAAATTCTATTGTTTTTAATTATTAACTATTCAGTTTGATTTCATGTCATTTATTAATCAACAAGTCTGTCTTTGTGTTTTTATCTGTATTTACTCTGGACTTAATCACTTAATTTATTCTTTATTCAGATTGAGTTCCTGTGGTTTGTCAGAGATCAGCTGTTCCTCTCTGGCCTCAGCTCTGAAGTCCAACCCCTCACATCTCACTGAGCTGGAGCTGAAACTTAACAGTCTGAGTAAGTCAGACGCGAAGGAGCTCCTCGTCCTTAAACAGAGCCGTCACTGTCGACTGAAGACACTGGAGTGAGTCCTGACTTTATGAGACTGTTCTGAACCTGGAGCAGCATTTTCTGTCTGTTTTTGTCTCTTTGAATAAAAACACTGGGATTGGAATAATCTGATTTCTGCTTCTCAACAGCTGGAGATAATGATGAGCCTCAGACTGAGTCCAGGAGAACAAACCCACAGAAGGATCCAGCATCACGGCTCAGTGGAACAGGTCTGAGCTCCATCAAGAACTGGTCTGAGACAGAAAGTCTCCTCCAAAGAAAGAACGAGGAGGACGAGAGAAGAAAGTGAAGTCCTTTAGGCCTCGCGGGTCACAGACTCTCCAGGCGTCTGATCCTGGAGCTTTATCCTCATACACCCAGATCAAGCAGGTTTTATCCCAAGTCGGTACGGTGCTAATAATATTCGAAGAACCTTAAATGTTATAACACAAGCAAATAATCACAATAGTGCTATGTTGATTAGTTGTGATGCACAGAAAGCCTTTGATAGTTAATTGGCATTTTCTTTATAGTACTCTTTCGGTTATGGGCTTTCATCAAAAATGTATAGAATGGGTAAAAGTTATTTACACAAATCCAAAATCTTGTGTCAGAGTTAATGGATGTTGTTCAGATTTCTTTTATTTGAAAAGAGGAGTTCGTCAAGGTGATTGTCTGAGTCCGTTGTTATTTGCAATTAATATTGAACCTTTCGCAGCCTTAATTAGAACAAATGAAAATATTAAGGGCATTAAGGATAAAAATAAACATGAACACAAGATCTCCCTATTTGCTGATGACATTTTAACATATATAAGTGAACCAGTGACATCCATACCAGCACTTATGGAATCTTTGGAATTATATGGGGAATTTTCTGGCTATCAGATAAATCAATCAAAATCGGAGGCAATGATGTTAAAGGGCCAATGGCCCATAGGTATAACTAATGAGTAACCAGGGATTCAGATATCTTGGAATCATTATAACCCCACAAATATCACAACTGTTTAAATCAAATTATGGGAAACTTATGGATGAAATAAAAAAAGATATTACACGGTGGGACATTCTACCCCTCTCACTCGTGGGGAGAATAGAAACTGTTAGAATGAACATATTACCACGGCTTCTGTTTTTATTTCAGTCATTGCCTATAAGACTACCAGAATATGTCTTCAAAACCCTTAATAAATGGATTTCAAAATTTATCTGGCAAAATAAACGTCCAAGGATTAGACTTAAAATACTGCCCCAGGGAGCTGGGAGGTCTGAATGTCCCAAACTTAAGAAATTATTATCTGGCTGCCCAGGTTAGGTCAATGCTTGTCTGGCTTTCTCGAGATGAAGAAGCAATATGGTATAATATGGAACAAGGTGAATGTTCAGGTATATTTCTTGATACCTTTCCATCTGTAAATCAGGACACACAAACAAAGAATAAAGTTACTAATGAATTAGTGAAAAATACTTTGACCACATGGTCAAAGGTTAAAAAAATCTTGAACCTCCCCAAGTCAATTTACAGATTAGTACAAATTAACCATAACTCAGAGTTCCCACCAACTTTAAGTTTAAACAATTGGGCTGGAAAAGGACTAATTATGTTGCCTCAGTTGTTTGAGGGTGGATGCCTATTGGCATTTCAGCAACTTCAACTAAGGTATAATCTCCCAAGCCAAGATTTTTATAAATATCTTCAATAGGTTGCGTTCACGATTTAGAATTCCATTTCAGTTGGAGGGCAGGTGCCAATACAACTCTATGGGAGAGAAACAGTTTTTGAAAGAAATTTCCAAAAAGAAAATGTTCAAATGTTTTCTCTGATCATCATGTGACAGTGATTGGATTCACAAACCTGACATGTGCATGTTATGGCTGAAAGTCCTTTCTACTGGCCAACATCAAGCACATGTTTTTGAATATTGTCTCCACTTCTGGACGCCTTTGTGAAGAAATAATTAGACATATGTTCATATCTGCTGGAAGATATGACTTTGAACTTTGTGTCAGATTTTGTTTCATGTGAATTGGCCTCAGGAATTACAGAGATATTAGCAATGATTTAAGACTATAAATCTGCATTTTGAGCGTTACTATGGTTACGGCCGTGGAATTTTCAGTTGCCCTCCACCTCAATGTTAAACTATAGGCTCTTTAGAGTGTTGTGATGTCACGTGAACGCAGCCTATTGAGACACTATAAATAAAAACAACATTTTGGATGTTTTGCAGGCTCCTCCCTCAAATATCGAACTATTCTTTGCATCGGTGATCAACAGGTCAATTACTACCAAATATATATCTCAAATGTATCAAATATTACAAGAGGCCTCTACATTGAATACCATATATATAAAAGGGAAATGGGGAACTGGAAATGAATATAACAATTCTAGCTGAAGATTGGGAACTGACTCTTCGGGAGGGAAATAAAATTATTAACAGTCCTATATTAACTGAGTTTGGAAAACAAAAGTTCGATTCTTTAGAACCCCCTCTGTTACATCTACATTTGGAGGTAATTCAAATCTGTGTTGGAGAGTCTGGTGGGAGATCACACGCATATATTTTGGGGGTGCCCTAAACTTTCGACCTTTTGGAAAAATATACAAGGTGAAATTGAAAGACGTTTAAGAATTAAAATTATATTGGAAGCACCCATTGTGATATTGGGGATCTTCCCAAGGGGAATAAGATCAAATTCTCATTTTAATTTGTAACTGAAAGATGTATATCATATGGAACAAATAACTGCTAAATTACAAATGAAGACTGATTTATTCAATGACAGACGGGCCCCGATACAACCCTATATTGTAAGTCTGTGAACATGTATTTTTCTTTTCTTTTTGTATGTATGAAAGCTTTGGACAATATTATGGACAATTACTACTCTTGAAAACATGTTGAAAAAACAAACAATTACTGTTATATTTTACTACTGTTTGACAATATGTGATTTGCACTGAACTATCTTAATAAAAACTAGTTCAAAAAAACATAAAGATATAAAACTGTAATTTTTTGTGAAGAACCAACAACAAGTGGGACACAATCATGAAGTGAAACGAAATTTATTGGATATTTCAAACATTTTTAACAAATAACTGAAAAATTTGGCGTATTTTATTTGTTTATACTCCTAATGATTGAAGAGCAGCTGCAATTTTAATTTGGATAGATATTTTCTTTTTTCTGAGGCATTTGTTTGAGGAAGTGCTGCCATTAGCCTGAATATGTCCTGATATCAGTGTGTGTTTAGTGTGTTGTGTGTCGATTGTCGGCTGCTGAAAGATGTGTGTTGTTTTCCTGCAGGTCGTTGTTGTAGTTGTGGCCTCAGTGTTTGCTGTTGTGTCGGTGGCTGAGCTCTGGGTCAGAGACTGAAAGTAAACGCTGGTTCTGAAGCTTTGCTGATTGTGGCTAAAACAGGATTATTTACTCCAACATTCTGAGTCAGCGCTTTTTCTTACAGATTTATTTGAAACTCAGTAATTACTTTGTCCAGTAACAAGTTACTTTTATCTCACTGTAACTCAGTTACCGACGCACTTACTTTAGTGGAGAAGTAACTATAACTGATTACTTTTTACAGTAATCTTCCCAACACTGGTCACCAGGGCCAAGTGTGAGGAACCACAGAAAGTGTCTCTTATTGTTCAGTGAGAAAAGTAAATGTCCAAAACATAACAGACTGCAGACGTGAGGATTTAAACATTTTATTTACCATTTAAAAACTAAGAATCAAAATGGAAAACAGGCTCAAACTATTGTCAGAAACAGATTTTCTCAAGAACTTATAAAGACTGAACAGTTAGCTCATATTAATGCAAACATTTCTGACTATAACTCATTTAACAAATGTGCAGGATTTCATAAACAAACACATGTTTTATTCAGGAGAAAAAATAAAATCAAGGGGATTAAAAAGGTATTTCCAGAAGCAGTGTTAAAAAAGTAAATTCAAATAAAACAAATCACTTGTACAATTAATAGTTTTCACGAGGTCAAAAAGAAGATCAATCTTAAAGGTTTGTGTTAAACATGTAAATTGATTTTTGATTCAAACAGAATAAAGAGACAATTTCATGAATAAAGAAAAATGTGTTAAGTGTTGAAATGTGCTTTACACACAGAGTGTTCATGTGTGTTTTTAGATTACTGCAAACATTTCTGATTATAACTCATTTAACATGTACAGTATTTAATAAACAAACAAATGTTATAAGAAGAAAAAAATAACATATTTCAAGTTTGATTAAAAGTTATTTCCAGGAACCGTCTTTAAAAGTTGATTCAAACAAAATCAATCACTTGTAAAATATATTGTTTTCACAAAGCCAAAAAGAAGTGTCTTTTGTAAATTACTTACATACAGTTAATGAAGAACAATCTTAAAAATGTGTGTTCAGCAACTTGTAAATTAATTTATTAAGTAAAACAGAAAAAGTGTTGGAGTTTGAAATGTGCTTTAAACACTGTGAGTTTTCATGTGTATTTTTAGATGAGCTCTCTGGGTGAATGTTTTCTGACAGACTGAGCAGCAGTAAGGCCTCTCTCCTGTGTGTGTTCTATGTTTATCTAAAGTTGACTTTCGGGCAAATGTTTTATCACAGATTGAACAGCCGTGTGGTTTCTCTCCTGTGTGTGTTCTTCTATGAGCGTCTAAGGTAAACTTTACGGCAAATGTTTTCTGACAGATTGAACAGTCGTGTGGTTTCTCTCCTGTGTGTTTTCGTCTATGTCTCTTGAGGTGAGGGAGCTGTGTAAACTTTCTCTCACAGACCTGACAGCTGTGAGGCCTCTCTCCTGTGTGTGTTCTTCTATGTTTCACTAGACTACATTCTTGGGCAAATGTTTTCTCACAGAATGAACAACTAAAAGGTTTCTCTCCTGTGTGCACTCTAATGTGTCTGTTTAAATCACGTTTCACTCTAAATTTCTTGTCACAAACATGACACTGGTGCTTCTTCTTCTCGTCTCCTCCGTCAGCTCCAGACGTCTCTCCGGTGTTGACCGTAGCGCTCGTCTCTGGTGCAGACTTGTTTTGGGCTTTGGTGCTTCTGCTCTGGACCTGGTGGTGGTGATCTCCATCAGCCTCTGTCTCCATCTGTGCGTCTGAGCGGCTGAATGGAGGTTCCCAGTCTTCATCATCGTCATCAGAGTGAGACGAGTGCTCAGTGTGTCCCTCCGTCTCTGAGCGCTCAGTTTGTCTCTGTGGAAGCGGGGAGGGCTCTTCTCTCTTCACGCTCACAGCCCTGGACTCTGGGAAACACCTGAAACATGATTTAAATATGAATAAACTGAACAATAATGTGACTTAGACGTGTTTGAAAGTGTGTGAGCCTACACTGGCAGCTGCTCTTCTGGCTCCTCTTTGATCCGTGAGGTCTCGGTGATTTCCCGTTTCAAACCCTGACCAGTGTCCACTCTGACCAGTACGACTCTCGGGCTCAGGATCTGGTCCAGGAGCCGCTGTTTCCTCTGGTTCTCGTCTTGGGAGCGACGCAGTTCCTCCTCAAACTCCGCCGTCGTCCTTTCAAACAGCGCACGTGTCTCTCCAGCCGCCGCAGCCAGACGCTCGTTCACAAACGCTCTGAACGTTTGGCCTTCACACATTTTTACAAACAGCCCTAAACAGAGACGACAGAGGAAACAATGAGGTTTCAGCGGATCATCTACATGTGACTCTCCTGTCCAATAGAGCTAAAGCCTGGACTTTTAAACTGTCACCAAAGTAAATGATGGGAAAGAATAAATCTGACTTTTGTTTGTGTTTTTAAATATCTGTGTGTAATCTGACCATAAAGTGTCCACATAATAGTAACGTTAACACATATTTTCTGTGGCAGTTTCTCTCCTGTCGAGCTAACTGCCGATTAGCCTTTAGCTCCTGAGAGATTTTAACTTCACCTTCATCAGGATTAAGGCCGACAAAGAAAACAAATCCCTAATAAGGTGTTAAACATCCTTATAAAACATTATCAACACAAACTGAACACATTTACTCACCTGTTCCGTGTCTAAAATGATGAAAATCCCAGTCGTTAGCTTCACACAACAGCAGCAGACTCTGGGGACAGAGCTGAGTGTGGTGTTGCCGCGGTAACGCACCTAACTGTTTCTCTACGGCCAAAAGTGTGAAATAAAACCTCTACACACAGAAATAAAACGGAGAAATGACGTTCAGTCCTAACGTATGAGGACCGTAAACAAGTCGGCTGCTCCAGGAGTCTTTTCAGAACACTTTAGCTCGTTCAATGGGTTTTTCCTATAGCCGTTAGCATGTAGCCACATTTAGGTGATGTCAGAGCCTGGTTAGAAATCATGACTGAACAAACAGAGCTTTTCAGATTTAACTTTAGTGAGGAATTAGCCTAAAACAGCGGCATCAGAGCTAAAGGCTAAGTCATAATGCATTTTGTGGGCTTGGATCCAGTGAACAATAAACCTATTTTATTCTGTTTACGATGGAGAAACCACTGAAATGATAAATGAAATGGACTTTCTATGCTTTTATATAGGGTAGAGTTGCATCTGTCTCTTTAAATATGGAATTGTCCTGTATTTGGCTTTAAAACTCCACAGTAGTCTTTTCAGTCGTCTCATCAAGATGTTTTTTCAGAGCAAATGTGTCCCCAGTCGCGAAGCGTCTTTATCGTCCATAGCTGCTGTGAGTGGAACGCGTCCTTCAGATTTACAAGCGTACCAGAAACACGCAAACAGAAAGGTTCCGGCTCGGGACTTTTTGAAAATGTGATTGAGTCAAAAGTGCGAGTCCCAGCCCTAGTAAAATAATGACAATTTCATTTAAAGGTGCACTGTGCAACTTTTTATGTAAAAAAATTAATTAAAAATAAATAAATAAAAAGATATTTGTGCACATTTGACCTTTGTTATTGTATTTGTATTGTGTACAGCACTTTGGTCAACTTTGGTTGTTGTAAAGCACTTTAGAAATTAAACTTTATTGATTGATTGACTTTCAGTGACCCTGCGGATGCTAGGGTGGTTACCTTTACTCACCATCCCACAGGCTTCAGGAGCACTTGTTTTTAAAGGAACAGGTCACAGTGTTTACATACTGAGATCTGTTCTTACCTGAGCTTAGACAAGTTCATCAAATCAAATCAAATCAAACTTTATTTATGAAGCGCTTTTCATACAAAATGTAACACAAAGTGCTTTACAGTGCTTAAAAATCATTAAAATCGTCCCCACCTGCAAATATACAGTGAGGAAAATAAGTATTTGAACACCTGCTATTTTGCAAGTTCTCCCACTTAGAAATCATGGAGGGTCTGAGACTGTCCTCGTAGGTGCGTGTCCACTGTGAGAGACAATCTAAAAAAAATAATCCAGAAATCACAATGTATGATTTTGTAACTATTTATTTGTGTGATACAGCTGCAAATAAGTATTTGAACACCTGAGAAAATCAATGTTAATATTTGGTACAGTCGCCTTTGTTTGCAATTACAAGGTCAAACGTTTCCTGTAGTTCTTCACCAGGTTTGCACACACTGCAGGAGGGACTTTGGCCCACTCCTCCACACAGATCTTCTCTAGATCAGTCAGGTTTCTGGGCTGGAGTTTGAGCTCCCTCCAAAGATTCTCTATTGGGTTTAGGTCTGGAGACTGGCTAGGCCAGAACCTTGATCTGCTTCTTACAGAGCCACTCCTTGGTTCTCCTGGCTGTGCTTCGGGTCATTGTCATGTTGGAAGACCTCGACCCATCTTCAATGCTCTAACTGAGGGAAGATCTCGCAATACATGGCCCCGGTCATCCTCTCCTTAATACAGTGCAGTCGCCCTGTCCCATGTGCAGAAAACCCCCCCAAAGCCTGATGCTACCACCCCCATGCTTCACAGTAGGGATGGTGTTCTTGGGATGGTACTCATCATTCTTCTTCCTCCAAACACGTTTAGTGGAATCATCTGACCACATGACCTTCTCCCATGACTCCTCTGGATCATCCAAATGGTCATTGGCAAACTTCAGACGGGCCTTGACATGTGCTGGTTTAAGCAGGGGAACCTTCCGGGCCATGCATGATTTCAAACCATGAAGGTGGACATTTTAAAGGCACTAACAGGTCTTTGAGGGTCAGAATTCTAGCTGATAGACAGATGTTCAAATACTTATTTGCAGCTGTATCACACAAATAAATAGATACATAATCATACATTGTGATTTCTGGATTATTTTTTTTAGATTGTCTCTCGCAGTGGACCTGCACCTACGAGGACAATTTCAGACCCTCCATGATTTCTAAGTGGGAGAACTTGCAAAATAGCAGGGTGTTCAAATACTTATTTTCCTCACTGTACATAAATAACTACATTTATATTCGTACCACGCATAGGGCTGCACAGTTCTACCACATGAACACAACTCAGAGCTGTTCCTTTGGCAGAGAGGAGGACCTAATGTACATGTTTCTTCTACCACATGAACACAACTCAGAGCTGTTCTTTTGGCAGAGAGGAGGACCTATTGTACATGTTTCTTCTACCACATGAACAAAACTCAGAGCTGTTCTTTTGGCAGAGAGGAGGACCTAATGTACATGTTTCTTCTACCACATGAACACAACTCAGAGCTGTTCCTTTGGCAGAGAGGAGGACCTATTGTACATGTTTCTTCTACCACATGAACACAACTCAGAGCTGTTCCTTTGGCAGAGAGGAGGACCTAATGTACATGTTTCTTCTACCACATGAACACAACTCAGAGCTGTTCCTTTGGCAGAGAGGAGGACCTAATGTACATGTTTCTTCTACCACATGAACACAACTCAGAGCTGTTCCTTTGGCAGAGAGGAGGACCTATTGTACATGTTTCTTCTCCCACATGAACACAACTCAGAGCTGTTCCTTTGGCAGAGAGGAGGACCTATTGTACATGTTTCTTCTCCCACATGAACACAACTCAGAGCTGTTCCTTTGGCAGAGAGGAGGACCTATTGTACATGTTTCTTCTCCCACATGAACACAACTCAGAGCTGTTCCTTTGGCAGTGAATCTAAATGACATGAGGCCGTTTCAAACTGTCACTGAGGTCTGGAGGATTTTTGTCTCTTCTTTACATTTGTCGTATTGTTTTATACATTTGACTCAGTTTTCGTCTCGTACTTTTCATTTAGTTTGAATCTCATTTCAGTCAGAAAAAACCCACAGGAGGTGAGGGCCACGTTTGAGAACCACGCAGCGAGGAATGGGCTTCGCGGAGCACGGCGTCCCGGGTGGAGCTCCACGTGTGTGACCGGCTTTGAAAGGGCTAAGCTTTCAAATGAGGTGTTACATCGGCCTATAGGGTGTAAACTCTCAGGTCATGAAGCTTTTAGATTTGGGTCAAGCTGAACTGGAGAAGACGAGGTGAAGAAAGAAGCTGCCAAACTCCTCCACGTTTCCCCTATTTAAATACGGTCACGCGAGGTGTTACACCATAAAGTATAATTACACTAAATTAAACAATGTGGATGTTCTAGGCGGATAAACAGGGGAACTATATTGTAAGGCGTAAGAATACCAGGAGTACTTCGGCATCCGTGCAGTAAAGTGAAGAGATCACTGTGCGGATGTCGAGCTACTCCTGGTATTCTTACGCCTTACAACATACATACTTGTGGAAATGTGGAAGAGCTTGGTAGCTTCTTTCTTTACCTCGTTTGGAGCTCTAGAGGAGAAGAGAGAGGCCAAATGCTAACGGCTAAATGCTAACGGCTAAATGCTAACGCCGTGACTGAAGGCTCACGTGGAGACCAGACAGGTACAGGTGAACTCGTCTAAGGTAAGAACAGGTCTCAGTGTGTAAAAACTGTGGCCTATTCCTTTAACTGAGCACATCTTCTCCAGTTCAGCTTGACCCAAATCTAAAAGCTTCACGACCCTATAGGCCGATGTAACGCCTCATTTGAAAGCTAAGGACAGAGCTAACTCTTTCCTCGTTTCTGTTGTCCTGCTTTCGTCATGTTGTCGTTGCGTCTTCATCAACACCTCTCCTCTCGCTGTCCCGTTACATTAGTTTGATCCACCTGCTTTCCAGGTGGATCTTCTGTTTCAGCTTCTGATTTCCAGTTTCCAAAGCCTTGTCCTCTCGCACCAAAGCCTCCTCTAAAGCTTTTCTGACGGCCATTGTCCAGACGTTGACATTTATGTCCTCGAGCTCCTTTTGAAGCCCCTGTGTTTCCAGTTGCAGGTCAGAAATGTCTTTTTCAAAAAATGTGATTCTGTCTTGTAGATGCTGCTGTTCATACTTTTGTTTGTTTAAGCTGTGGATGAGCTTCCTTTTATATTCGACTGAACTGCTCTGTGACCGTACCTCCATTTTAAGCGTCTTTAAAGTTGCTTTGAGCACCTTCTGACTTGTGATCTCTTCTTCCAATGAATAAATCTCCTCATTTAAATGAAGGTTCACCGTTCTCAAACCTTCTGAGTCCTGTTTCGTTTGATCGTGCTTCACCTCAACGGCTTTCAGATTCTGTAGTTTTTTGTGAAGTTTCTGGATCTTCTTGTTCAGTTCTTTGTTTTTATTTTCCAGATCAACACCAGCCTTCATAGTTTGTTTGTAACTATCGGAAGTGGCGCGTGCCTTTCTGATTTCACGCTTCATATTATCAATTTGTTCCAGCAGAGAGGCATTGTCCTCCATTAGGTGTTCATGCTTGGTTTGTTTCTCAGCCCATAGATAATCCGCCCTGTAGCTCTCAAATATGCCTGTGAGCTCCTCAAGATATTGTTCCAATTGCTTTTTCTGGCGGCTTTTGACTTTCTCTACCTCAATTAAATCGAGAGTCCTTACATCCAGATTCATCTGCTGGCTGATGCTTCGAATCATCCTGGTAATTCTTTCTTCTATATCTTTGGTTTCATTCTGAGTGTTGACAATCTGTTGTTCAAGCTCCTGACAGTGCAGTTTTAAAGGCGCGTTTTGGAGCAATTCAGCTTCTAGAAGTTTGGACTCATCGTTTAAAGCACGTTGCTGGATTTTCAACACTTCAATCTCATCTTGAAGTTCTATTTCCAGATTCTTTAGATGTTCCTCTGACTCTAATTCTTTCCTGAGTTCAAAATTGCTTTCCTTAAGGCTTTCTACGGCGTGAATGACATTATGTTCTATGTGTTTTAGCTGCTGACAGTTTTGGGCTAGAATGGATCTTCTGCGCTCTATTTCTTGAGCGAGTGAGGTCACCTCGTCCTGTTGGTTTGTGAGCGTCTCCAGAATTGCATTTTTCTCTCGTGTTAATTTGGCGCAGTCCTGCTCCAGGCCTGATAGCTCCTCCAGTTTGCCTGTCATATATCCTTTTTCCTCCTGGAGAAAAGTCCTGTTTCTCAGCTCTGTGACCTCTCTCTGAAGTTTTAAACACTCGACACTTAAAGCTGTAGTTTCATCTTTCACAACAGCGTTTTGCGTTTGTTTTGAGTTAACACATTCACGTGAAAGGCTGGTCAAAGCTGTCTCCTTCTCAAGGTGCTGGCCTTGAAGACGCCCGTCGCCCTCGGGCTCCCACTTGTAATCCTGCTGTAGGAATCTATTTACAGAAGTCAGCATTTTGACACGGTCGCCTGTATTTTCTCTAAGCTTCTCTTTTACAATGTTGAACAGATTTCTCATGAGAGTCTCTTCAGACACAAACTGGTGAGCCATGTTTAAGCCGCCCGCTCTCTCCTCTGCCCTCTGTGACAATGAATGCTGTCTGTCTGGAAAACCTTCAAAGATGATGTCATACAGTGGAATGCCAATCAAATTAAATTAAAGAACCGTTTCTAAGCAACCAGCCGTAGCCGTTTTTGGATTTGCCCATATATGGTCATGTTCAAAGCGACTGTTTGATGGAAAACAAACTGAATCTTCTCTCATTTCCCCTCCATTGCTTAATAAATGAATTATTAATAATTATCATGTTTGGTCCACATGGCCCTGATTTCATGTTTTTTTGTTGTTGTTATAAATGTGTTTATCGTCCGTCAGCAAAACGACTCAGCGGAGTCAGACACTTAAATATGAGAATATGAGCTTTAATAAAACTCTAGAAAGGACGTAGTCAAAGTAAAAGGAACCGAACGAACGGCTCTTTAAGCCAGTGTGATGGAATCAGATGAAACACGTATTCATGACTCTTTGATCTGTGACTGACTTCTGGTTTTTCAAATGTTATTCTCAAACTTTAGCTCCATTTGTTCATGGATTTTCCTCTGTCAAACACTTTGAATCATTCATTTCTATTTCTATTGACGGAACATAGCATAGAATTAGTTTAGTAAAATGGTGTAATACTTTTAAAAGCTCATTGCGGGACTTAGAATTATCGTCTACACCAAGCACAGTGCATAAACACACCGCATTCTTGCTCTATTGCTTTGTAATCGCCTCAGTCAAAGCTCACCCGTGTTCACCTGTATCAGTGACAGAGAGTATCTACAGGCCCCTGTTCACCTGTATCAGAGACAGAGAGTATCTACAGGCCCATGTTCACCTGTATCAGTGACAGAGAGTATCTACAGGCCCGTGTTCACCTGTATCAGTGACAGAGAGTATCTACAGACCCGTGTTCACCTGTATCAGTGACAGAGAGTATCTACAGGCTCACCTGTATCAGTGACAGAGAGTATCTACAGGCCCGTGTTCACCTGTATCAGTGACAGAGAGTATCTACAGACCCGTGTTCACCTGTATCAGTGACAGAGAGTATCTACAGGCTCACCTGTATCAGTGACAGAGAGTATCTACAGGCCCGTGTTCACCTGTATCAGTGACAGAGAGTATCTACAGACCCGTGTTCACCTGTATCAGTGACAGAGAGTATCTACAGGCTCACCTGTATCAGTGACAGAGAGTATCTACAGGCCCATGTTCTCCTGTATCAGTGACAGAGAGTATCTACAGGCCCATGTTCACCTGTATCAGAGACAGAGAGTATCTACAGACCCACGTTCACCTGTATCAGTGACAGAGAGTATCTACAGGCTCATGTTCACCTGTATCAGAGACAGAGAGTATCTACAGACCCACGTTCACCTGTATCAGTGACAGAGAGTATCTACAGACCCCTGTTCACCTGTATCAGAGACAGAGAGTATCTACAGGCCCATGTTCACCTGTATCAGTGACAGAGAGTATCTACAGACTCACCTGTATCAGAGACAGAGAGTATCTACAGACTCACCTGTATCAGTGACAGAGAGTATCTACAGACCCGTGTTCACCTGTATCAGTGACAGAGAGTATCTACAGGCTCACCTGTATCAGTGACAGAGAGTATCTACAGGCCCACGTTCACCTGTATCAGTGACAGAGAGTATCTACAGACTCACCTGTATCAGAGACAGAGAGTATCTACAGACCCACGTTCACCTGTATCAGTGACAGAGAGTATCTACAGGCCCATGTTCACCTGTATCAGTGACAGAGAGTATCTACAGGCCCACCTGTATCAGTGACAGATAGTATCTACAGACCCATGTTCACCTGTATCAGTGACAGAGAGTATCTACAGGCCCACGTTCACCTGTATCAGTGACAGAGAGTATCTACAGGCCCGTGTTCACCTGTATCAGTGACAGAGAGTATCTACAGACTCACCTGTATCAGAGACAGAGAGTATCTACAGACCCATGTTCACCTGTATCAGTGACAGAGAGTATCTACAGACCCATGTTCACCTGTATCAGGGACAGAGAGTATCTACAGACCCACGTTCACCTGTATCAGTGACAGAGAGTATCTACAGGCCCATGTTCACCTGTATCAGAGACAGAGAGTATCTACAGGCCCATGTTCACCTGTATCAGTGACAGAGAGTATCTACAGACCCACCTGTATCAGAGACAGAGAGTATCTACAGGCCCATGTTCACCTGTATCAGTGACAGAGAGTATCTACAGACCCATGTTCACCTGTATCAGTGACAGAGAGTATCTACAGGCCCATGTTCACCTGTATCAGTGACAGAGAGTATCTACAGGCCCATGTTCACCTGTATCAGAGACAGAGAGTATCTACAGGCCCATGTTCACCTGTATCAGTGACAGAGAGTATCTACAGACCCATGTTCACCTGTATCAGAGACAGAGAGTATCTACAGACCCATGTTCACCTGTATCAGTGACAGAGAGTATCTACAGACCCACCTGTATCAGAGACAGAGAGTATCTACAGGCCCATGTTCACCTGTATCAGTGACAGAGAGTATCTACAGACCCATGTTCACCTGTATCAGTGACAGAGAGTATCTACAGGCCCATGTTCACCTGTATCAGTGACAGAGAGTATCTACAGACCCACCTGTATCAGAGACAGAGAGTATCTACAGGCCCATGTTCACCTGTATCAGTGACAGAGAGTATCTACAGGCCCATGTTCACCTGTATCAGTGACAGAGAGTATCTACAGGCCCATGTTCACCTGTATCAGTGACAGAGAGTATCTACAGACTCACCTGTATCAGTGACAGAGAGTATCTACAGACCCATGTTCACCTGTATCAGTGACAGAGAGTATCTACAGGCCCATGTTCACCTGTATCAGTGACAGAGAGTATCTACAGACCCATGTTCACCTGTATCAGTGACAGAGAGTATCTACAGACCCATGTTCACCTGTATCAGAGACAGAGAGTATCTACAGGCCCCTGTTCACCTGTATCAGTGACAGAGAGTATCTACAGACCCATGTTCACCTGTATCAGAGACAGAGAGTATCTACAGGCCCCTGTTCACCTGTATCAGTGACAGAGAGTATCTACAGACCCATGTTCACCTGTATCAGAGACAGAGAGTATCTACAGACCCATGTTCACCTGTATCAGTGACAGAGAGTATCTACAGACCCATGTTCACCTGTATCAGGGACAGAGAGTATCTACAGACCCATGTTCACCTGTATCAGAGACAGAGAGTATCTACAGGCCCCTGTTCACCTGTATCAGAGACAGAGAGTATCTACAGACCCATGTTCACCTGTATCAGTGACAGAGAGTATCTACAGACTCACCTGTATCAGGGACAGAGAGTATCTACAGACCCATGTTCACCTGTATCAGTGACAGAGAGTATCTACAGGCCCATGTTCACCTGTATCAGTGACAGAGAGTATCTACAGGCCCATGTTCACCAGTATCAGTGACAGAGAGTATCTACAGGCCCATGTTCACCTGTATCAGTGACAGAGAGTATCTACAGGCCCATGTTCACCTGTATCAGTGACAGAGAGTATCTACAGGCCCATGTTCACCTGTATCAGTGACAGAGAGTATCTACAGGCCTGTGTTCACCTGTATCAGAGACAGAGAGTATCTACAGACTCACCTGTATCAGTGACAGAGAGTATCTACAGACCCGTGTTCACCTGTATCAGTGACAGAGAGTATCTACAGGCCCATGTTCACCTGTATCAGTGACAGAGAGTATCTACAGACCCATGTTCACCTGTATCAGTGACAGAGAGTATCTACAGACCCACCTGTATCAGTGACAGAGAGTATCTACAGGCCCATGTTCACCTGTATCAGTGACAGAGAGTATCTACAGGCCTGTGTTCACCTGTATCAGAGACAGAGAGTATCTACAGGCCCCTGTTCACCTGTATCAGTGACAGAGAGTATCTACAGGCCTGTGTTCACCTGTATCAGTGACAGAGAGTATCTACAGACCCACCTGTATCAGAGACAGAGAGTATCTACAGGCCCATGTTCACCTGTATCAGTGACAGAGAGTATCTACAGGCCCATGTTCACCTGTATCAGAGACAGAGAGTATCTACAGGCTCATGTTCACCTGTATCAGTGACAGAGAGTATCTACAGACTCACCTGTATCAGTGACAGAGAGTATCTACAGACCCATGTTCACCTGTATCAGTGACAGAGAGTATCTACAGGCCCATGTTCACCTGTATCAGTGACAGAGAGTATCTACAGGCCCATGTTCACCTGTATCAGTGACAGAGAGTATCTAAAGACCCATGTTCACCTGTATCAGTGACAGAGAGTATCTACAGGCCCATGTTCACCTGTATCAGTGACAGAGAGTATCTACAGGCCCATGTTCACCTGTATCAGAGACAGAGAGTATCTACAGACTCACCTGTATCAGTGACAGAGAGTATCTACAGACCCGTGTTCACCTGTATCAGTGACAGAGAGTATCTACAGACCCATGTTCACCTGTATCAGTGACAGAGAGTATCTACAGGCCCATGTTCACCTGTATCAGAGACAGAGAGTATCTACAGACCCATGTTCACCTGTATCAGAGACAGAGAGTATCTACAGGCCCATGTTCACCTGTATCAGTGACAGAGAGTATCTACAGACCCATGTTCACCTGTATCAGTGACAGAGAGTATCTACAGGCTCATGTTCACCTGTATCAGTGACAGAGAGTATCTACAGGCCCGTGTTCACCTGTATCAGAGACAGAGAGTATCTACAGGCCCCTGTTCACCTGTATCAGTGACAGAGAGTATCTACAGGCCCGTGTTCACCTGTATCAGAGACAGAGAGTATCTACAGACTCATGTTCACCTGTATCAGTGACAGAGAGTATCTACAGGCTCACCTGTATCAGTGACAGAGAGTATCTACAGGCTCACCTGTATCAGTGACAGAGAGTATCTACAGGCTCACCTGTATCAGAGACAGAGAGTATCTACAGGCTCACCTGTATCAGAGACAGAGAGTATCTACAGGCCCATGTTCACCTGTATCAGTGACAGAGAGTATCTACAGGCCCATGTTCACCTGTATCAGAGACAGAGAGTATCTACAGACTCACCTGTATCAGTGACAGAGAGTATCTACAGGCCCATGTTCACCTGTATCAGAGACAGAGAGTATCTACAGACTCACCTGTATCAGTGACAGAGAGTATCTACAGACCCATGTTCACCTGTATCAGTGACAGAGAGTATCTACAGGCCCATGTTCACCTGTATCAGTGACAGAGAGTATCTACAGGCCCATGTTCACCTGTATCAGTGACAGAGAGTATCTACAGGCCCGTGTTCACCTGTATCAGTGACAGAGAGTATCTACAGGCCCATGTTCACCTGTATCAGTGACAGAGAGTATCTACAGGCCCGTGTTCACCTGTATCAGTGACAGAGAGTATCTACAGGCCCATGTTCACCTGTATCAGTGACAGAGAGTATCTACAGACCCATGTTCACCTGTATCAGTGACAGAGAGTATCTACAGGCCCGTGTTCACCTGTATCAGTGACAGAGAGTATCTACAGGCCCATGTTCACCTGTATCAGTGACAGAGAGTATCTACAGACCCATGTTCACCTGTATCAGTGACAGAGAGTATCTACAGGCCCGTGTTCACCTGTATCAGTGACAGAGAGTATCTACAGACCCATGTTCACCTGTATCAGTGACAGAGAGTATCTACAGGCCCATGTTCACCTGTATCAGTGACAGAGAGTACCTACAGACCCATGTTCACCTGTATCAGTGACAGAGAGTATCTACAGGCCCATGTTCACCTGTATCAGTGACAGAGAGTATCTACAGGCCCACGTTCACCTGTATCAGTGACAGAGAGTATCTACAGGCCCATGTTCACCTGTATCAGTGACAGAGAGTATCTACAGGCCCGTGTTCACCTGTATCAGTGACAGAGAGTATCTACAGGCCCATGTTCACCTGTATCAGTGACAGAGAGTATCTACAGGCCCGTGTTCACCTGTATCAGTGACAGAGAGTATCTACAGACTCACCTGTATCAGTGACAGAGAGTATCTACAGACTCACCTGTATCAGAGACAGAGAGTATCTACAGGCCCATGTTCACCTGGTTTGTTTAGTAATGCTGATAAGACGCACATTGTTTGTGGAGATTTTAATATAAACCTTTTAAATTTGAAAGAAAGCACAAAAACAACAGACTTTATCACAACAGTGATAGCTCCTCCCTCTTATCCTCAGGCCAATGAGAACAGTCGACACGGCTACACTAATAAATAATATATTCACTAATGGAATGTAGTCAAGTAAATGTCCAAAACATAACAGACTGCAGAGGTGAGGATTTAAACATTTTATTTACCATTTAAAAACTTTTAAACTGTCACCATAATAAATGACATAATGTTAATAAAAAAAGCTAATCATAGTTATTTATTTGTATTTCATAACATGTGTGTGTAAACTGATCATAAAGATTCCACATAAATGTCTCTCATATTTTCGCTGCTACAGAAACCGTGTCTCTCCTGTCGAGCTAACTGCCGATTAGCCTTTAGCTCCTGAGAGATCATAACTTCAACTTCATCACGATTAAAACCAACAATAATGAAAACAAACCCTTAAACACGTGTTAAAGAACCGTATAGATCACATTTACTCACCTGTTCTGTGTCTAACAGGAGAAAAGGAGGAAAACATAAACCCTTGGAGTCCGCGGTGATGTAGAGCAATAACGATCGTGCAGAGGGGGGGAGTTCTCAGTTACATTTACTCATGTACTTGTACTTGCGCCACTTTTTGAAGTAATTGTACTTCACTTCTAGTTGAGTCGTATTAAAATGAAGAATCTGGACGTTTACTTAAAGAAAATAGTAACTCGTGCCACTGTGAGTGAAATAAAACCACGTATTTCTTGCTCGTTACTTAATTCTTCATAATGATTTCTTTAACCTCTTAAATGGCTTAATATACAGTGTTATATATCCAGTGTATCAGCTTCACCTTCACAAAACTCCTATAGAGATGATTTTATGCAAATGTTTTACCCAAAATGTAAATATTCTATAGTGTTAGATAAAAGCAGACTAATAAACAGACTGATAAAAGGCTGTTTTTTGGAGGTTCTAATTCTCATTCAACCCGGAAGTGCTTGTGCTCTTTCCATTTGTTATAATATTTAGAATAGAAAAATCAAATCAGTTTTCCTATATAAAAACATTGTATTGTAAAAATAATTCAAAATTCATATTATTTGTATTAGGACTAAATACATATACATAAAATACATATAAGCCATTGAGCATCACTTCATCAACATCTCTCTCTCATCGGGCGTTTATATATATACTAAATAACTAAATATGATTTAAAGAAACTGCTACCCACATTGAAATAGTAAGTGGGAATACTTTTTGGGCGAAATAATTGACAGTAATCTCCAAAAGCCTCTCAATTATAAATGAAGCCAAACTATACCTTGATGGAAATGCTCTCCGTACTCTATACTGCACCGTGGTCCTCCTGACCTTACGTGTTGAAGTGTGGGGAGAACCTACAAGAACACGATGAATCCTCTGATCATATCACAGAAGAGAGCAGTGCGGATCATTCACCAGGTTGGTTTCATAGACCACACTCATCATCTGTTTACGCCGTCAAAGTGGTTAAATTTGATGATCTTGTAAAATATAATAATCAATAGTCCTAAATAAAGCATTCAACTAATTATTACCGCCCAACCTACAACGTGTTTATATAACTCCAGTGAAAGCTCATCACCTCAAACCTAGCCTGGCCTCAGCCATGAACTCCGGTCAATCATCTTTCCCCACATGTACGTCTGGAAACCGTTGTAGTTCGGCGATGGCGGCGGATACGAACGTAAAGGAAGCTCTTCAATCCGTTCTGGCTCGGCTCCAAAATATCCAGAAATTATAAGAAGAAGAAGATCTTTATTTATATAGACATGGTCACAAAGCGCTTTACATGACATAACACACATAACTGAAGCCTTCGAATGCACAAGGAATGCTCCCAAGAGTTATGATAGAGCTATGATAGAGCTATGATAGAGCTATGATAGAGTTATGATAGAGTTATGATAGAGTTATGATAGAGCTATGATAGAGTTATGATAGAGTTATGATAGAGCTATGATAGAGCTATGATAGTGATGATAGAGTTATGATAGAGCTATGATAGTGATGATAGAGTTATGATAGAGCTATGATAGAGTTATGATAGAGTTATGATAGAGCTATGATAGAGTTATGATAGAGCTATGATAGAGCTATGATAGAGTTATGATAGAGTTATGATAGAGCTATGATAGAGTTATGATAGAGCTATGATAGAGCTATATGATGGTGATGATAGAGTTATGATAGAGCTATGATAGAGTTATGATAGAGCTATGATAGAGTTATGATAGAGCTATGATAGAGTTATGATAGAGCTATGATAGAGTTATGATAGAGTTATGATAGAGCTATGATAGAGTTATGATAGAGCTATGATAGAGCTATGATAGAGTTATGATATAGTTATGATAGAGTTATGATAGAGTTATGATAGAGTTATGATAGAGCTATGATAGAGTTATGATAGAGTTATGATAGAGCTATGATAGAGTTATGATAGAGCTATGATAGAGTTATGATAGAGCTATGATAGAGCTATGATAGAGTTATGATAGAGCTATGATAGAGCTGTGATAGAGCTATGATAGAGCTATGATAGAGCTATGATAGAGTTATGATAGAGTTATGATAGAGCTATGATAGAGTTATGATAGAGCTATGATAGAGCTATGATAGAGCTATGATAGAGTTATGATAGAGTTATGATAGAGCTATGATAGAGCTATGATAGAGTTACGATAGAGTTACGATAGAGTTATGATAGAGTTATGATAGAGTTATGATAGAGTTATGATAGAGCTATGATAGAGTTACGATAGAGTTACGATAGAGTTACGATAGAGTTATGATAGAGTTATGATAGAGTTATGATAGAGTTATGATAGAGTTATGATAGAGCTATGATAGAGCTATGATAGAGTTACGATAGAGTTACGATAGAGTTATGATAGAGTTATGATAGAGTTATGATAGAGTTATGATAGAGTTATGATAGAGCTATGATAGAGTTACGATAGAGTTACGATAGAGTTACGATAGAGTTACGATAGAGTTATGATAGAGTTATGATAGAGCTATGATAGAGTTATGATAGAGCTATGATAGAGTTATGATAGAGTTATGATAGAGTTATGATAGAGTTATGATAGAGCTATGATAGAGTTATGATAGAGTTATGATAGAGTTATGATAGAGTTATGATAGAGCTATGATAGAGTTATGATAGAGTTATGATAGAGTTATGATAGAGCTATGATAGAGTTATGATAGAGTTATGATAGAGTTATGATAGAGCTATGATAGAGCTATGATAGAGTTATGATAGAGTTATGATAGAGTTATGATAGAGTTATGATAGAGCTATGATAGAGTTATGATAGAGTTATGATAGAGTTATGATAGAGCTATGATAGAGCTATGATAGAGTTATGATAGAGTTATGATAGAGTTATGATAGAGTTATGATAGAGTTATGATAGAGTTATGATAGAGCTATGATAGAGCTATGATAGAGTTATGATAGAGTTATGATAGAGTTATGATAGAGTTATGATAGAGCTATGATAGAGTTACGATAGAGTTACGATAGAGTTACGATAGAGTTATGATAGAGCTATGATAGAGTTACGATAGAGTTACGATAGAGTTACGATAGAGTTATGATAGAGTTATGATAGAGTTATGATAGAGTTATGATAGAGTTATGATAGAGTTATGATAGAGCTATGATAGAGTTATGATAGAGTTATGATAGAGTTATGATAGAGTTATGATAGAGCTATGATAGAGTTACGATAGAGTTACGATAGAGTTATGATAGAGTTATGATAGAGTTATGATAGAGCTATGATAGAGTTATGATAGAGCTATGATAGAGTTATGATAGAGTTATGATAGAGTTATGATAGAGCTATGATAGAGCTATGATAGAGTTATGATAGAGTTATGATAGAGTTATGATAGAGTTATGATAGAGCTATGATAGAGTTACGATAGAGTTATGATAGAGTTATGATAGAGTTATGATAGAGCTATGATAGAGTTACGATAGAGTTACGATAGAGTTACGATAGAGTTACGATAGAGTTATGATAGAGTTATGATAGAGTTATGATAGAGTTATGATAGAGTTATGATAGAGTTATGATAGAGCTATGATAGAGTTACGATAGAGTTACGATAGAGTTACGATAGAGTTATGATAGAGTTATGATAGAGCTATGATAGAGTTATGATAGAGCTATGATAGAGTTATGATAGAGCTATGATAGAGCTATGATAGAGCTACGATAGAGTTACGATAGAGTTACGATAGAGTTACGATAGAGTTATGATAGAGCTACGATAGAGTTACGATAGAGTTACGATAGAGTTACGATAGAGTTATGATAGAGTTATGATAGAGTTATGATAGAGTTATGATAGAGCTATGATAGAGTTACGATAGAGTTACGATAGAGTTACGATAGAGTTATGATAGAGTTACGATAGAGTTATGATAGAGTTATGATAGAGCTACGATAGAGTTATGATAGAGTTATGATAGAGCTACGATAGAGTTATGATAGAGTTATGATAGAGCTATGATAGAGTTATGATAGAGCTATGATAGAGTTATGATAGAGCTATGATAGAGTTATGATAGAGTTACGATAGAGTTACGATAGAGTTACGATAGAGTTATGATAGAGTTATGATAGAGTTATGATAGAGCTATGATAGAGTTATGATAGAGTTATGATAGAGCTATGATAGAGTTATGATAGAGCTATGATAGAGTTATGATAGAGTTATGATAGAGCTATGATAGAGCTATGATAGAGCTATGATAGAGTTATGATAGAGTTATGATAGAGCTATGATAGAGTTATGATAGAGTTATGATAGAGTTATGATAGAGTTATGATAGAGCTATGATAGAGCTATGATAGAGTTATGATATAGTTATGATAGAGTTATGATAGAGTTATGATAGAGTTATGATAGAGCTATGATAGAGTTATGATAGAGTTATGATAGAGTTATGATAGAGCTATGATAGAGCTATGATAGAGCTATGATAGAGTTATGATAGAGCTATGATAGAGTTATGATAGAGTTATGATAGAGCTATGATAGAGTTATGATAGAGTTATGATAGAGCTATGATAGAGTTATGATAGAGCTATGATAGAGTTATGATAGAGTTATGATAGAGCTATGATAGAGTTATGATAGAGTTATGATAGAGTTATGATAGAGCTATGATAGAGTTATGATAGAGCTATGATAGAGTTATGATAGAGTTATGATAGAGTTACGATAGAGTTACGATAGAGTTACGATAGAGTTACGATAGAGTTACGATAGAGCTACGATAGAGTTACGATAGAGTTACGATAGAGTTACGATAGAGTTACGATAGAGCTATGATAGAGTTATGATAGAGCTATGATAGAGTTATGATAGAGCTATGATAGAGTTATGATAGAGTTATGATAGAGTTATGATAGAGTTATGATAGAGTTATGATAGAGTTATGATAGAGTTATGATAGAGTTATGATAGAGCTATGATAGAGTTATGATAGAGTTATGATAGAGTTATGATAGAGCTATGATAGAGTCATGATAGAGTTATGATAGAGTTATGATAGAGTTATGATAGAGTTATGATAGAGTTATGATAGAGTTACGATAGAGTTACGATAGAGTTATGATAGAGTTATGATAGAGTTATGATAGAGCTATGATAGAGTTATGATAGAGTTATGATAGAGCTATGATAGAGTCATGATAGAGTTATGATAGAGTTATGATAGAGTTATGATAGAGCTATGATAGAGCTATGATAGAGTTATGATAGAGTTATGATAGAGTTATGATAGAGTTATGATAGAGTTATGATAGAGTTACGATAGAGTTACGATAGAGTTACGATAGAGTTATGATAGAGTTATGATAGAGCTATGATAGAGTTATGATAGAGTTATGATAGAGTTATGATAGAGTTATGATAGAGTTATGATAGAGCTATGATAGAGTTATGATAGAGTTATGATAGAGTTATGATAGAGCTATGATAGAGTTACGATAGAGTTACGATAGAGTTATGATAGAGTTATGATAGAGCTATGATAGAGTTATGATAGAGTTATGATAGAGTTATGATAGAGTTATGATAGAGCTACGATAGAGTTATGATAGAGTTACGATAGAGTTACGATAGAGTTTCGATAGAGTTATGATAGAGTTATGATAGAGTTATGATAGAGCTATGATAGAGTTATGATAGAGTTATGATAGAGCTATGATAGAGTTATGATAGAGCTATGATAGAGTTATGATAGAGTTATGATAGAGCTATGATAGAGTTATGATAGAGCTATGATAGAGCTATGATAGAGTTATGATAGAGTTATGATAGAGCTATGATAGAGTTATGATAGAGTTATGATAGAGTTATGATAGAGTTATGATAGAGCTATGATAGAGCTATGATAGAGTTATGATATAGTTATGATAGAGTTATGATAGAGTTATGATAGAGTTATGATAGAGCTATGATAGAGTTATGATAGAGTTATGATAGAGTTATGATAGAGCTATGATAGAGCTATGATAGAGCTATGATAGAGTTATGATAGAGCTATGATAGAGTTATGATAGAGTTATGATAGAGCTATGATAGAGTTATGATAGAGCTATGATAGAGTTATGATAGAGTTATGATAGAGCTATGATAGAGTTATGATAGAGTTATGATAGAGTTATGATAGAGCTATGATAGAGTTATGATAGAGCTATGATAGAGTTATGATAGTGATGATAGAGTTATGATAGAGCTATGATAGTGATGATAGAGTTATGATAGAGCTATGATAGAGCTATGATAGAGTTATGATAGAGTTATGATAGAGCTATGATAGAGTTATGATAGAGCTATGATAGAGTTATGATATAGTTATGATAGAGTTATGATAGAGTTATGATAGAGCTATGATAGAGTTATGATAGAGTTATGATAGAGCTATGATAGAGTTATGATAGAGCTATGATAGAGCTATGATAGAGTTATGATATAGTTATGATAGAGTTATGATAGAGTTATGATAGAGTTATGATAGAGCTATGATAGAGTTATGATAGAGTTATGATAGAGCTATGATAGAGCTATATGATGGTGATGATAGAGTTATGATAGAGCTATGATAGAGTTATGATAGAGCTATGATAGAGTTATGATAGAGCTATGATAGAGCTATGATAGAGTTATGATAGAGTTATGATAGAGCTATGATAGAGCTATGATAGAGTTATGATATAGTTATGATAGAGTTATGATAGAGTTATGATAGAGTTATGATAGAGCTATGATAGAGTTATGATAGAGTTATGATAGAGCTATGATAGAGCTATGATAGAGTTATGATAGAGTTATGATAGAGCTATGATAGAGCTATGATAGAGTTATGATATAGTTATGATAGAGTTATGATAGAGTTATGATAGAGCTATGATAGAGTTATGATAGAGTTATGATAGAGCTATGATAGAGCTATATGATGGTGATGATAGAGTTATGATAGAGCTATGATAGAGTTATGATAGAGCTATGATAGAGTTATGATAGAGCTATGATAGAGCTATGATAGAGTTATGATAGAGTTATGATAGAGCTATGATAGAGCTATGATAGAGTTATGATATAGTTATGATAGAGTTATGATAGAGTTATGATAGAGTTATGATAGAGCTATGATAGAGTTATGATAGAGTTATGATAGAGCTATGATAGAGCTATGATAGAGTTATGATAGAGCTATGATATAGTTATGATAGAGCTATGATAGAGTTATGATAGAGCTATGATAGAGCTATGATAGAGCTATGATAGAGTTATGATAGAGTTATGATAGAGCTATGATAGAGCTATGATAGAGCTGTGATAGAGCTATGATAGAGTTATGATAGAGCTATGATAGAGTTATGATAGAGCTGTGATAGAGCTATGATAGAGCTATGATAGAGCTATGATAGAGTTTTGATAGAGTTATGATAGAGCTATGATAGAGTTATGATAGAGCTATGATAGAGCTATGATAGAGCTATGATAGAGTTATGATAGAGTTATGATAGAGTTATGATAGAGTTATGATAGAGCTATGATAGAGTTATGATAGAGTTACGATAGAGTTACGATAGAGTTACGATAGAGTTATGATAGAGTTATGATAGAGTTATGATAGAGTTATGATAGAGCTATGATAGAGTTATGATAGAGTTACGATAGAGTTACGATAGAGTTACGATAGAGTTATGATAGAGTTATGATAGAGCTATGATAGAGTTATGATAGAGCTGTGATAGAGCTATGATAGAGTTACGATAGAGTTACGATAGAGTTATGATAGAGTTATGATAGAGCTATGATAGAGTTATGATAGAGCTGTGATAGAGCTGTGATAGAGCTATGATAGAGTTATGATAGAGCTACGATAGAGTTATGATAGAGCTATGATAGAGTTACGATAGAGTTATGATAGAGTTATGATAGAGCTACGATAGAGTTATGATAGAGTTATGATAGAGCTACGATAGAGTTATGATAGAGTTATGATAGAGCTATGATAGAGTTATGATAGAGCTATGATAGAGTTATGATAGAGCTATGATAGAGTTACGATAGAGTTACGATAGAGTTATGATAGAGTTATGATAGAGCTATGATAGAGTTATGATAGAGCTATGATAGAGTTATGATAGAGTTATGATAGAGTTATGATAGAGTTATGATAGAGCTATGATAGAGTTATGATAGAGCTATGATTGCGCTATGATAGAGTTATGATAGAGCTATGATAGAGTTATGATAGAGTTATGATAGAGCTATGATAGAGTTATGATAGAGCTATGATAGAGTTATGATAGAGTTATGATAGAGCTATGATAGAGTTATGATAGAGCTATGATAGAGCTATGATAGAGTTATGATAGAGTTATGATAGAGCTATGATAGAGTTATGATAGAGTTATGATAGAGTTATGATAGAGCTATGATAGAGCTATGATAGAGTTATGATATAGTTATGATAGAGTTATGATAGAGTTATGATAGAGCTATGATAGAGTTATGATAGAGTTATGATAGAGCTATGATAGAGTTATGATAGAGTTATGATAGAGTTATGATAGAGTTATGATAGAGCTATGATAGAGCTATGATAGAGTTATGATAGAGTTATGATAGAGCTATGATAGAGTTATGATAGAGCTATGATAGAGTTATGATAGAGTTATGATAGAGCTATGATAGAGTTATGATAGAGCTATGATTGCGCTATGATAGAGCTATGATAGAGCTATGATAGAGTTATGATAGAGCTATGATAGAGCTGTGATAGAGTTATGATAGAGTTATGATAGAGCTATGATAGAGTTATGATAGAGCTATGATAGAGTTATGATAGAGCTATGATAGATTTGGACAGAATTTGGATTACAATTTGAAAACAGCCTCGGGGTCAAAGATCAGTAACAACTTTGATTTTGATAGATTTTTAGATTTTGTGTAAAGTTGGGTTTTAATGTTTTCTCCCCAATGTTTGTGACATTTTCTGCACTGACTTCCATCACAAACTCAGGCTGTGTCCGAATGTCCACCCTAGTCCTTAACCTCATTCACTACATCAGCCCGCACTATAGCACTATATAGTCTACTATATAGTGCTATATAGTAGACTATAGACTATATAGTAGATTATATAGTCTACTATATAGACTACTATATAGTGCTATATAGTAGATTATAGACTATATAGTAGATTATATAGTCTACTATATAGACTACTATATAGCACTGATTCTGATGGCGATTCGTGACGTCACACGCGCTGCAGATGCAGGAAGTAGGTAAGTCTACTTTCTTACCTACTTTTATTATTTAAAATAATAAAAGAAAAAGTGACAACCAAGAAAAATTTAAAATAAGTCAATATTATTTTAATGTATGTTGAACAATGTTAGGTTTCGGATGCACACTCAAACTTTATTTCTGTCACGTTTGGAAAAAAATCTACTTGATCAGAAACGGCTGCAGCGCTCAAAAGTATGAAAATTCATGGTAAAACATGTGTATGTACATTTTAGAGTCAGTGTGTAGAAAGTAGTCCCTTTGTCTTGTTAGCGAGCTAATGTAAAACATGTGCTGGAGACTTTGCTAAAGCAGCATCTCTCTGTGTTTATGGGACAGGCTACAGCACACGTGACCCACGTTTTATTTGCCTTGTCCCGAACTGCAAATACAAGTCTCCAAAACAATGACAATCAGTTTTACTTCAAATGAGGCGTTACACAGTTGCTCTCCAGTTGAGGAGCTTTTAGATTTGGGTAGAGCTGAACTGGAGACACTGTGCTCGGCTTTTTTTTATTGAAAAATATACAAACATGACAAGGCTCGAGGCTCAGGTATGCAAGGCTTCAGCTTTCAGTGTAAATAAAAATACATTAAAAAAAATAAAGCTTTACAGTGCAAATTCGTTACATACGTCTTTGGTCTTCAAGGCTTTAGCATTGGTGCAATAATTCAGTGAGGTCAAATAAGAGGACATTAGTGATTCAAAAACAACAAGTTTGGGTTTTTGGTTGAGGTACTTACAGCTATGGATATGATACTTGGCCATTATTAATATTAAATTCAAAATAAAAAGTTTGTTTAGAGGGAGATTCTTTAAATAAATACCAAACAAAATATCTTTAAGGTTTAGTTGTAAATCTATGGTAAGTTTTCTATTCACAAACAGATTGATGTCTTTCCAAAATACTTGTGTGTAAGAACATTCCCAGAAAAGATGACTAATGGATTCTACAGTAACATGACACAATGAGCAAAGAGGGTCAACATTTACACGATATTTCGATATCACACTGTTAACCGGGTAACATCTATGCAAAATCTTGAGGCATACTTCCTGAATCTTATTGGTAACAAAAAATGTTTTGGGTAATAGCCACACAGAGTTCCATTCAATATCATTAAATAAATTGTCCCACACAAATGCAGATGCTGGTTTCCTAACGGAATCTCTATTGATGAGCTCTCTAATACATTTGTTATTTGTTTTGACACTTAAAAAAGGGTCAGAATTACCAATATATAACTCTCGGGATAAATCTATGGTAGGATTGTGAACATAGGCTGACATCAGTATTTTGACGGAATAGCATCAAAAACAATTGCAAATTCCTTCGGCAACACTGGGAAATTATACACATGCAAAAATTCATCGTAGGAATACGTTATGCCTCTTTTGTTAAACAAGTGATGTACATAAATTATACCATTGTTGACCCAGTTTTGTAAGAAAAGTGATTTGTGCTTAAAGCATATATCCATATTACTCCAAATACAGTACTTGTGAGGTGAACAATTGTGTTTATAAACTAGAGACCAGGAGAACAATAACTGTTTGTGAAAATTAGAAAGTTTAACGGGGAGTTTTTCAAATCTTATAATTGCACCTTAATAGAAAATGTAACCCTCCTAAAGCTTCAAATACATGTGTAGAAATGAAATTCAATAAAGAATTTGGATTCTGTAAATACCTTTTTATCCATTTAATTTTGAAAGAGGAATGTAAAGTTTTAAAATCTAGAACATTGAACCCACCAGAGGGTAGCTTGTTAATCATTACATCCTTTTTGATCAGGTGTGCCTTTTTTTTCCAGATAAAGTCAAATAACATTTTGTCTACTTTTGTATTTATGTCATTAGAGACGTCAAGTGCTGAGCTGGAATAAACTAAACCTGAAAGACCTTCAGCTTTGGAAAGTAAGAGGTTAAATGAATTCAGGAAAAGGAGGTAAAGTGACGTTACTCAGAGCGGAGCCGTCCCTCAGTCGTCAGTGAAACACACACCTCACACACACACACGCACGCACACACACACACACACACACACACACACACACACACACACACACACACACACACGGGTGAACTCTGCTGCTCTGTGATTGGCTGAGCTGGTCACATGCTTTACAGGAAGTCTCCCTTTGCAGCTCAGACTCAAACTCTCCTCACACTGAACACAGCTGTGAAACATCTCCTCTGCTGGTCCAGGTGAGTCTTCAGGATTTATTCTCCGTGTTTTCCATCAGTGCGTCTGTTTCAAAGGTTATGAACATGGATTCAGTGGAAACATGATCAGACTTCTCTTTTCCTCATAGGTTTCAGACACTTGTGGGTTGTGTGTGTGTTTGTGTGGAGTCTGTACGTGTGTGTTGTTCCTGATTAAAGGAGACGGAGTCCGAGTTTTCTCTCTCGTGTCGTGGGGAAATGGAAACAGATTAATGTGAGACACAGTCGTCCGTGTCTCAGTAACAGACTCGCCTGTAAACTCCTCAAACCAGAAACAGGAAGAGCAAAGAGCAAACTGCAGCCCGGAGCCGCCTCAGATTCAGAACCTCCATCACAGCAGAGCCACGACAGTCGTATTCAGAGACAGCGCCCTCTGCTGGTTGTAACATTTACACGTTTGATGAAAACAGTGACTGAGTTTGATCAAATGATCTGCACCCACATCATAGAATCATAATATAATCAGGCTTCATTTAAACATATATTAAAATACTCATTATTTCAGTGCATCATTTAGATTCTACAGAAACGCCCTCATTTGTTTGGAGGATAGTTTCTGAAACTCCTCCCTCTCGGTTTTCTCTGATTCAGCTCCGTTTGATTCGGCTCTGGCGCTTCACGCTCCGTTTACAGAAACTATCCTCGGCGTGAAGCGCTGCTGTAATTATTTAGGCTCATCGGTTTTAGCCAATAAGACGTTATATAGTGATGTTATGGTTAATTATGACCGGAGAGACGTCGGCTACTCAGGCGTGAGAATGTTCCATGTTGACGCTGTTCGTGGCGGTTTCTCTGACCACGCCCCCTCACTGCTCCTCCCACATCATCGACAATTTCAAACTGCAAATGTGGGCGGAGTTTGGTCTTTACTGCCATTTTAAAATAAAGATTACTTTACAGGACAACAGGACAGAACGGCTGCTACTTGTGCGGTGGGAAAGTTCCTCCAAAAGCTTCATGTCCAGCCCTGGAACATTGAACAAAGCCCATGTTCACGATATAAGTCCCTCTTACTGTATATAAGGGTCAAACTGGATCTGAGGCGGCTCCGGTCTGTCCTTCACATGATGAGGTTTATCTCTGTGTTTATGGCTCTGACTCTCCCCCAGGACGAGACGAGGAGGAAATGTCAAAAAGGAAAAGAAAGTCCTCTGGCTCTGAGCCTCCAGAGGGCAGCACTGAGCCACAGCTCGATGGGACAAAGTGAGTTCAGTCGTTTCTTATCGACTTTAACCTCCTTCAAAGACAAATGTGTCAAAAAGAAATTCTTCTTCTCTCCACAGACGCAGATCCACAGGTTCAGTGTCCGCTCTGTCCATGAAGAGTGACAGGTCTAAAAACAGACCTATAAACTTCAGTGGTGAACCTGCTCCAGACTCACGGTGAGAAATAAACCTAATGTGGTGTGAAGTGATCTCCTGAATAACGAGGCAGTGACTTAGGGGTTTTTCTTCCGTTTGTTTCTAAGTTCTCCACAGTCTCATAATGGATAAGGGCTTAAAGTTCAGACTCAGCTTTAATTTGAGGATATCCACATCCACATCAGAGAGTTCAGGATCCACAGCTCCTCCAAATCAACCCGTCTGTTCTGATCTTTGTTTAGCATTTTAGTGCCGCACTCTGAGTAGCTGCAGTTTTCTCAAATGTGTCGTAGAAGTGAAGTTGAAATGACTTGATTAGACAGAACGGCAGTAAAGACCTGGCCCAGCAGCTCTGAGGAGCAGACCTGGCCGAGCAGCTCTGAGGAGCAGACCTGGCTCAGCAGCTCTGAGGAGCAGACCTGGCCCGGCAGCTCTGAGGAGCAGACCTGGCCCAGCGATTCTGAGGAGCAGACCTGGCCCAGCAGCTCTGAGGAGCAGACCTGGCCCAGCGGCTCTGAAGAGCAGACCTGGCCCAGCAGCTCTGAGGAGCAGACCTGGCCCAGCAGCTCTGAGGAGCAGACCTGGCCCAGCGGCTCTGAGGAGCAGACCTGACCCAGCGGCTCTGAGGAGCAGACCTGGCCCAGCAGCTCTGAGGAGCAGACCTGGCCCAGCGGCTCTGAAGAGCAGACCTGGCCCAGCAGCTCTGAGGAGCAGACCTGGCCCAGCGGCTCTGAAGAGCAGACCTGGCCCAGCGGCTCTGAGGAGCAGACCTGGCCCAGCAGCTCTGAGGAGCAGACCTGGCCCAGCGGCTCTGAGGAGCAGACCTGGCCCAGCAGCTCTGAGGAGCAGACCTGGCCCAGCGGCTCTGAAGAGCAGACCTGGCCCAGCAGCTCTGAGGAGCAGACCTGGCCCAGCGGCTCTGAAGAGCAGACCTGGCCCAGCAGCTCTGAGGAGCAGACCTGGCCCAGCGGCTCTGAAGAGCAGACCTGGCCCAGCAGCTCTGAGGAGCAGACCTGGCCCAGCGGCTCTGAGGAGCAGACCTGGCCCGGCGGCTCTGAGGAGCAGACCTGGCCCGGCGGCTCTGAGGAGCAGACCTGGCCCAGCAGCTCTGAGGAGCAGACCTCGGGCTGCAGACGTCATGAACAGTGACAGGGTGAGGCTCCGACGGCTCTGGATCTGAAATGGAAAACACTGAGATACAAAGAACAGACTTTAAGGTTTAATTCAAGAGTTTGGACGAATAAATCCTACAAACACAAACTACATCCTCCTCATATCAGAGTGTGAGACCAGGCTGGAACTCTTTATAAACCGTCTGAGTAAAATGTTTGTTCAGTGACTCTTGTCTGCAGCCCGAGGTCTGCTCCTCAGAGCCGCTGGGCCAGGTCTGCTCCTCAGAGCCGCTGGGCCAGGTCTGCTCCTCAGAGCTGCTGGGCCAGGTCTTTACTGCCGTTCTGTCTAAGTCATTTCAAACCTGATCTCTGTGGCACATTTAAAACTACAGCGACTAAAGCTCAGCTCACACTACACGATGTTCATGCCTGATTTTGGTCCAGTTCTCAGTGGCTCGACTGGGACTGGCTCGAGCACAGATGAATTCTCTCTAAAGTGTCACATATTTCAGATGTTGGTCTCCTGCTCTGCTCTTTGATCAGCCTCAGACGTCGCCGTCTCCTGCATCACACACGAGCTGCTGATACTTTGTTCTGACTCAGTAAACGTACAACGGGCTCCTGGTGTTTCGCTCCTGAAGCTCAGTATAGAAAAACCTTCTCTTCTCTCCACAGGAGCAGATCTCCAGCCTCAGTGTCCGATCTGTCCATGAAGAGTGACTGGTCTAAAGGTCGTCTTCCTCCAGACGTCAGTGGTGAACCTTCTCCAGACTCACGGTAAGAAATGACCTGAACACAGAGTCTCAGCAGCTAAACTAGGGATGCTCCGATATCAGAGCCGATACTGGAAAAAATACGATATCACGTTTTGGCTTCAATTATCCGATACTGAACCGATACAAGTTTTGGCTCTGTCGGCATATTATTTAGTACAGACAAAGGACGGAGACTCTATTAAAATCAAAAATCATTGTTTTATTCCCTATTACAAACTAAGCACAAGTCATCAGAGCTACATTTTAGCATGGTGGTCGGCTAGCGAGGGGAGGAGAAGAGGACGCCTTCCCCCTGAGCAAGACATTAGAACACAAAGGAGTAGGCGTGTCCTTGTCGAACCAATCAGTGCTCTTGGAATGTTCTTATCGTCACTTCTTCTGCGCAATCTGACTCCTCCTTTTGACGCACTGCCCCCCAGTGGCTACAACAACAATGGAGTAATAAAATGTCCGCCCAATTCAAATGAACCGTAATGCACAGATTACATCAACACAGTTTTATATATAATCACTAAAACCCAATATGACAAAAAATATGTATAATAATATTTCCACAGCTCTCAATACCTTAAAAACACAACTTTACACCTAAATCTAAGAGAATGGGCTGTATATCTTTTTAAAGCTCAGCATCTGGAGAATACAATCGCTGAGTTAGTTTTAACCTCTGCAAATGTATTTCTGTCGCGGCGAAAAATGCTGCAGTTAGCATCAGTGTGCTGAAGCTAGCGGGAGCTAATGCTAACGAAAACTAATCAAGGCTGGGTCAGAAACTATGGTACAAATACCTAAAGTAGCCTAATAAAATAAAATAACCAATGCTGAGGCCAAGTGTTTGTCTTGTAGTTTAAGGAATAACTGATCTAACATGTTTGTAATGATCCGATCACTTCATGTGAGTTGTTAATGTAACCCTACAGTGGTAATTCTGCTTGTAGGCAGGCTAATAATCTATGGTATGTGTCATCAAAAATCTAGGTTCGATGAGGAGGTTGGTGTTGTGCTAATTATAAGGTTAGAAGACCATAGATTTCACTCCAAATGAAGCACAGGACAACAGATTAACGTTTTAAGTAATGTTGTTCTTATTCAAATTTGTTTCCTTATTCAAAACTAATATTTAGTTCAGTTCAAAACAAAATTGACATAGTGTACAAATCGGCCACAAATTCTTTTGAGATCTCATAAACCAAAAAACAAAAAGAAAATCTGTCAAAATGTAGTAACCCTTGAGTGCACTCAAATTTTAACTGTCCAATCACCCCTTCAATACTTAGCGTCCATGTCAAACAACCCAATTGGACCGTTGCAGCGCTGTTAGTTGAGGCAGTGGACCAGGGAACCAGGCACCAGGGCGAACAGAGAGGAATCCAGCGTCGGCGGAAGGAACACCAGAGATCCAGGACCAGAAGAAGCTTCTAAAAAAAAACAGTCTACACAAAAATGTGCAGAAAATTAACTAATGTTCAAATAAATGTCTTTGTTTTAATCTTTCACTACTTAATAGTCCATATTTTCAAGAATAAAACTTAAAATGTATAACCTATAAACTGGAATTGGGTAACAAAAATTACAGTGTAACACATTAAATCAAAATAGGCATTCTTTTCACAAAACAAAATTATGTCCGTTCAAAATACATTCATCACTGTACAAAAATGAGAAAACACGACAAAATGTAGCTGTGGGATAACATCCACTGCTATTGTAGATAACCAGACTGTTTTTTATCCACTGTAATCCACTGTAACGTTGAAATGCATATTTTTAAGTCATTTCACAATTTTAGCTTCAAGCTAATCAACACAAATTTATAGTTTTCACTCACCGAGATAACTTTGTTTTATAACAGATGTCGTCTAAGTTTCAATATTTTTCAACCTCGAGGATATGTTTCGTTTTCTGAATCCATTTTAA
This sequence comes from Proterorhinus semilunaris, assembly GCA_021464625.1. NCBI lineage: Eukaryota > Metazoa > Chordata > Actinopteri > Gobiiformes > Gobiidae > Proterorhinus > Proterorhinus semilunaris. The sequence goes on along the minus strand of CM038344.1, from coordinate 199,072 downwards.
ATCTTAATATTTGTTTCTACTCTGGCTCACGTTTTTTAGGCTTTTGCTTATGTGCTCAAGTCAAGATGGATGCCAATGAACAGCAGAAGAAGAATGGTTTATGGTGCGCTGCCACCTAGTGGCGAACTAGATATTGCACTTTACTCTAGTTTTAAATGCTTGCATTACAGTTCGTTTTCAGGACTTTATTGGGGCATAATTGACAGGGTTACATTAACGTAACTGAAAGCCTGTCATGTAGCCACAGATATTTAGTGTAGAAAAGTCCAGTGATCCTTGTTAAATGTTTATCCAGGAGTTTCTCAATAGATATAATTGATAATTGATCTGTAACATCATGACAATAAAATATGACTTTATTGAGCTTAAAATGGAGAAATCGATTCAACAAAGATGAGAGTGATATTGTAGGTTGTAGGCGAGCTGAAACAAGTGAGTTTTGTAGGTGGTCATTGAGTCCGAGTTTCTGATGTGGATGGGGAGTGAGTTCCAGAGGGTGGGGGCGGCGATGGTGAAGGCTCGGTCCCCCAAGGTTCGGTGCGTTGATTTGATGATGGGTCTGAGAAGGTTTAAGTCGGCCCAGCGGAGGCGACGGGAGGGGCGGTGGCGCTGTAGGAGGTCTGTGAGCTAGGGAGGGGCCAGGTTATTGAGGGCTTTGTCGTGATGAGCAGAACTTACAGGAGGCTATTGCAGTAGTCGAGTCTGGATGTAATAAATGCATGGATGAGAGTTTCAGCAGCAGATGTGGAGAGGGTGGGCGGAGGCGAGCGATGTTACGGAGGTGGAAAAATGGTGATCTGACAGATGTGGGGCTTAATGTGAGTGTGGGGTCAAAGAGGACACCAAGATTGTGGATCTGGGGGGAGGTGGTGACTGTATGGCCATTGACGGAGAGAGAGAAATCTTGAGAGGAGAAGTGATTTGGGACCAATGACAATAATTTCCGATTTATTGGAGTTGAGTTTAAGGAAGTTGGGGTTCGTCCAGGATTGTATTGCAGAGGCAGTTTGTGATGGTGGACACTGTGGCAGGAGTGATGGATCTGGTGCTGAGGTCGAGTCGTCTGCGTAACTGTGGAATGTTAGTCCGTGATAATGAATAAGTCCAAGGAGAAGCATGTACATAAACAGAAGGGGACCGAGCACCGAGCCTTGAGGGACTCCACGGTTGACAGGTATGGTGTGAGACGTGCAGTTGTTGATGGATATGAATTGAGATCTATTGGTGAGGCTGGAGGTGAACCAGGAGAGAGCTGAGCCAGAGGTGCCCAGATGTTGTAGGCGTTGGAGAAGGATGGAGTGGTCAATGGTGTCAAAGGTGGTCTGAGAGGTCCAGTAGGAGGAGAAAGGAGAAGGAACCAGAGTCGGAGGCCAGCAGGAGGTCGTTTGTTACTTTGAGGAGTGCGGTTTCAGTAGAGTGATGAGTGTGGAATCCAGACTGAAAGGTTTCGTAGAGCTGATTGGAGAGAAGGTGATGTTTTAGTTGAGAGGCGACCGAGCGTTCCAGGGTTTTAGACAGGAAGGGGAGGTTGGAGATGGGGCGGAAGTTGTTGGGGTTGTCAGGATCCAGGCCAGGATTTTAAGTATTGGTGTGATGGCGGCAACTTTGAAGGAGGAGGAACTGTTCCGGAGGTGAGAGAGGAGTTGATGATGTCCATGATGAGTGGGCTGAGGCAGAGCTTGACCAGTGTAGATGGGACGGGGTCCAGTGGGCAGGATGTGAGGTGAGTTTTCTTGAAGTGGTTTGTGAGATCAGACTCTGATGACTGATAGGGAGGGGGGAATGGTGTGAGATGGAAGGGATGAGTCGGGTTGAGGGTCTGTACTGGGAGAGATGATCACAGAGAGTTCTTGGTGAATGCTGTCAATGAAGTTCTTGCATTTGTCCGTGGTGAATAAGTGAGGGATATTGTCAATGGGTTTGATTAGTTTATTGACTGTGGCAAACAGAGTCCGGGGGTTGGAGGATCCAGAGTGAATGATACCAGAATAAAAAGCTCTGCGGGCTGATCGATAATGATGGCTGTGATCCTTGTAGGCTTGTAGGTGTACGGTGAGTCCAGTTTCTTATGTAGGCGTTCCAGTTGTCTGCGTTCTTGTTTAAGTTAGTGCAGTTCAGGGGTAAACCAGGGAGCAGAGCGTGAGAACGTAACTTTTGCAGTTGTAACTGGTAAATATCGGATATCGGCAGATACTCAAACCCCAGTATCGGTAGAAAAAAGCTGGATCGGTGCGTCTCTAAACTGTGCTTTATATTTGTGATTGTAACAAATGTGATGTTAAAGTCGTGCTCAGTGCTGTGTGTTTGTGTCACAGAGAAACCGAGTCAGAGCAGGACGCCTGGCCTCAGTGTGGAGACACAGGTCCTGATCAGTGGTTTCAAGGCCCTGCACCAGGTGGGTCTGCTCAGTCTGAGACTCATGAACTACAGCAGGGAATAAGAGACCTGTTCATCAACATTAACAGCCTCCTCTGTGTCCAGGTGAAGGTCTCCAGAAGGTTCTGAAGGACCATAAGCAGAGCCTGAACAGCAGATGTGAGAGTGTGACAGAGGGAACTGAAGAATCAGGAGATAGAACTCTTCTGAACAGCATCTTCACTGAGCTGTACATCACAGAGGGCCTCAGTGAAGAGGCCAGAGCCCAACCTGAGGAGAGGAGTCTGGAGACACAGTCCAAGAAGAAGGAGGTCCAGGAGATCACCATCAGGTGCCAGGACATCTTTAAAGCTCTGCCCCCTGAGCAGCAGCAGGGGGCGCTGCAGCAGGGCTCCATCAGAACCGTGCTGACTGTGGGCGTGGCTGGAGTGGGGAAGACCTTCTCAGTCCTGAAGTTCTGTCTGGACTGGGCCCAGGGCTCAGAGAACCAGGATCTGCAGCTGGTGGTGCCACTGTCCTTCAGAGAGCTGAACCTGGTCAGAAGGGGGCGCTACAGTCTGATGGAGCTGATCCAAGTGTTCCATCCAGCGCTGGATCCACAGGTCACTCTCATTTAGATAAAGCTCTACCTTTCACCTCATATGTTTAAAAAGTCTAACACACTTTTGAAAGGACTCATCGCTCTCAGGGCGTTTGTTAGTTCAGTCTGAGTTCACATTCACCGGCACCAAACGATTCAAACAGTCGTTCATCTCAGACGCTCTTCCTGGAGCCAATCCTCTCACTCTCACGTCTCAGGTGATCAATGTGACGGGAAAGAAATGCACTTCATTAAACAGATGGAGATGAAGCTTCACAGCCCAGACTGAGGCAGAGACACATCACGGTTATGAAGATGAACATCAGACCAATGTGTGTTCAGTAGGAAATGCTCTAGACCTTTCTTCACTTAAACAGGAAACGTTACACTGAAAGTTCACGCCCGTCACGAGGCTGACGCCACAAACCAGTGACAGAAATGGTAAACACTGAGTCCCTCACACTGAGCTCCTCGACTCACTGGTTTGAAGTTACGGTTGAAGGAACGTCGTGTAAAGTCATGGATGTTAAATGTTGTGTTTCTCTGACCCACAGACTCTGTCCGTCTGGAAACTCCTGCTCATCTTCGACGGCCTGGACGAGAGCAGACTGTCTCTGGACTTCAGCTGTGAGCGCATCTCTGAGGTCACACAGAGGTCAGAGGTCGGCGTACTGTTGGTGAACCTCATCAGAGGCGCTCTGCTTCCTCACGCCCTTATATGGATCACCTCCCGCCCAGCGGCGGCCCATCAGATCCCAGCGCGGTGCGTGCACAGGGTCACGGAGGTCAGGGGCTTCATCACTGACCCACAGAAGGAGCAGTACTTCAGGAACAGGTTCTCAGATGAAGAGCAGCTTCAAACAGTCCTGTCCCACCTCAGAACCTCCCGCAGCCTCCACAACATGAGCCAGATCCCAGTCTTCTGCTGGATCACCTCCAAAGTCCTGGACCACGTGTTGAGAACCCGTCAGAGCGGACCACTGCCCCAGACCCTCACAGACATGTACGCACACTTCCTGTTGGTGCAGACGCACAGGAAGAGGAAGTACAAACCGCTGCACAGGAAGAGGAAGTACAAACAGACACAACCAGAGGTCAGGTCTGAGACAGCGGGGCTGACAGAGGCCGACACAGAGCTGCTCCTGAAGCTGGGGAGACTGGCCTTTGAGCATCTGCAGACAGGGAACATCATGTTCTACCAAGAAGACCTGGAGCAGGTGGGTCTGGACCTGAGCGAGGCCTCGGTCTACTCCGGACTCTGCACTGAGATCTTTAAACGAGAGAGTGTCTTCAACCAGTCAGTCTACTGCTTCATCCACCTGAGCGTGCAGGAGTTTCTGGCAGCCGTTTACTTTCACCACTGCTTAGAGAACAACCAGGAGGTGGTCAGGGAGTTTCTCTGCCTCAGTGATCAAGAGAATGAGTCTTATGCAGAAACCATCTACAGACCCTTCTATGAAAGTGAAAGAACCGGTCGAAATATGTTCCTCAGAAAAGCTCTTGAAAAGTCCCTGCAGAGTCCAAACGGCCACCTGGACCTGTTTGTGCGGTTCCTTCATGGTCTCAGTCTGGAGTCCAACCACAGACTTTTAGGAGCTCTGCTGAGTCCAATGGACCAATCAGAAATCACAGAAGTCATTAAAACCCTTAAAGAGATGAGCACAGGGGAAGTCTCTCCCGACAGAAGCATCAACATCTTCCACTGTCTGATGGAGCTGAAGGACCAGTCTGTGCAGCAGCAGATCCAGGACTTCCTGAAGTCTGGAGGTGGATCTGAGGAGGAACTGTCTGTATTCCAGTGCTCGGCTCTGGCCTACATGCTGCAGATGTCAGAGCAGGTGATGGAGGAGCTGGACCTAAAGAAGTACAACACGTCTCCTCAGGGTAAACTGAGACTGATCCCAGCGGTGAGGAACTGCAGGAAGGCTGTGTGAGTCCTCAGTCACAGACAGAAGCTTCACAGACCTGTTATCATCACTCACATGTCGCTCTAACATCTGTTACAGGTTTACGGGCTGTGAACTCTCAGAGGTTCACTGGGAAGTGGTGGCATCAGCGCTGAGCTCCAGCCCCTCCCATCTCAGAGAGTTGGATCTGAGTTTTAATAAACTGAGTTCCTCCTCAGTGTCTGCTCTGTGTTCTGGTCTGAAGAGTCCTCACTGTCAACTCTCCGCTCTCAGGTCAGTGTTGGTCTGAAGAGTCCTCACTGTCAGCTCTCCTCTCTCAGGTCAGTGTTGGTCTGAAGAGTCCTCACTGTCAGCTCTCCTCTCTCAGGTCAGTGCAGGTCTGAAGAGTCCTCACTGTCAGCTCTCCTCTCTCAGGTCAGTGCAGGTCTGAAGAGTCCTCACTGTCAGCTCTCCTCTCTCAGGTCAGTGTTGGTCTGAAGAGTCCTCACTGTCAGCTCTCCTCTCTCAGGTCAGTGTTGGTCTGAAGAGTCCTCACTGTCAGCTCTCCTCTCTCAGGTCAGTGCAGGTCTGAAGAGTCCTCACTGTCAGCTCTCCTCTCTCAGGTCAGTGCTGGTCTGAAGAGTCCTCACTGTCAGCTCTCCTCTCTCAGGTCAGTGCTGGTCTGAGGACATCAGTGTCAGGTCTGTGACGGCTCTCGCTCGTCCGTCCTCCACTCTCCTCATCCTTTAATCACTGAAACTGAGTGATGGGACGTAAACGTTCTCTGAGAGTGAAGTGTAGGAGATCATGTCTGAAAAACTACAGCATTTACCCCTGACCTCTGAGTCCTGCTCCAAACCAGAGTCTCAGATGTTCAGCTGTAGCTACAGAAACTCCTCTGACTTTACTCTGGACTTTAATCACTTCATTTATTCTTTATTCAGATTGTTCGGCTGTGGTTTGACAGAGATCAGCTGTTCCTCTCTGGCCTCAGCTCTGAAGTCCAACCCCTCACATCTCACTGAACTGGAGCTGAGTGAGAACAAACTGTCTGACTCAGGAGTGTCTCATCTGTGTGATTTCCTGCAGAGGTCAGACTGTCGCCTGCAGACTCTCAGGTCAGTTCACTGTCTCTGTGTCAGGGCTCCAGTTTTAATACAAATTATGAACAAAACAGTTTGTTATCCTATAAACTAAATGTTAAAAAGAGACATAACAAAATGAATGAAATGTAACAAAATGTATTTATTTATTTGCCTTTTATACATTTAGATTTGTATATTGTTCAAACTATATTTTAGAAAGTTTTAGGAAAGAATTAGACTTTAAACGGTTTGTGGAAAATTCTTTTTTTAATTTTTTATTATTAACTATTCAGTTTGAATTCATGATGTTTATTAACCTCTTACCCCCCACCTTGACTGAGTGCATTTTTCCAGTTCAGCATTACCCAAATCTAAAAGCTTACAGCCTATAGGCCAGTCTAACGTCTAAGACCTTCAAAACTGATCTTTTTCCTTGTATTGTTGCCATGTTTTCATCGTATTTTTGCTGCTTTTTCATGATGTTTTTGTCACACTTTTGTTGCCCTTTCACCCTTGTTTTCCGTTCTCTTTTGTCGCGATTGACACTTTTTTTCAAGAAGCTCTTAGATTTGGGTAATGCCAAATTGGAGAAAATGTGCTCAGTTCAGATGGTTAAAAGGTTAATCAATATGTCAGTCTTTGAGTTTGTTTTGTCTGTTTTATCTCCGGACATTAATCACTTCATATATTATTTTTTCAGATTGAGTTCCTGTGGTTTGTCAGAGATCAGCTGTTCCTCTCTGGCCTCAGCTCTGAAGTCCAACCCCTCACATCTCACTGAGCTGGATCTGAGTTATAACAGTCTGTTTGACCCTGGAGTGTCTCATCTGTGTGATTTCCTGCAGAGCACAGACTGTCGCCTGCAGACTCTCAGGTCAGTTCACCGTCTCTGTGTCAGGGCTCTTATCCTACAGACTTTTTGAACACTGTTTAAATGTTATAAAAAGAGACATAACTAAATGAAATGTATTTAGGTTCTTGAGTAATCTTCTCTACTCTGTAGTAGGAGTGTCGGACGTTTCGCCTCTTCTTCCAAAAGGCTTCGTCAGCAAACTAACTTTTTAGTTCAGCCCACAGTCAGAATAAAGACCACAGGGAGTAGTGGAGTTTGGTTCAGCTCCTCTCACCTGTAAACGACCTGCTCACCCCAGAGTTTCGGTCTGCACTGCCCTAATCTAAGATGATCCTATTGAGCTGTAGTTGGCTGAGGCTCCATTATCATGCCCAAGCCGTGTCTGCTGGCTGCGAATGAGATTAGCATAAAGTGGAGAAAGATTAAATCTGAGCCACCATTCCTGTTCAAGGAGGGACTTTCTTGCTTGACAAAAATGGCTTTTTACTCTTCTTTCAAACCAACGTTAAAGGAGTGGTCGGTGGTTTTGAGGAAGAGGTGAACAGCACCCGCACCCATCCACTACAGCACCTCCCCGCCCGTAAACACGTGATTATATCAGAGTTAAACCCGCCCGTGCCCGTGATAAATCACACAAATTCAAATCATTTTATTAAAGCGCATCTGGACGAAACAACGTGACGCTAATGAGGGTTGAGCTCACACTGGTAGTAGATAAACTACATCGGTGCGCTGGATTCCTGTGTATTGTTAATGTACCTGCGCACATGTGCGGGTGATGAGTGGGCGTGGCGGTTCATTACAGCGGTGGGAATCAGCAGCGGCGTGAGGAGGCCGGAGGAGTAAAAACACACATTTATTGGTCATCTGAATTTGGAAAATCATAACCACCTCCACTGCATCATAGAGACACACGTGAAACGAAACGCCGTGTGGAAAGAGGGAATCTTCGTGTCAAGCAGCAGCCGTTTGAAATGCCGTTCCCGAGCCCAGGCATTCGGATCAGAGGAATCATACGCTTCAATAAACTTATGGAAACATGGGCGCGATCAATAAAGGACGCACTGGATACAAACATGATTTTAAGGGGATTTTATCATGACATGATCGCTGGACAGACAGGCAGGTACTACACACTCCAAACACACACAGAGGAAAGAGGCGAGATTTGACTCAAGTGTCAGAGAAATGTAGGCGAGTAAAAACTATCCTGTCACCAAAGCACAAAGAATCAGGAAACCGTGTTCATTCACATCTTAGAAGCAACAGCACGAGCCATAATGATATCAGTTAAATATTGTGCGGGCAGCAGCTACACGCCGCCCCGTCCGTGTGTCATCACTACTGGAGGCTCGGTCTATTAAAATCAAATCATTGTTTTATTCCCTATATTACAACCAAAACACATCTGTTCCGCTGAGCTCCATGACCGCTCGGCCGGGGGTCGAAGGGAAGAGAGAGCTTCTCTCCTTGAGCGACACAAGACAAAGGAGTAGGCGTGTCCTCCCCAACCAATCAGTGCTATTGGAATGTTCTCTGACTCCTCCTTCCAGCACACTGCCCCCAGTGGATCAGCCGTAAATACAACAAAGAGACAGCAACAAAATGTCCGCCAAATTCAAATGAATCTTAAAGCACAGATTACATCAACACAGTTTTATATATAATCACTAAAGCCTAACATGACAAATATGTACATCAATAAATCCACACTACCCACCCAAAACCCGCGGGTAAAATTCCAGGACGTAAAATCCGCCCCTTTCAGCAACTTCTGCGGGTACTCATCGGATAACCGCGGGTACCCGAGTCAGGACTCTGGAACAGCAGACTGAGGGCCGCTTGTGCTTTCTCTGCGGTGTTGATAAAGCCTCTTTTGTAATACTTGTTTCTCCAGTATAATGTTGTTTGCATTCTTCTTCTTTGCATTGAATTGAATAAACCACATTGCTTTGTTTGTGGCTCGGAGTTTTGTCTTTGGGATGAACTCATGTTTGTCTCAGTGTGTTCACCGGTTTGTGGTTCACTGGAATCCTGTGTTATCTACAAACTCTCTGAAGTTCCTCTGAGACCCCGGCTACATACGGCACAGAGACTCCCTTCCTTCTGGAGTCCGTCTTGTTCTCTGGGTCTTGCTGTCCTTTGTGCTTTAGTGAAAGACCAGCCTGAGCCTGAGAGGCTCTCTGGACATGTCTCTCCTCTGTGGTCTTTCCCTCTGCACTGGTAGCACCTCTTTAGCTCTGTGTGTTAAACAAGTATTGCAAAAGAGGCTTTATCAACACCGAAGAGAAAGCACAAATGGCCCTCAGTCTGCTGTTCACCTGCACCTCAAAGCCTCCAAACACTTCTTTAAGGACAGAGGTCAACATTTTAGCTAAAGGAAACCTTGGTTTGAAAGAAACACAAAAACACATTTCATTACATTGGTTTGAGAAAAGCCTTTTGAAGGGACGTGGGCCGAGCTCCAGGATTGGTTGAAATCCCACATGGGGCCAGAGGACGAGCGGCTCTGCGTCATTATTTATAGACTCTTTGAAGACTGTAAATATTTTAAAAGGAGACGTAAGAAAATCAATGAAATGTATTCATTTAGAATTGTATATTGTTCAAAGTATATTTTATAAAGTTTTAGGAAAGAATTAGACTTTAAATGGTTTGTGGAAAATTCTATTGTTTTAATTATTAACTATTCAGTTTGAATTCATGTCATTTATTAATCATGAAGTCTGTCTTTGTGTTTTTATCTGTATTTACTCTGGACTTTAATCACTTCATTTATTCTTTATTCAGATTGAGTTCCTGTGGTTTGTCAGAGATCAGCTGTTCCTCTCTGGCCTCAGCTCTGAAGTCCAACCCCTCACATCTCACTGAGCTGGAGCTGAGACTTAATGATCTGAGAGAGTCAGACGTGAAGGAGCTCCTCGTCCTCAAACAGAGCCGTCACTGTCGACTGGAGACACTGAAGTGAGTCTTGACTTTGAGACTGTTCTGAACCTGGAGCGGGGAATTTTCTGTCTATTTTGTCTGAATAAAAACACTGAGGCTGTTGGAGTTTGTTTTAAAGAGTTTTCTTTGTTCAAATCCATTCGTCATTTAAAGGTCTCACATCAGCAAAATTGACTCTTTTAAAATTATAACCAGGTTATGTTTTATCCTCATCAAAACAACCCTGGAGACGTTATCCTTTCATATATTCCAGTGTCAGTTAACATTATATTTCTTGTGAAAATAATAATTAATAATTTGGGATTGGAATAATCTGATCTCTGCTTCTCCACAGCTGGAGATAATGATGAGCAGCAGCTCCAGGTCAGACGCCTCAGACTGAGTCCAGGAGAACAAACCCACAGAAGGATCCAGCATCACGGCTCAGTGGAACAGGTCTGAGCTCCATCAAGAACTGGTCTGACAGAAAGTCTCCTCCAAAGAAAGAACGAGGAGGACGAGAGAAGAAAGGGAAGTCCTTTAGGCCTCGCGGGTCAGAGACTCTCCAGGCGTCTGATCCTGGAGCTTTATCCTCGTACTTAATGATATTATGACATTGATCTGATGATATTTTAAACACATTTCTGACATTAGATTGTTTTATGCACCTGCACTCTGTTCTCGGTGATGATTTCTAACCATTTAAAACCACCTGCCGTCCCAGGAGCCCCCGGGGGAACTACTGTTCTAGGATCCTGTAAAGACTCACTTTCTGCTTAAAGTCTGGCTCCAGTTTCTCTTTTCATAAACCTGGCTGTGACCCATGTGACCCATATTTGAACCACGCTGTTGTTTTTGTGTATTAGAAATAAAAAGCTGAACTCTGAGGTCCTGTGATGAAACTGATGGAATCAGCAGGTCTGTGATCTGGACACAAATGGGAAAGATCCGACACGTGATTAGGCTTTTTCTGTTTCCTGTGCACATTTGTATTTCCCTTTGATGGAGAATCGAGGCTGCATTAGTGTTTAATCCAGGGGTGTCAAACGTACGGCCCGCGGGCCAGAACCGGCCCGCCAGTGGGTTCAGTCCGGCCCACGCGATAAATATGCATTATTAAAGAAGAATAAACTTCATTTTCTTTAAAATTTGCAGTTCTTATATTGTCCGCTAGGGGCGCTGTGTTTGAGTCAGTTCTATCGCTTGACCTGCTTTTTCTGTTGACTCTGGCGCCCTCTTCAGTGAAATGTCTTTGTCAAAAAAGAGAAAAGTGGACCTCTTCCTTTATGTATACAGTGATCCTTGTTGAATGTTTTTACATTATTTCATCGATTGATATAATTGATAAATGTTGAAAAGAGGACCATTCACACTAATGAAGACTATGTAGCACTTTGAGAAACTTGTAAAGTGTAAGCTGTTGTTATTATTCATTTCAATGTTTTATTTTCCTGTTTACATTATATGTGGCCCGCGACCCGCCGTGGCAGCTGAATTTCGGCCCATGACACAAAATGAGTTTGACACCCCTGGTTTAATCAATCGATCAATGGTTTTGTATAATCCAGTATCACCACAGGAGTTTCCTCACAGGGCGGCACAAAGACAGTGGAATGTTAGGGGTCATTTTGACAGAGGTGGATTTTCTTAACAGTTTTACAAATAAACAATGGAGTTAAAGTCTGAATCCAGTGCTCATTTATTTTCCTGTGCACAGGGAGAAACATCACCAGAGCAGCACAGGAGCTTCTGCTGCAGGACACGAGCGGCACAGATTTATAATCCGTTTAAACATTAAAGGCGATAACCCAGACGCTACAGCGGTCTCTTCAACGAAAAACAAAAGAGAATTCCAGCAGATATCCCAGTGAAGAGTCAAGGCCTCAGCGTCTGTGAGCTCCACTTAAGGAGACCAACATGTCAGAAACCCGTTAGTCGCTCTTAGAGTCTCAGAACATTAATCTCACAATTTAGACACAACAGCAGCGTCAAAAACCTTCATCCTGAGCCGTTTTTATCCATTAATTCATCTCATTATATTCATTTGTTTAGAGATATATTTAATGAGGAATAATCAGAGACTACAGGATAAATGGAGCGCCCCCTGGTGTCTCTAGACAGAAAACCACAATTGCAACTTTCTGCCTCCGTGTCAGAGTCACCAATACACACTAATGGAATCACGAAGAACAGGCTAACGGGCTAAGCTAACTGTGGGCTAGCGCCACTTAAACAGTATTTACAGCCACGTTTGAGTGAAATGATCTCCATTGTGTAACTGGATGAACGAGATCCCTCTGTCCCTTTGTCTTTTCTGTCAGCGTAGGATTTACTCTCACGGACGATTCATGAGGGAAAAACACAACATGTACAACAGCTGCAGTGGCGCTCACGGCCTCTAGGGGCACGAGTTACTTAGTTCTGCTTTAATGTAAACACAGTGACTGATATAAATTAAAGTGACAGGCCTTGATCCTTCATCGCGGTTTGGACCAAAGGTCTTCAGGAAAGTCATTATTTTCCCAGAAATCTACATTTATTACGAGTTTGAATCCAGTTTAAGACTTTTTAATCTTGGAAAGAACTCTCATCCAGAACGGACAGTCTTTAAAGCATTTATTTAGTTTAAATCAGTGACACATGAAGCTTTTTCAGACAGTTCTCAGTAAAAACTTAACACGACTAAAACAGAACATGGACTAAAAAAGGTCAAACTAAAACGTGCCGATTCTGAGGCTCCAGTGGAATTGTGGGAAATGTAGTCTTCAGTCTCAGGAGCTCCAGGGGTCCTTCCCGGTCATCTCCTGTAACAGGAGAAACAGCCGTAAGAGAAACTAAATCAGGACGAATCGAGACTGAAACAGAAGTGGTTTGTAGGTTTTTAGTTCCTGAGTGAACGTGAGTGAAGTCTTTTTCAGCTCAGTGGATCCAACACGTTAGAGCAGAACTTCAATAAAACACACGAGGAAAAGTGAGACACGATGCACGACGATGGGACGGTTTAATGTGAGAGACAATCGTAGCAGTTTCAGTCTTTACGAGGCGAGTGTGGGGGGGCTCTGGGGGGGGGCTCTGACAGAGATCGTCTCTATGGCGAGAGGAGGCTCACTCTGTGACTAGCCAATCAGGACGCAGAACAGCGAGGCCGCGAAGAGTGACCCGCGTCATAGTGACGTCATCTACATACCTTCAAATGAAAAATCATCAGAATACACTTAAATACATGTATTTACTACCAAACACTGAGTACCTTGTACTTGTGGTAGTGCTGTACTGTACTGCAGTGAGCCCTGTAGTATCTGCAGTAGTAGTAGTAGTATTAGTACCTTGTACTTGTGGTAGTGCTGTACTGTACTGCAGTGAGCCCTGTAGTATCTGCAGTAGTAGTAGTAGTATTAGTACCTTGTACTTGTGGTAGTGCTGTACTGTACTGCAGTGAGCCCTGTAGTATCTGCAGTAGTAGTAGTAGTAGTAGTATTAGTACCTTGTACTTGTGGTAGTGCTGTACTGTACTGCAGTGAGCCTGGGCCTCCTGTTGCTCCGAGTACATGACGTGGCACAAAGCGCAGTAGAAACGAATAAACTCAGTCCCTGAAACAAAACAGTCACAAATTAATCTTTATTATCGACATTTAAAGTTTAAACTCGAGGTCGAGCGATTTTGTAAAACCTCAGGTTTAATCTCATTCGTTCCAAAGACTTTATTCAGATGGAGGAAGATCTAGAGTCAGATCAGTGAGGCGTCTGTAGGAGGAAACAGATTCTGTCACTGACCCACGGGTTTGGTGGGGGCCCTGGCCTCGGCGGGGGCTCTGGCCTCGGCGGGGGCCCTGGCCTCGGCGGGGGCCCTGGCCTCGGCGGGGGCTCTGGCCTCGGCGGGGGCTCTGGCCTCGGCGGGGGCTCTGGCCTCGGCGGGGGCTCTGGCCTCGGCGGGGGCTCTGGCCTCAGTGGCGCCCTCTGCTGTCTGTGTAGAGTCCTGAAAAACAGAGCAGTGACACTTTAATACGACACAAACCAACGCTGAGCCGATGAAGTCGTTGAATGAACGTCAGTAAGAGGTTCCTGATCAAGTCTTTATCTTTAGGAACAGATGTAACGGTTTTCCAAAGTGAAGGACAATCATTTATCTCACCATGTCAAGTGTTTTTGTCTTATTTTAGAAGATAAAGTGTTAGTTTCTCCTGGTTGTGATAAAGTGTCGCCTAAAGAGCAAACGCTTTAGTCTTGGATCCATCTTTAATCTCCTCACCTTCTCTCCGTCTCCAGCGTCGTCTTTCCTCTTCTCCTCCTCCTCCTCTCCGCTGACCTTCCTCTTCTCTCCTTCGTCCATCTTCTCCGCCTCCTCCTCTGTGTTCAGATTGGCCACGGTCCATCCTTCCTCCTGGGACTCCTGCTCCTTTCCTTCTACGCTCCTCGTCCCTGAAGCTCCTCCATGGGCCTGGTCTCGCTTTGGTTCTCCCGGGTCCGCGCTCTTCAGCGAGACCACGTTCTCGATCCGGATGTCGATGCCTTTGTCTTGCGCCGACTCCGCCTCCTTTGAAGCCTCGCCGCTCGGTGGAGGTTTGTCGCGGGACGTGGGGCTGCGGGACTTCTCCTTCCGGTCTCTCGATCTCGCCCTCGATCGGGATCTTCCTCTGGATCTTCCTCTGGATCTTTCTCTCGATCTCTCCCTCGATCTCCCTTTGGATTTCCCTCTGGATCTGTCTCTGGATTTCGACCTCGGTCTGGACTTTGCCCTCGATCGATCCCGGGACCTCTCTCGAGACTTTGGCCTGGGCTTCCCTCTGGACCTGTCCCTGGACCGGGCCCTGGACTTCCCTCTGGACCGGGAGCGTTCTCGGTGTTTCTTGGCCCGCGGTGAGTCCCGGTCCTTGGACCTGCGTCTGGAGTGACGAGGCGGTGACGGCATCGCCAGGGTCTTCTCTCGCTCCGGAGACTTCCCGATCCGGAAGTGTCTCATGATCCGGCCGTGCTCGTCGTACTCCACGCCCCTCCTGAGGAAAACAAAAAACTGAGATTAGTGCGGACGTAGACTGCTCATACTCACGCAGAACCCTGAATAACGTGGAACTCATCCAGGCAAAGAGCGGAGCTTCTGACGAGACGAGGAAACTCAAGGTTTAGGTTTAGTTAGGGCTGTGCAACTAATCGACTTGAGATTTTAATAAAGGTCGATCTCAATAATCGCCTCTTAACCACGTTTTTTTTTTTCCTCGTCTTTGACATTCGAGTGATAGATGTCACCGATCAAAAGGTTTTTCTAGAATTCTCCAGTCGGACTCTACGGGAGAGAAAGAGTTTTTGAAAAAAAATTCCAAATGTTTCCCTGATCATTATTTGACAGTGATTGGATCCATCCATCCATTTTCTTCCACTTGTCCGTTGCCGGGTTGTGGGGGCAGCTGTTGGAGCTGCTCCAGCCCCTATAGCGCCCCCTGCAGGTGGTGGGTCCACAGAAGGACGGCCTCATGGTTTTAACCGGGCCTGTTGGTCTCTCACAAGGAGCTTCTGAACCGCTCTTTGTCTGACCCGTCACCCAGGACCTGTTTGCCCTGGGAGACCCTACCAGGGGCACGAAGCCCCCGACAACAGAGCTCCAGGATCATTCAGGCTCAAACCCTCCCCCACGTTAAGGAGGGGCTCCAGGAGGGGTGATTGGATTCACATTATTCTTATTCTACTGAGCAACATCAGGCTCATGTTTCTGAAAATTGTCTGGCCTTTATGAGGAAATAATCAGACCATAGTTCATATGAGCTGCAGAGACGACTTTGAACTTTTGTTTCATAAGAATTGACACAGGAATTACAGAGAAATGAGCGACAAACCAAGTCTAGAAATCTGCATGAAGACAGTTACCCCGGCTGCCCTGACTTACTTCTTAATGTTATGATTTCACCCCCACCTTCAAAATCATTCTAATTGTTTTTGCACAAGACAAAGTCACATCAGTCGCCTCAAACGACTCAAACATGAGTGAAACAGCCCGGTCCAGACGCCTCTTACCCCCAGGGCAGACGGTTGTACTTGTTGGAGATGAAGGTGGTTAAACAACATCCGCCGAAACTGTAGTCCTGCATTTTAGCCACGAACTCTCGGGCTTGGGTTCGACTCGCGAACTCCGCCAGACCCTGGAAACGTGGAAGATAAATGAGGAATCAGAGCCGTTCAGCATTTAGACGTATTCCCTCGTTTTAGCTACGGTTAGTAACGTCTGACACAACCGAGTCTAATAAGGTCATGTTTAAGTCTAGGTCACAGCCTTTCCTGCTACACGTGGATACCAAACATGTCAGTATTTGTGAATGAATAAGCGTGGGAAAGACCAGGGAGCGACACAGAGAGTTACTTCCTGGATAAATCTCAAAACGTCAGAGAATAAACAATCTAAACTATGATGCTGCGTCTCGCCTTAATTTGACCCTGAACTCTCCTGAAAGTTAAAGAATCCGGGCCGTACCATCCGCTGCTGTCGGTTGATGAAGTATCTGACCGGACGATGCACCAGCTGCACCATCTTTATGAACTGAGGGTCCGAGAACCTGCACAGAGGGAGGTTCCCGATGTAGACCACTCGGGGAGACTGTGGAGGAGCTCAGCGTTAGGACAATCATTATTATTATGGAGGACGGTCAGACAAACTCACATCTTCACTCTCCTTCCCCTCCTCTTCTTCCACCGGAGCCTCCACAGCTGCACAGACACAGGGGTTACTCGATGTGGATCAATCCATGTTCAAAGAAAAGCTTTTTCTCACAAATACAGCCACTGAAAATCAAAGTGTCGTTTTCGTACCAGCCTCTTCGTTGTCGCTGACCTCGTCCAGAGTGATGCAGTTGTCCAGGTTTGGGGGAAGTCCTGAGTCCTGGAGACATGAAAATAAAACATGAATATAAAGTCTTTTTAGAGAACTGCTCTGCACATGTTTCACAATCTCCCAAACAGTCCTCGATTTGTGTTTTGTTATTTTTTTATTTCTGACATCAAGGCCTGAATGGGCGCATTTTTGTGCATACTAAATAAACCGCTAACCATTGAATATAACGCAAATAAAACACACTGTTTGTAGTTCTCCCGATGTTTAAACTCCCTCACCTCCTCGTCGTCCAGCTTGGCGCCCACAACCTCCACGCCGTCGATCTCCATGTCGCTGCCCCCTTCAGACGGCCTGTGGGAATTACAAAGACGACAACGTCAGAACATCAGGAGTCAAAAGTCTGGTCTCTGGTTTGTGAAGTTACTCACTCCTTTCCATCTTCAGTCTTGGCTTCAGCCTCTGGAACAAAGAAATTGCCAGAATTGTCAATATTTTCAGCAAATGTAAATAATATTCAGAGCAAGAGGGATTTAGGATCTGAATTATCTGTAAAAATTAGAAATTTCTCCTTATTTTTTTGGTTCAAAGCTTAATGAATCTGTCAGGAATCAGATCTGTAAAAATCCTTGTGTGTAAAAATCTTTCAAATGCGGAGTCTGTAAAGTGCGGAGTCTCATGGAGCGACTAAAGTGAAGGTGTTAAAGAGAGAATGAAGTGTTTTAACATGTCTCCGCTTCTCACCCGTGTTCTCGTCTTTCTTCTGTTCCTCTGACTCCGACTGAGCTGATGGGGCTTCACTTCCTGCTTGACTCACAGCAGCCGCTTTCTTGACGGTCTTTTTCTTGACCACAGTTGTTTTCGGGGTCGCCGTTTCCGGTTTGTTCTCCTCGTTTTCCTCGTAAGGTTTGGCCCGAGCGCAGCGCCTTCAAACACAAGGGAAGACGTCTCACGTGAAGCAAAAGCAGCCGAGGATTTGTCCATCGTTAGTCAGATTCAGATACTGGACAATTTTATAAGTGTAAAAACTACCAACCACAATGTCAGCCCCTCCCATCTAAAACTTTAGTTCTCGCTCTAGCGTCCTGAACTCCTGGTTTAGTTCTCGCTCTAGCGTCCTGAACTCTTGGTTTAGTTCTCGCTCCAGCGTCCTGAACTCTTGGTTTAGTTCTCGCTCCAGCGTCCTGAACTCTTGGTTTAGTTCTCGCTCCAGCGTCCTGAACTCTTGGTTTAGTTCTCGCTCCAGCGTCCTGAACTCTTGGTTTAGTTCTCGCTCCAGCGTCCTGAACTCTTGGTTTAGTTCTCGCTCCAGCGTCCTGAACTCTTGGTTTAGTTCTCGCTCCAGCGTCCTGAACTCTTGGTTTAGTTCTCGCTCCAGCGTCCTGAACTCTTGGTTTAGTTCTCGCTCTAGTGTCCTGAACTCTTGGTTTAGTTCTCGCTCTAGTGTCCTGAACTCTTGGTTTAGTTCTCGCTCTAGCGTCCTGAACTCTTGGTTTAGTTCTCGCTCTAGTGTCCTGAACTCTTGGTTTAGCTCTCGCTCTAGCGTCCTGAACTCCTGGTTTAGTTCTCGCTCTAGCGTCCTGAACTCTTGGTTTAGCTCTCGCTCTAGCGTCCTGAACTCCTGGTTTAGTTCTCGCTCTAGCGTCCTGAACTCTTGGTTTAGTTCTCGCTCTAGCGTCCTGAACTCTTGGTTTAGTTCTCGCTCTAGTGTCCTGAACTCTTGGTTTAGTTCTCGCTCTAGCGTCCTGAACTCTTGGTTTAGTTCTCGCTCCAGCGTCCTGAACTCTTGGTTTAGTTCTCGCTCCAGCGTCCTGAACTCTTGGTTTAGTTCTCGCTCCAGCGTCCTGAACTCTTGGTTTAGTTCTCGCTCTAGCGTCCTGAACTCTTGGTTTAGTTCTCGCTCTAGCGTCCTGAACTCTTGGTTTAGTTCTCGCTCTAGTGTCCTGAACTCTTGGTTTAGTTCTCGCTCTAGTGTCCTGAACTCTTGGTTTAGTTCTCGCTCTAGCGTCCTGAACTCTTGGTTTAGTTCTCGCTCCAGCGTCCTGAACTCTTGGTTTAGTTCTCGCTCCAGCGTCCTGAACTCTTGGTTTAGTTCTCGCTCCAGCGTCCTGAACTCTTGGTTTAGTTCTCGCTCTAGCGTCCTGAACTCTTGGTTTAGTTCTCGCTCTAGCGTCCTGAACTCTTGGTTTAGTTCTCGCTCTAGCGTCCTGAACTCTTGGTTTAGTTCTCGCTCTAGCGTCCTGAACTCCTGGTTTAGTTCTCGCTCTAGTGTCCTGAACTCCTGGTTTAGTTCTCGCTCTAGCGTCCTGAACTCTTGGTTTAGTTCTCGCTCTAGCGTCCTGAACTCTTGGTTTAGTTCTCGCTCTAGCGTCCTGAACTCTTGGTTTAGTTCTCGCTCTAGCGTCCTGAACTCTTGGTTTAGTTCTCACTCTAGCGTCCTGAACTCTTGGTTTAGTTCTCGCTCTAGCGTCCTGAACTCTTGGTTTAGTTCTCGCTCTAGTGTCCTGAACTCTTGGTTTAGTTCTCGCTCTAGCGTCCTGAACTCTTGGTTTAGTTCTCGCTCTAGCGTCCTGAACTCTTGGTTTAGTTCTCGCTCTAGTGTCCTGAGCTCTTGGTTTAGCTCTCGCTCTAGCGTCCTGAACTCCTGGTTTAGTTCTCGCTCTAGCGTCCTGAACTCTTGGTTTAGCTCTCGCTCTAGCGTCCTGAACTCCTGGTTTAGTTCTCGCTCTAGCGTCCTGAACTCTTGGTTTAGCTCTCGCTCTAGCGTCCTGAACTCCTGGTTTAGTTCTCGCTCTAGCGTCCTGAACTCTTGGTTTAGTTCTCGCTCTAGCGTCCTGAACTCTTGGTTTAGTTCTCGCTCTAGCGTCCTGAACTCTTGGTTTAGTTCTCGCTCTAGCGTCCTGAACTCTTGGTTTAGTTCTCGCTCTAGCGTCCTGAACTCTTGGTTTAGTTCTCGCTCTAGCGTCCTGAACTCCTGGTTTAGTTCTCGCTCTAGCGTCCTGAACTCCTGGTTTAGCTCTCGCTCCAGCGTCCTGAACTCTTGGTTTAGTTCTCGCTCTAGCGTCCTGAACTCTTGGTTTAGTTCTCGCTCTAACGTCCTGAACTCTTGGTTTAGTTCTCGCTCTAGCGTCCTGAACTCCTGGTTTAGTTCTCGCTCTAGCGTCCTGAACTCCTGGTTTAGCTCTCGCTCTAGCGTCCTGAACTCCTGGTTTAGCTCTCGCTCTAGCGTCCTGAACTCCTGCTTTAGTACTCACGCTAGCGTCCTGAACTCCTGGGAGAAAGACACGATGATGTTGACTCCGTTCATCTTCAGCGGAGTGGTGGAATAATACTCCACCATCTTGTGAGCATCTGCTGCGTTCTGCATCTCGATGTAGGCGTGCATCTGGGAAAGCATAGACCTCATGAGAACCAGGCGACAGAAGGACCTGCAGCTTCTCTGAGTGAGGAGTTTACTGTGTCTGTGATGAACATGGTGTAGAGCGGCGTCCCGAAGCGCCTGATGATGGCCAGGAGGTCCCTCTTGCCATCGTTACCGAAGGGAACGGGGAAGAAGTTCAGCACGAAAGAACTCTGCGACAAAAGAGCAAAGCGTGACGTCGCCTGTGAGCCGGAACAGACCGATCATCTGTGCAGACAATTGCATTTTGGAGAATATCGGCATCTGCCTTTCATTTTTAACAGTGCTTTTAGCCGCCAAACAGAAGTGCCGGTGCTCTACTTCTCCACCTCTGCAGAGGTCTCCACAACGCTAAGAGCTAAAGACACACTCTTGCCTTGAGGAGGTAAAACAGAAAACCTACACTTCCTCCTTCGCCGGCCGGGGGAGGATCTGCTGATCAGATCATCCTGAGCTCATGACGTGAAGTTCTACTTTTACAGAGAGATTCGCTAAAAGAAAATCCAAATTCCATTTACTTTTTAGCCACAAGGGGGCAGTATACTCACAGTTTTAGAGGGTTTAAGTCTAAGTACAAAATACACTTGTTTAAACTAAGATTACAAAAAGGAAGTGGGAGCAGCAGATCATGCTCTAAACTCATCAGATTTACAGTTTATCAGCAGAAAAAAAGTTGGTTTGGTCTTTATTTACATTTATTTTTTGAATATCGGCCGCCTTGGCGATTAATAATCAGTATCGCTATTGCTCCTGTAAAAACATATGGGTTCATCTGCAAATGGAAAGTTTCACTTCTGTCTGACATTAGTCGACCGAAAACATCACCATCGCAGTGACTAACGTATCCAACGGACAATATCACATTTATCACATGACCTTTGAGCTTTGGACAACGTGGTCACCTGGAGGAAGTTGAAGGTGGTGGAGATGGTGAACTCCAGCTCCTGCTCCTCCACTTTGTGCGGTGATAGTGAGAAGGAGGCGATGAGATTCGACGCCTGATCCGGAGTCTCCATCTCGATAAAGCCCTGGAAACAGCAGAGAAGGTCAAAGGCAGGAATGATTTAACCCAAAGAGAAAAGGCGTTATTTTGAATGTGTGGGTAAACTCACCAGCGACGGGAACATGGCGACGTTCACGATATGTCCAAAGTCCTTGGTGAGATTTCGGAGGTAGGACTCGTCCACTGCTCGCGCGGGAAACTTTACACAAACCACTTTCCCCTTCAGACGATCAGAGAAGAGGTTTAGTCTTAGGGGTTAGAGAGACAGGTACAAATCCTCAGCTTTTTACAGGCGTTAATTGACTCTGTGCATAACAATGGCGCCCAAGAAGTGACTTCCTGTTTTGATCCAGCACACCAAAATAAAAGCACCATTTTATTAATTTGTTTAACTTTCTTTCTGCCTAACTATTAACAGACAAAACACTTAAAATGTGTGTATTTAATTATATTCTTGTAATGTTACCTGCTGACCTAATCCATGAGACGAGCTGTGTGCTTTTATTTTGGCGTGCTGGATCGAAACAGGAAGTCACTTCTTGGGCGGCGTTGTTATGAGTTGAAGTCAATTTCAAACATGTCTTGATCGCATTCGTTTGTTCATTCGAGTTATTTTAACTAAATGAGCAGCGTGATAAGAGACGGGGAGATTACCTTTTTCGGGATTTGCTTCTGCTCTTTCTCTTTCTCTAAAAATAAAGAAATGAAACAATTGTTTAAACATTTGTTGAACGTAACAATTCTGTTAATGAGTTTTAGATTCTGAACGCAGAATCAACGTACAAATAAAAGTCAAATGCTTTTATTGCCTAAACCACCTTCTTCACACATTTATCATTCTTACAGTTTTATGCATTCCAGTAAACCGAGGAATGATTGAAATGTGGATATGAAAGAACTCATTGTTATTGTTTCTAAGCCATTGGTGCCTCACCAGCCTGGGCTAAGGAATAAGGAGCCAAAAGAACAAGAACAGAACCTCTCTTACTGCTCCTCTTCTCTTGCTTCGCCGACTGTTTCCCGTCACTGTTTCAAAAAGAACAAACGTGTTACAGTCGGACATCGGTCTTTGAGGATTTGGACGAAAGAACCCTCACCGTCTGGCAGAGTTCACGCGACAGTCCCACTTCGGGAACCTACGGAAACACAGAGGGAAGAGTCAGGGGCGGAGGACAGGTGAAAGAGCGAAGTGTTAACCTGACAGGCGAAAGAGCGGAGCGTCAAACCGACAGGTGAAAGAGCGGAGCGTCAAACCGACAGGCGAAAGAGCGTCAAACCGACAGGTGAAAGAGTGGCATAAGTATAAACCGACAGGTGAAAGAGCGGAGCGTCAAACCGACAGGTGAAAGAGCGGCATAAGTATAAACCGACAGGTGAAAGAGCGGAGCGTCAAACCGACAGGTGAAAGAGCGGCAAACCGACAGGCGAAAGAGCGGTATAAGTATAAACCGACAGGTGAAAGAGTGGCATAAGTATAAACCGACAGGTGAAAGAGTGGCATAAGTATAAACCGACAGGTGAAAGAGCGGAGCGTCAAACCGACAGGTGAAAGAGCGGCATAAGTATAAACCGACAGGTGAAAGAGCGGAGCGTCAAACCGACAGGTGAAAGAGCGGCATAAGTATAAACCGACAGGTGAAAGAGCGGAGCGTCAAACCGACAGGTGAAAGAGCGGAGCGTCAAACCGACAGGTGAAAGAGCGGCATAAGTATAAACCGACAGGTGAAAGAGTGGCATAAGTATAAACCGACAGGTGAAAGAGTGGCATAAGTATAAACTGACAGGTGAAAGAGCGGTATAAGTATAAACCGACAGGTGAAAGAGTGGCATAAGTATAAACCGACAGGTGAAAGAGTGGCATAAGTATAAACCGACAGGTGAAAGAGTGGCATAAGTATAAACCGACAGGTGAAAGAGTGGCATAAGTATAAACCGACAGGTGAAAGAGTGGCATAAGTATAAACTGACAGGTGAAAGAGTGGCATAAGTATAAACTGACAGGTGAAAGAGTGGCATAAGTATAAACTGACAGGTGAAAGA
Organism: Proterorhinus semilunaris; assembly: GCA_021464625.1. Classification (NCBI taxonomy): domain Eukaryota; kingdom Metazoa; phylum Chordata; class Actinopteri; order Gobiiformes; family Gobiidae; genus Proterorhinus; species Proterorhinus semilunaris. The sequence continues at coordinate 176,110 of CM038344.1, read as the reverse complement.
GTGGCATAAGTATAAACTGACAGGTGAAAGAGTGGCATAAGTATACACTGACAGGTGAAAGAGTGGCATAAGTATAAACCGACAGGCGAAAGAGCGGTATAAGTATAAACCGACAGGTGAAAGAGTGGCATAAGTATAAACCGACAGGTGAAAGAGTGGCATAAGTATAAACCGACAGGTGAAAGAGTGGCATAAGTATAAACTGACAGGTGAAAGAGTGGCATAAGTATAAACTGACAGGTGAAAGAGCGGAGCGTCAAACCGACAGGTGAAAGAGCGGCATAAGTATAAACCGACAGGTGAAAGAGCGGAGCGTCAAACCGACAGGTGAAAGAGCGGCATAAGTATAAACCGACAGGTGAAAGAGCGGAGCGTCAAACCGACAGGTGAAAGAGCGGCATAAGTATAAACCGACAGGTGAAAGAGCGGAGCGTCAAACCGACAGGTGAAAGAGTGGCATAAGTATAAACCGACAGGTGAAAGAGTGGCATAAGTATAAACCGACAGGTGAAAGAGCGGAGCGTCAAACCGACAGGTGAAAGAGCGGCATAAGTATAAACCGACAGGTGAAAGAGCGGAGCGTCAAACCGACAGGTGAAAGAGTGGCATAAGTATAAACCGACAGGTGAAAGAGTGGCATAAGTATAAACCGACAGGTGAAAGAGCGGTATAAGTATAAACCGACAGGTGAAAGAGTGGCATAAGTATAAACCGACAGGTGAAAGAGTGGCATAAGTATAAACCGACAGGTGAAAGAGTGGCATAAGTATAAACTGACAGGTGAAAGAGTGGCATAAGTATAAACTGACAGGTGAAAGAGTGGCATAAGTATAAACCGACAGGTGAAAGAGTGGCATAAGTATAAACTGACAGGTGAAAGAGTGGCATAAGTATAAACTGACAGGTGAAAGAGTGGCATAAGTATAAACTGACAGGTGAAAGAGTGGCATAAGTATAAACCGACAGGTGAAAGAGTGGCATAAGTATAAACTGACAGGTGAAAGAGTGGCATAAGTATAAACCGACAGGTGAAAGAGTGGCATAAGTATAAACTGACAGGTGAAAGAGTGGCATAAGTATAAACTGACAGGTGAAAGAGTGGCATAAGTATAAACTGACAGGTGAAAGAGTGGCATAAGTATAAACTGACAGGTGAAAGAGTGGCATAAGTATAAACTGACAGGTGAAAGAGCGGTATAAGTATAAACCGACAGGTGAAAGAGTGGCATAAGTATAAACCGACAGGTGAAAGAGTGGCATAAGTATAAACCGACAGGTGAAAGAGTGGCATAAGTATAAACTGACAGGTGAAAGAGTGGCATAAGTATAAACTGACAGGTGAAAGAGCGGAGCGTCAAACCGACAGGTGAAAGAGCGGCATAAGTATAAACCGACAGGTGAAAGAGCGGAGCGTCAAACCGACAGGTGAAAGAGCGGCATAAGTATAAACCGACAGGTGAAAGAGCGGAGCGTCAAACCGACAGGTGAAAGAGCGGCAAACCGACAGGCGAAAGAGCGGTATAAGTATAAACCGACAGGTGAAAGAGCGGCATAAGTATAAACCGACAGGTGAAAGAGTGGCATAAGTATAAACCGACAGGTGAAATAGTGGCATAAGTATAAACCGACAGGTGAAAGAGTGGCATAAGTATAAACTGACAGGTGAAAGAGTGGCATAAGTATAAACTGACAGGTGAAAGAGCGGAGCGTCAAACCGACAGGTGAAAGAGCGGCATAAGTATAAACCGACAGGTGAAAGAGCGGAGCGTCAAACCGACAGGTGAAAGAGCGGCATAAGTATAAACCGACAGGTGAAAGAGCGGAGCGTCAAACCGACAGGTGAAAGAGCGGCATAAGTATAAACCGACAGGTGAAAGAGCGGAGCGTCAAACCGACAGGTGAAAGAGCGGCAAACCGACAGGCGAAAGAGCGGTATAAGTATAAACCGACAGGTGAAAGAGTGGCATAAGTATAAACTGACAGGTGAAAGAGTGGCATAAGTATAAACCGACAGGTGAAAGAGTGGCATAAGTATAAACCGACAGGTGAAAGAGTGGCATAAGTATAAACTGACAGGTGAAAGAGTGGCATAAGTATAAACTGACAGGTGAAAGAGTGGCATAAGTATAAACTGACAGGTGAAAGAGTGGCATAAGTATAACCTGACAGCTGAAGGAGTGGTATAAGTATAAACTGACAGGTGAAAGAGTGGCATAAGTATAAACTGACAGGTGAAAGAGTGGCATAAGTATAAACCGACAGGTGAAAGAGTGGCATAAGTATAAACCGACAGGTGAAAGAGTGGCATAAGTATAAACCGACAGGTGAAAGAGTGGCATAAGTATAAACCGACAGGTGAAAGAGTGGCATAAGTATAAACCGACAGGTGAAAGAGTGGCAGAAGTATAAACCGACAGGTGAAAGAGTGGCATAAGTATAAACCGACAGGTGAAAGAGTGGCAGAAGTATAAACCGACAGGTGAAAGAGTGGCATAAGTATAAACCGACAGGTGAAAGAGTGGCAGAAGTATAAACCGACAGGTGAAAGAGTGGCATAAGTATAAACTGACAGGTGAAAGAGTGGCATAAGTATAAACCGACAGGTGAAAGAGTGGCATAAGTATACACTGACAGGTGAAAGAGTGGCATACGTATAAACCGACAGGTGAAAGAGTGGCATAAGTATAAACCGACAGGTGAAAGAGTGGCATACGTATAAACCGACAGGTGAAAGAGTGGCATAAGTATAAACTGACAGGTGAAAGAGTGGCATAAGTATAAACTGACAGGTGAAGGAGTGGCATAAGTATAACCTGACAGGTGAAGGAGTGGTATAAGTATAAACCGACAGGTGAAAGAGTGGCATAAGTATAAACCGACAGGTGAAAGAGTGGCAGAAGTATAAACCGACAGGTGAAAGAGTGGCAGAAGTATAAACCGACAGGTGAAAGAGTGGCATAAGTATAAACTGACAGGTGAAAGAGTGGCAGAAGTATAAACCGACAGGTGAAAGAGTGGCATAAGTATAAACTGACAGGTGAAAGAGTGGCATAAGTATAAACTGACAGGTGAAAGAGTGGCATAAGTATAAACTGACAGGTGAAAGAGTGGCATAAGTATAAACCGACAGGTGAAAGAGTGGCATAAGTATAAACTGACAGGTGAAAGAGTGGCATAAGTATAAACTGACAGGTGAAAGAGTGGCATAAGTATAAACTGACAGGTGAAAGAGTGGCATAAGTATAAACGGACAGGTGAAAGAGTGGCATAAGTATAAACGGACAGGTGAAAGAGCGGCATAAGTATAAACCGACAGGTGAAAGAGTGGCATAAGTATAACCGGACAGGTGAAAGAGTGGCATAAGTATAACCCGACAGGTGAAAGAGTGGCATAAGTATAAACTGACAGGTGAAAGAGTGGCATAAGTATAAACTGACAGGTGAAAGAGTGGCATAAGTATAAACTGACAGGTGAAAGAGTGGCATAAGTATAAACCGACAGGTGAAAGAGTGGCATAAGTATAAACGGACAGGTGAAAGAGTGGCATAAGTATAAACTGACAGGTGAAAGAGTGGCATAAGTATAAACCGACAGGTGAAAGAGTGGCATAAGTATAAACGGACAGGTGAAAGAGTGGCATAAGTATAAACCGACAGGTGAAAGAGTGGCATAAGTATAAACCGACAGGTGAAAGAGTGGCATAAGTATAAACGGACAGGTGAAAGAGTGGCATAAGTATAAACCGACAGGTGAAAGAGTGGCATAAGTATAAACGGACAGGTGAAAGAGTGGCATAAGTATAAACCGACAGGTGAAAGAGTGGCATAAGTATAAACCGACAGGTGAAAGAGTGGCATAAGTATAAACCGACAGGTGAAAGAGTGGCATAAGTATAAACCGACAGGTGAAAGAGTGGCATAAGTATAAACCGACAGGTGAAAGAGTGGCATAAGTATAACCTGACAGGTGAAAGAGTGGCATAAGTATAAACCGACAGGTGAAAGAGTGGCATAAGTATAAACGGACAGGTGAAAGAGTGGCATAAGTATAAACGGACAGGTGAAAGAGTGGCATAAGTATAAACGGACAGGTGAAAGAGTGGCATAAGTATAAACCGACAGGTGAAAGAGTGGCATAAGTATAAACCGACAGGTGAAAGAGTGGCATAAGTATAAACCGACAGGTGAAAGAGTGGCATAAGTATAACCTGACAGGTGAAAGAGTGGCATAAGTATAAACCGACAGGTGAAAGAGTGGCATAAGTATAAACCGACAGGTGAAAGAGTGGCATAAGTATAAACCGACAGGTGAAAGAGTGGCATAAGTATAAACGGACAGGTGAAAGAGTGGCATAAGTATAAACCGACAGGTGAAAGAGTGGCATAAGTATAAACGGACAGGTGAAAGAGTGGCATAAGTATAAACGGACAGGTGAAAGAGTGGCATAAGTATAAACCGACAGGTGAAAGAGTGGCATAAGTATAAACCGACAGGTGAAAGAGTGGCATAAGTATAAACCGACAGGTGAAAGAGTGGCATAAGTATAAACCGACAGGTGAAAGAGTGGCATAAGTATAAACCGACAGGTGAAAGAGTGGCATAAGTATAACCTGACAGGTGAAAGAGTGGCATAAGTATAAACCGACAGGTGAAAGAGTGGCATAAGTATAACCTGACAGGTGAAAGAGTGGCATAAGTATAAACCGACAGGTGAAAGAGTGGCATAAGTATAAACCGACAGGTGAAAGAGTGGCATAAGTATAAACCGACAGGTGAAAGAGTGGCATAAGTATAAACTGACCTCTGCAGCAGTGACAGCTGTCGGTCTGCGTGGAGAGTCGTGTTTATGTGCTGAGTCCAAACCTGAGACAGAGCCACAAATCAAATCACACAGAAGATTCAGTCCCATTATCATCGAACACACAGACGGATCCGACAGATTCACTTCCTAAAGTAACAACTGTTTCCTGTCCTTGATTTATTCCTACATAGAGCCAGTCGTGTCTCGCTGAAATAAATATTTAAACAGTACATGGCACTAATCATTCACAACATGTTCAAAACTTACGTATGATTTTAAGTGTTTTTTCTTAAAGCAAAAGGCTAATGTTAATTTGGCGCAAAAGAAATGCTAAAATAAATCCAAACTCTGAACGAATTTGACTGAGAAACAATCAGCCCTTTTATCAAAATGTTCGTGATTTTAGAACATAGGACCTCATTTCCTCGTTATCCAGAGTGTTGTTGATGTCCGGAGATATTTTTTTCTTAAATTCATGCAGTTCTTATATTTGAAGAGCTTAGTGGCGCTAGGCTAATGCTAGGCTAGTGCATGTCTATGGTATCAGTTAGCCAGCATTAAAAACACTCTGACTCCACAGGGCACCTGAGGCAAATCACTTATAACGCCAGACTAACCATATAAATGTCTGTTAATAGAATAATTATAACCATTTTGCATTAAAATAACTTATATTTGAGCAGCATCAGCTTCGTGGTTGTAAGCTAACGCAGTGGTGGAGTGATCTGCAAGAAAATAGTCCCTCAATATGCGATAATTCATGTGATACAAGGTCAGTTATATTTCAGACATTAGTCTATTAACACAGAGATTTATATGGATAGTCTCGTGTTATATGTGATTTGCCTCAGGTGCACTGTGGAGCGGGTCAGACTGTTTTTAATGCAGGCTAACTGATACCATAGACATGTGTTAGCCTAGCACTAGCCTAGCGCCACTAAGCTCTTCTAATATAAGAACTGCATAAATTTAAGAAAAAAAATCTCCAGAAATCAACAACACTCTGGATAACTAGGAAATGAGGCCCTATGTCAAACATCCTGAAATATCCCTTTAATGTCGGGGTTAAGCAGTTATTATCCAACAGGAGGATGTCCCCCACAGTCCAGTGTTTTTGGTTAACTGGTGCAGGGAAACTACTATTTACTATCCACATGTTTTCATAAAATTAAAATAAAAAGAACAGTTCAGGACGCTAGAGCGAGAACATTAGCCTTTAAGGGCCTATTTCACCGTGACTGGCAGTATCTGCAACGTCTCTGCAACTCGGCTTGATTCCGCTCCTACAAAAGGGCCCGTCTCACCGCCCTGGAGACTAGTTAGAGACTCGAATCGCCGCTGGTCACGGAGATGGTAAATGGCCTCAACTTATATAGCGGTTTTCCACCTTCATCAGCCACTCAAAGCGCTTAATAGCAGGAACCACTCTCTCATTCATACACCACTGGAGGCAAGGAGGGGGAAGTGTCTTGCCCAAGGACACGACGACAGTGTGCACATTCAGGAGGTGCGATTCGAACTCCCGACCTTCCGATCATGAGACGACCCGCTCTACCATCTGCGCCACAGACGTCTCCGAGACATCCCCTGGAGATGAGGCAGGTAGTCCAGGTACTCACAGTGAAAACCAACAGGTTCGATATCAGCGGATAAGTCTCCGCGCAGTCTCATGCAGGTCTGTCGCGAACACTATTTGTCGTCCTCAACCTTTGAGACATTTCTGCAATGTCTCCGAGACCTGTCGGATCTATCTCCTTGGTCTCCGACAGGTGTTCGCGACAGACCTGCATGAGAAGACCTCTGGGAGACCTCACAGACTCCACTGAAATCAAACCTGTTGGTCTTCACCGAGACCTGGACACTCGCCTCATCTCCAGGGGACGTCTCTGCCTGACCAGCAGCCACTCGAGTCTCTAACTAGTCTCCAGGCCGTTTAGCTTCCACATTTATAAAACCCCGGCGTCTCGTCTGGTGTTTGCGTCCTGTGTAAAGTTTAAACATGTGATTCTCTGTGAGCTGAATGTTTTCTGTTGCCGACTGACTGAATCTTTCTGCGACTCTGACTCTGTAGGAATAAACAGGAAACAGTTCTTACATGAGGAAGTTAGCGTGCACAAGGCACACGGTCATTTGGGCTGGTACCGTTACATTTATTTCCCGTACTTTAACGATACTTGGTTTTCGATACTGATACCTGATCAATACTTTTTCTGATGTGTCATATAGAACAACATAACAGAACAATAATGTTAATTTATTCCATAAAAAGAGACAATTTCTTTTAAATTTGTATCATTTATTTGAGCTGAAACGCCCAAGTCACTTTAATCCTGTCCCTGGACCCTCGGCATCAGAACAGGCAAAAAAACATCAGATTGTTTCCGGTTCCTGCTTTACATACTTGTATTTCTTTGATACCAGTCGTACCTAGACGTTTTCTTAACGGTATCAAACCCTAATGGACATTTTTCTGATGAGCGTTTATGCAATTTATGTTTTAAAAATCGGGATTCACTGGGTGCTTTTTAAACGTTTCCAGACCGTTCCACGTCAAATGTCAAATCCATGACTTCGTTCCCATAAAGCCTTGGACCCTGCAGTGCGTCGGATGGACTGACCCGGCTCTTTCACACGGCTCTTTTCTCCACCGTTTCATACGGTTTGTAACTAAGTCTGCGGCGCCTCCTGACCTTGTGGATTCATGTTAACGGCTCTTCCTGCCTGAGCAGATTCAGTACTTACGTTCTCCGACAGCACGGTGATATCGCAGAGAGAGCAGGAGTAGGGGAAGTCTGTGGGCTTCGTCCCGTGGAAGTCTCGCGCCTGGGTTTCCGAGGGAACGGAGGGCGGCTTCCGTTCGAAGGATCGGCCCCGGTCCGCGGAGGATCCGAGAGCGGAGAAGCGCTCTGGACTCTTGCTGCGATAGTCCAGGTCCGACGTGCGGTGCTCGTAATCCACCACGAACGCGCTTTGCGACGGACCGGGCTCACGATACAAACCGGTGTCCGGGGGTCCGAGGGCGGAGCGCGGGTACGGAGCCTGTGATTGGTCAATGGGAGGTAACGGGTCGAGGCCTTGGGGAGAAACAAATGAACACAAAGTAGAAAAGCCGTGTTGAGAAATGAAGACTTACCATGTTCGACCTGCCGTCAGTTTGCACCTCGTTACCTACGTTTCCAACGTTACCAAAACTCTACAGGCGCAGGAGGCGTGTCCACCGAGGCCGAGGTTCAAATGTGGAAAAAAAAAGAATCTGTAACGTCCGGAGAGTTCCTCGCAGGTTCTTGGGACGGAGGACTATGAACTCTGGGCAATCTTCTTTCAAAATGTAAAAACTCTAATCCATGAGCAGAGATTCCAGAGAACTGCAGCTCAAAAGGTTAAGTCCAGAGGTTTATGGAGATCCAGAAAGTCCCTCAGCGGTTTAACAAAAAAATCCCTTCTTTTCACCAAAAACACACCCACCGGTTTCACAAAGCCATACTTGCCCAAACCCACGGGTACAGTCCTCAGTCCAGGATGTTCTCGTTTCTTCTGCTGCAACAATATTCACCTGTGAAACGGCGTCCAGTCCTCAGCAGCTTCAGGCTTTTATGAAAAATAACAAAGACTCCTCTCGGTCCAAACCGATCCCGTCTCCCCAGTGGACGGGATCAGGTGACTCTGGTTCTTTTAAAGCTTATATTTCTGGTATTTATGTCGAGCGGATGATGGTTCAAGCATCAAAGAACTGCTCTTTTTCAAGGAGAAAAGCATTTCAAGTAAACAACAATCTGATATAACAGTTAAATACTCAAAAAAAAAGTCTAACTTTTTGTAAAGACGACATAATATATCCTGTAAAATGGATTTCAGATGCACTTGTCTTGTGTTGGTCATCACCCGTTTTCTTTCATTTGAGTGTGTGTGTGTATATATATATATATATATATATATATATATATAAATAAAACAAATCAGACGTTCTTATTTTCCTAAATGCAATAAAGGAGAACATTGAGGACCAGTGGATGCCACTGAAACCAACTTACAGAAATGAAAATATCAACCTTGTTCTAAAAGTTTAGGACACGCGAGTTTTAACGATTTTTAAGAATTATTATTTTTAGGGATTATTATCGGTGGCCGATATCGGCCTTTTTGACGCCGTCACCGATGAGCTGATCATGTATTTTTGGGTTGATAATTACAAGCTCAAATAGCCTTGAATCAGCGACTCCTCCTGCAGCCCGGAGCTGCTGCAGATTCATGACCACAGAGTTACAACAGCAGATATACGCTCTCCACGGGCGACTTCTGATAAATACGAAGAGTATTCCAGCGAAACAACGCGGTGCAGGCGCCGAGTTCTTTTTACTTTTTACATCGAAGTCACCGCAACAATATGTGGAAAAGAGGAGGAAACGCGACGACCTGCACTCGTGTATTATCTCGTCTACCTGTGCAATGCAAACGTGACTCTGTCACAGGCACAGATTTGCATCACTTCTCTCAGCAGCAGGTTACACGTCTGATTGGTTATTCTCCCATTAGACCCGCCTTTATTAAGCCTCTGTGAAATATTCTGTGAGTTCTGCATCTAAAACTGTGTTCGTATGATGTCAACAAAAAGAATCGTGGGCAAAGCGCCTCTGGAAAGTTCTAATACTCCTTGAGCTGTTGCACATCTTGTCATGTTTACCATAAACATAAAGATTTTATTTTGAATGTTTCACTGAAACACAAGTAACAGACGACTGTGAAGTGAAAGTAAAATCAAACATGATTCTGAAAAGTGGGGGTGCATAAGTATTCATACAGCATGACTGAATACTTTGTGGAACAAAGCAGCAGCAAGTCTTCTGGGGTTTGACTCTACAAGGTTTGCACATGTAGAGACTGACATTTGAGCCCATTCCTCTTTACAAAACAACTCCAGCTCTGTCCCATTAGAAGGAGAGCGTTTGTGAACAGCAGTTTTCAGGTCTTTCCAGATGTTCAATAGGATTTAGGTCAGGACTTTGACTGGGCCGTTCTAACACATTAATATGTTTGTTTTTAAACCATTCCATTGTACATGTTTGTGTTTAGGGTCATTGTCCTGCTGGAAGGTGAAGCTCCGCCCCAGCCTCAGTTCTCTTGTGACTCCAGCAGGTTTTCCTCCAAAATGTCTCTGTATTTGGCTCCATCCATCTTCCCAACTATTCTTACAATCTTCCCAGGCCCCGCTGAGGAAAAGCAGCCCCATAGCATGATGCCCCCCCCCCCATATCTGACCCTGGGGAGGGTGCACTCAGGACGAGGAGCAGTGTTAGGTTTGCTCCATACATAACGTCTCATCTGACCAAAGCACCTTCTTCCACATGGAGCTGTGTCCTCCATAGGACTTCTAGCAAACTTCAAACAGGATTTCTTCTTCTTCTTCTTATGCTCCGTGAGATGTTCAAGTCTTGGGAAATCTTTGTATAACTTAACGCTGCTTTAAACTTCTCCACAGCTTCATCCCTGACCTCTCTGGTGAGCTCCTTGGCCTTCATGATGTTGTTTAGTGACCACTCTGACCACAGCTCTGAGGCCCTCACAGAACATCTGGAATTATACTGAGAGTAGATTACACACAGGTGGCCTCGATTTAAGGGTTAGGGCGAGGTGTGAACTTTCTGCAGTCATTAGGAATGTTATAAAGGCAATTTAATGCTGTATGAATACTTATGCACGCCACACTTTGTGTGAACTTTCAGTAAAAAATTCAAAATAAAATCTGCATGTTTATGGTAAACATGACAAAATGTGCAAAAGTTAAAGGTGTATTAGTACTTTTGAGAGTCTCTGTATCTATTTATTTTTCTTGTCACAAAATTAAGTGCAAATAAATCTACATAAATATTGTTTGTCATTATTTGGTTATTGGGGTTTTTCCGTTATCGCGCGTCCCGACTAAAGAGGTTTAGTTTTTCTGTGATTTATGGACAATAAGTCGGTGCAGTGATTATCGTGACAGGCCTGGTCAGCGTCAGCACAACCCGCTCTGCTCCCTGTTCCCCTGGCATCCTCCCCCCTCCCTCCCCCCTCCCTCCCTTCCTGCGAGGACAGGAGGCCTTACCCGGGGGCAGGTACGGGTCCTTCTTCTGCTTGATCTGGCTGAGGAGCTGAGGCAGAGACTTGAGCGTCAGCATGTCTTCTGGAAGCTCCGACAGCAGCGACAGGTCCCCGGCGTCTAAACCGCAGCTGCTCAACACGCTCAGAGCGCCGTCCGGTGACCAGTGGGAGGCGGCGGGGCGCGGCGGCGGCCAATCAGAGGCGGCGGGTGGAGGGGGCGGCCAATCGGCAGGAGGTCGGTGAGGCCAGTCCGGTCTGCGGGCGGGAAGCGTTTAATTACATCGGTTATTCTTAATGTGAAGGTTAAAGACAATCCTGCGAGATTCGCTCGAGCCGTTCTTGGTTTGACCACATAAGCTTAATATTACTCCTGAGGGTTCATGAAGACCTGCAGCGATTCAGGCCTTAAACCCGGGACCTTCACGCTGTGAGGTCGAGCTCTAACCGCTGCGCCGCCCAGTTCGTATGAAATACAAACATACTGCATTTTTAAAGCTGTGACGACGACTGTAGAATAAACTCCACTTTGAAAGTAACTGGCCCAACACTGACGGAGCTCTCACCTGTCGGCCCAGGACGGTCGATCTCCTCCAGGGGGCGCTCTGAACGGCCTGACCCGGTCGTCAAATGGAGGCTCGTGGTGGAAGTACGGGCGCCGGTCTGTGTCTCTCGGAGGACCTCTGAACCTGGACATGACTCGAGGACGATTCAACGCTGGGAAAAACTGAGGATTATTATACGATTAACGATACTGAGCCACTCCGTCCCAAATCAAACACATGCTCAGAGTGTTCCAGCTGACCCGCTCAGATGTGGATGCATTTTGGTTCGAGTTCCTCCACATGTGTAACGAACACATTGTGAGAAAAACATATACAACGCGGTAGATCGTAAACGTCTGGATTTATAGGCTGCTAAAAATTACAATTTAGGAATTTCTGATTTTTTCCACCAAAATGTCAGGGTTTCTACAAAACAAGTGTATCGAGTGATCCTCTTCATATTACAGATTTGAGTTTATTAGGATGTGACCTTGCTGATAAAGAGTGTGAGTTATAGCTTCACAAAGACGGGTTCTACTCCTACTGAGGGACTTAATCCGTTTCCCCCCTGATAGAATCAGATCAGTCCGTTTACAGCCAGAACATTTTTTTATTTAGCTCAAATGATTTCATGCTTAAATTTTTGTTTGAATGATTCTCGTTTTTTGCCAAAACAACAAGTGCATTTATAATCATATCCATTGTCAAAAAAGAAGAAGAAAAAAAGCCAAGGTTTATAACAAAAAGGCACATTTATGTAGAGAAAAATCACAACATAACATTTTAGTTTTACATGTGTGTCTCAAAAACGCAGATACGTCTTCAGTTTGAATTCGCACTAGTTTCATTATATTATCTAAAAGGAATATTCAATGCCTTCATATTATGTCCTATGATTACACATTGTTGACCAGTTCTATTATTGTTTAAGCCTGTTAGAACAGATCCGTCTCCAGATGCTCTTCATTTCCAGACAGACCCAAACAGATGAACGTGCTGCTAGCTTAGCCACAGTCACAGTCACATCCAGAACTGAGCTTCAAACCACACGCCTCGTTCTGAAGTCACATTAAACCTGATAAACCAGACACAACTAACGACCCCTGTCTGCAAAAAACAACCCAAAACACGGAGGGAAACAAATGCACTTCGGAGTTTGACTCAAATCTGTCGCTGCACCTTTTCATCTGAAGCTAACTTTGTTAAATGATAAGCTAACCCCAAATAAACAAATAAGGGAAACGTACCTTAATGTATCCTCTCGGGTTACGGTCAGACAAAGGTAACCCACAGTTTCATCCGAGAAAAAATCGAGATAAAAGCAGGAATAAAGGATTAATTATATGGAAGAGAAGCTAATGTTTGACAATGCGAGGCTAGCCTCGGCTAGGAACAGCGCGTCATCGCCCCCGTTCGGCGAGGAGGGGAACTGCGAGCTGGAAAAATTAAACACATTTTTTAAAACATTTTTTAGCATATGTTGTTTAAAATGTATAATGTGTAAAACTGTAGATATGTGTCCAGCTCTTCCATGTGAAGCCTAATTTGCAGATCTTGTAACAACGAAATGTTGGAAAAGGCCTTCCCTTTGCTGCCAGCAGAGGGCAGCACATCCTCGCGTGTGGTTTATGCAGTAGTAGCAAGTTAGATTTAATGCTTTTAATCACAATTTAAAGGCCTTATACCTATTTTTTTGTTTACAAAGAGGAAGAAAGAGGAAGCCACTACATTAAAATGTTTGTCCAAAACATATTTGCAGAATCCCCAATTCTTCACAGAGACGAGTTTATCGGCACAGAAATGTTTGAAAACCCGCCTGCAAGTTCATAAATAATTATACAAATGTTTTATAATCAGATGCACAGCATGTTTCCCATAAATGTCTGTGAAAAACATTACAACATACTAAACGACAACAAAACGAATTCTGTTCTGTTACCAGAAGAAGAAAAGTCAGGTATAATGCCTTTAATGCCACAAATGCAGCGAATCTAAGCATTTTTTATTTCTTAACATTTGCATCACGCTGCAACTGAGGGCTCGCCTCATTGGTCGACGCCGTCGTCAGCCCTGGTGGCGCTCGGGCCAAATGAAAAAAACAAAACAATTTTCAGGTAATTTTTCAACTTTATTTTTTACAAAACACTCGCTCTTCTCCCGCCTCATGCTGCGGGATTCACTCAACCTTTACGAAACACACCAGGTCAAACAGACAGAGTTTTATACAGAAATACAACACTGTGTGGGTGAATTCACAAAACAAAAACAATCCATTACGACAAAAATATTCTTTGGTTTAACGACAACACCGTCCATTCTTATTCAATGACTACATTTCCCATGATGCAAAGGGAGGTTCAAAACTGCAGCTAAACAAGGACTAAACCGGGCCAAAATCTAAACAAGGACTAAAAGAGAAATGAGATCTGAGTGTGGGACAGGTCTGAAGGCACGATGCTCCTCTGCTTCTTCTTCTTCGTCGGTTTCATTTTTATTAGATTTTTTTACATGTGGAGCGCGGTTTTACTTGCTGCGCGGCATCTTCCGGCTGGAGCGGCTGTTGATCACTCTCTGGAACAGCTCCTCTGGAAGAGTCGAGCAGAAACAGAGCACAAGTCAAACAGCATGAGCGATGAGCTCCTCATGCACTAAAATGTTTCAAAGTCGTGTTTTTGTGAGATTAAAACTGTGTTTTGGACTCAGGGGCATCATTTAAAGGTTTTCCAGGAGCACTCACCTTTACTGAGGCCTCTGGAGTCCAGCTGCAAAAGGAAAGAACAGTCAGTGCATATGTGATATATATAAAGAGAGGATGAAGTGAATCATGTGACTCTGACCCGGACAGTGGTCAGGGGGCGGAGCGCGGCCGCCGGGCTGTCGGACTGTTCTCTCTCCACTTTAGGAGCTGCAGGAAACAGAAACCAGTAAATACTTCCATTCATGTGTTTCTTCCACAGCAAAGGCTTCCACTTGAGTATGTCCATGTACTTTTCATTTATAAAGCACATCTGTGATATACACACAATAGTTTATTTTATTTATTTGTTTGAGCCGTTAACCTGCTCTAAGGGAGTGGGCCGAAGCCTAAGGCTTATAAACGCCCACCCCAAAATAAAACCTTAAACACAGGTCATATAAAAAGCACAAACTGTGCCTGGTCGACACTGACCCGAAGCCAAAACAAAAAGGTACGTTTTATATTTGGTCTGGAACTTAGTAAAGTGTGTAATGTTTGTTAGTATGTGTCCTTTTCCTAAAGTAATAAACGGAAGCTCACGTAGTGGTCGGATGATGCGGCTCACGCCGTGCACGACTCCGTTAGTCGCCATGAGGTCGGCGTCCGTCACCGGGACTCGGTTCACGTAGACCGTGTAGTTTCTCTGTCGACACAAACGTTTCACTCTTTTATTTACAGGAAACATTCACTTTGAATTAAACCAGAAAGTTACAGACGTCCAGGATCAGACCCGAGAAAAGAACTGTTGTATAGTCTTAGTTTAGTCCAGCTTTACTCTTACTTTAGCCCCGGTTTAGCCCCGGTTTAGCCCCGGTCTAGCCCCGGTCTAGCCCCGGTTTAGCCCCGGTTTAGCTCCGGTTTAGCCCCGGTCTAGCCCCGGTCTAGCCCCGGTTTAGACCCGGTCTAGCCCCGGTTTAGACCCGGTTTAGCCCCGGTTTAGCCCCGGTTTAGCCCCGGTTTAGCCCCGGTCTAGCCCCGGTTTAGACCCGGTCTAGCCCCGGTCTAGCCCCGGTTTAGACCCGGTTTAGCCCCGGTTTAGCCCCGGTTTAGCTCCGGTTTAGACCCGGTTTAGACCCGGTTTAGCCCCGGTTTAGCCCCGGTTTAGCTCCGGTTTAGCCCCGGTCTAGCCCCGGTCTAGCCCCGGTTTAGACCCGGTTTAGCCCCGGTTTAGCCCCGGTTTAGCTCCGGTTTAGCCCCGGTTTAGCCCCGGTTTAGCCCCGGTTTAGCCCCGGTCTTCACTCACCATGCCCAGCTCCAGCCGCTCGCCCTGCAGAGGTGTGACCCGGGTGTGGGAGCTGACTCCTCCACTGACCAGCAGACCTTCACTCAGGTGGAACTTCAGCAGCCGGGACAGCTCTGCACTGTTCCCTGGAGAGAGGAGGGGGAGAGTTCAGCACTGTGAGGAGAGGGGAGGGAGAGAACTCAGCAAGCAAGACATCATTAAGTGAAGAGGGTGGTTTATTTCTGTAAATACGCTATTTTATAAAACCAACCAAGAGTAGTATATTATAGCAGTATATAATGCATTATAGTGTGGAGTTATTGTTTTTATTTATTTTTGGGGGGGCCTGCACATTTTTAGGGGGTGCTTGAGCAACAAAATAATGTATTATTTCTTACAACAGGTGTTATACAGCCAAGCCACAAGAGGGCGCTCAAGGGTAGTTGGTAGACAAAGCCACTACCATAATGTGGCTTTATGTGGCTTTGGGGGACGGGCTTCTGTTTAGTCTAAACTCACTGTGACCACAACTGCATCGTCCTTTTTTATTCATGCTGTTTTAACATTGTATTAAATACAATGTTAAAATAAATACAATGTTCGGCTTAAGACCTTAAGTCTCTGGATGTTGTAGGACTGTCTTGGCTGACACGTCTCTGCAACATCGCGTGGCGGTCGGGGACAGTGCCTCTGGATTGGCAGACCGGGGTGGTGGTCCCCCTCTTCAAG